>CALNHX010000886.1:0-273498 GCA_940337035.1 Agriotes lineatus
TGCAAGTCTCAACAAGTTTTGCATTCCCAGACGATGACTCACATCCTGTTGAACCTGAGAAATATTTTTTGATAAGCGTAGGAATAAAATTAGACATTTAGCCCCAAAATTCATCGTGAGAATCTTGTAAAAATTTCAAAATTAGACTTTTAGGCTCAAAATTCATCATGGGAATTTTGTAAAATTTCAAAATTACACTTTTAGCCCCAAAAATTCATCGTGGGAACCGGACCCCGGCTAGCCCCGTGACCTTGACCCCGACTAGGCGCGTGACTTGACCCCGGCTAGGCCCGTCATCTTGAGCCCCGGCTAGACCTAGCGAAGTTTCAAACCAATCGAATAGGTCAATGTCCTCACCACGTGACACTTAGCTGAGTTTCAAACCAATCGAAGTGTCCCAGAACCCGTCTAACTACACTACTCTACAACAGTTTAAAAGTACCACTATAAAATACATTAATATTAACAAAATCGTCTAAACATATATAATGGAGATTACTTTATGCTCCGAAGATGAAAATCGTTAAGTGAGTTAAATTTACTTGGTTCGTGAAGCGAACGATAAATTGACGGCGAAATCCAAAATAAAATCTACTGGATCCTGAGGGAATCCAAATAGGTTCTGCAGCAATGCAGCTAAACTGTACACAACATTATGTTAGTGCCAAAAACAAAAGGTAAACCAATACATGATATGTAACTTCAATTCCTGTTATTGAGCCCCCAGGTTCTCTGGAATACTTGCATAGAGCGTTAAAGGTTATGCCCCAAACGGCACATAACTAGAAAGCTGGATTTGAAATGTGCATATCATGGCTGCACCAGTCAAGGTCATGAGCCTAATGTGGATCAGCAAAAATTTTCTAAACGACGCTTGGGATTAAAATGAGGATCCCAAATTTGCGACTAAAGACATGCCCAAAATAGATTCAAGAGCGTCCTAAACACGGCACGAGAAAGCTTCAAACGATTTACCTCAGATGATCGAGTCGCTTGCAAAATAAATGTGACATCAGAGTGCTCCCTAAAGAATCGGCTAAGAATTGTTGTCAAAGAACTGCCAAACGGCATAATCCCGCTGTCATCAGCGAGGTGAATTTCATTAAGACGACATGCCGCAGAAACTTGGGCAATTCTAACGAACGCTAACTACTTCCTACCAATGCATCAAATGAAAGAAAGCGCAGAACGAAGTCAAGCCATTATCGCACCGATAGAACCCACAATGCAAGCGGGCGGGGAGCGCTCGAAATTCAAATAATGCGTCACAGACGCGGAATTACATATACTGTGCGCATAGACCTCCAAAGTGAATAGAGGCGCATTCTGAACGTAATAATTTGTTTTGTGTATTTTGACATTTTAGCAGAAATATTGTTTTAAAGAAATCTATTTTTTTGTTCTCAATATTTACGTAATATAATAACCCTCTAAGTTATTCTATTTTAAAATTCTCGCACCAGTTTGCAACCGTAAATCAGTAACATTACTTTTGTCACAAAATTGTATTGCGGAAAATACAACATTCAGGATTTATAATCATTGTGTTAGATAGGAATTGTCTGCACTGAGACGTAGTGATTTAATATATCAGTCTGTTACAAAATGGAGGCAAAAATTGTATTCTTTCAGAATAAAACTATGTTTTCATAATACGGATGGGGCCATAATTATATATAACAGTAATGAGATAACATGCATAACAAAATAGAATGCTTGAGTAAGAAAGAGATTGCCATACGAACAAATTATTTTAGTAGGCAAGTTTAGTTCACAAATATCATAATTAAATTAAGCGTCAAGCCTTTTCGAATATTTGCTATGTTATCTCTTTCTTACTCAAGCAATACGTGTTATATTTTTGTTCATGTTATCTCATTGCTGGTATATGTAATTGTGGTCCCATCGGTATATAGTTAATTTTTTTTAGTACCTCTGTATAGGATTTCATTAATTTTCTTAAAGATTGATTTTTAATAAGAAATTTGTATTTTTTTTATTTCATCTTATATATCTGAACAGGAAAAGGAATTTTCTAGTTCTCTAGTTAGTATTGAAGAGCTTCAAATGAATATAAATTTAGAAAGTTAATAATTTATGCTTCACATGGAAATGATCCAAAATGCACAATTATCGTATTTTTTTATTTGCTTAAAGAAAATCACATTTAATTGAAATATAATTTTTAATATATACATATATAATTTAATAATTTTCTGGATATATTTTCTAGCATTAATTTATTTTGCTTCGTTTCATTATGCTGAATGTTTGGAGCATGTAACATAATTCCTATAACAGACGTGCGATCTACTTAGTCATAAATAACGATTCACGTTAACTGTAAAGTTAGTTTGTAAGTTCACAATTTTTAATCAATCGGGGGTGGCAAAGTTTATTACTTTATGGTTTCGAATCGAAGAAAATAAAATCTGAAATATAAACTGACGGAGCTTCGATTCCTTCAAAATGGTAGACCAGAATATGACTCATATAAATAAAAACTGGGTTCTGGTCGTAAATCAGTATTCATGTTAAATATAAACTCGGGTAATAAGTCGACCATTTTTAACCAATAAGGGGTTGCCAAACTAATTACTTTCTTCTTTCAAAATCCGGGAATAAAAATCGGAAATATAAACCAGAGGTGGAGCTTCATTTTCTTGTCGTAAATGTTAAAGCAAGTAATATGATTCATATAAACAAAAACTGAGTTCTGGTCGTAAACCAGGATCCATGTTAAATGTAAAGTTAGGTTGTAAGTCCTCCATTTTTAACCAATGAGGGGTGGTCAAGTATATTACTTTCTGGTTTCGAATCGGAGAAAATAAAATCTGAAATGTAAATCCAAGATGGAGCTTCGTTTCCTTCAAAATGTTAAACCAGAATGTGATGTATATAAACAGAAAATGGGTTCTGGTCGTAAATCCGTACCGTTGTTAAATGTAAACTCAAGTTATAAGTCGACCATTTTTAAACAATCGTACCAAACTTTCTGCTTTCAAAATCGGAGAAATAAAATTCAAACGTGAACCATAGACGAAGCTGCGTTTCCTGTAAAATGTTACAGCAGAATTTGATTCATAGAAACAGAAACTCGGGCTTTGGTCGTAAATCAAGGTCCATGTTGAATGTAAAGTCAGTTTGTAAGTCCACCATTTTTAACCAATGAGGAGTTACTAAGCGCATTACTTACTGCTTTCAACATCGGAGAGAATAAAATCTGAAATGTAAACCGGAGGTGGAGCCTCGTTTCCTTATCCTAAATGTTCGAGCAAGTAATATGATTCCTATAAACAGACAGGGGATTTGGTTTACTATCAGGGTGTCCCTGTTAAATGTAAAGTCAGTTTGTAAGTCCACCATTTTTAAGAATCCGGGGATTGTCATGTTTATCACTGCTTCTTTCAAAATCGAAGGAAATAAGATCTGAAATATAAAACAGAGTTGAAACTTCGTCTTTTATTCAAAATGGCGGAGCATCTAGTATGATTCATATTAACAGAAACTCGGGTTCTGCTCATAAATCAGCGTCCATGTTAAATATAGTCAGTTTGTAAGTTGATCGTTTTTAAGAAATCAGGGGTTGCCAAGATTCTTAGGTACTTTCTACTTTCCTTCAAAATCTTAGAGCAAGTAATTTGATTCATAGAAACAAACTCGGGCTGTAGTCATAAATCAGGGTCCATGTTAAACTTAAAGTCAGTTTATAAGTCAACCATTTACATACATTTGTGTACTTTAAATATCCTCGTTTGAGACTTAACTTTTTCATACAGTTTTGGATTCATCTAAGAAAATCGTATTATACCTGAAGTTCTTCAAATTGATAAGAAATGTAGGTGGACCTTATTAACTGTTTAAACAAATATTAATTTAGTTACTGTTATACAGATTTTCTAAAATTGTACGGAGCATGGCACAATTCCATGAGTTGCCATACGAGTAACCGAAATAGAAAATGCAATAATGACTTTAGTAGCTAGGCAAAATTAGTTACAGTAGCTACTGGTTGGCTAGCTACTAGTGATGTCAAAAAAGTAACTATTCTGTACACGAGTACTCGTTACTCAACAAGATCCGAAGTAACGGATATCAACTTGCAAAAGTATTCGTTACTACATTTTGAAAACAGTTACTATAGTCATTGAGTAAACAAGTAGGCCACTTGTTCACTCAACGTTGCAGTTTAACCAGAGTATTTAGTTTAACCAAAGAGCAAATGTGCTCTTTGGCTTAACCTTGCTTTTTATTTATTCGCCATCTTACGGTGCGAAGCTTAAGTTTGAGATTGTGTTTAAAATTAGAACGCTGACTGAAAAAGTAGGGGTTTTATGAAAATATTTTTACTCAATAGGCACATTCGAATAGCGATTGGCGTTCTTAGCTGGAACTTTACTAATGCTCTAAAATGAAATAGATAATTTTCCGAAGAAATGCTTAATGTGCGTTAACATATAAACGAGGCTTCCGGGATGTTTTCTTTCATAGTAGTGTTCCGAAAAAAAAAATTAGCTAGCACTTTTTAATACCGTGAAATAAAATATATACTTTCCCGAAGAAACTATTATTAACGGATGTTAAAAAAGGTGATCAGGTAGGTTGCTATCACCTGTTTTTTCATAAGCTTACTTAGAGAACAAAATAAAAGCAGACCTCTTAACCAGGTTGTTTTCTCTAACACCTCTTTTATATATTAAGTGCGTAACAAATGCAACTCCTGATGTTACGTGTGCATAAGCCCTGAGCGCAATGCTCAATTCTCAGAAATAAAGAAGTACCTAAGCATTCAGTTTGGTTTGTTTATGTCAGCTTTCGCAACTCCGTGTGCGGAGAGTACTCGCCAGTCGCCACTCTATCTGAAACCAACGGATACTCTCGCTGAACTTTCAGGTACTCGATCCGAAGTGGTTGCAACACGCGTAGGCTTTAGAATAAACGAGTACTCAGTAACGAATACAAAGTAACGGGTACTACAACGAAAAGTAACGAATAGTTACAAGTACCGAAAAGTAACCTACTAGTGATGTCAACTTTCGTTACTTTTCGGTACTTGTAACTATTCGTTACTTTTCGTTGTAGTATCCGCAGGGGTGTAGTCGAGGGGGAACGCGGGGGAACGGCGTTTTTTGTTAAGTTAAAAAAATAAAAAACGAATTTAGGGCATTTACTTATTAGCACAAACAATTTGATAATTATTCATTCCAGTGTCATTTAAACATAGGCTAGTGGTATATGTTATTATTTAGAAATATCACGTCAAACATGACTTGCTGCTTGCTATGAATATGCAAACTATTAATAACAGTTTGAATTAGAAAGTTGTAGGCTTGATATTTATATATTAAGGCTACGAAACTGGCAACATCGTAATACGGAAAAATTGCACCAGAAAACATCAAAACGCACATTTTTGCACCTACCTATACTTTTAAAAAAAAATCGGAAGAGGACCCCCGGACCCCCCTTTTCCTGGGGGATATTCCATACTCCTCAGAAGTCTAGCGTTCCCCCACTGGCAGATTTGCCACTACATCACTGAGTATCCGTTACTTTGTATTCGTTACCGAGTACTCGTTTATTCTAAAGCCTACACGCGTTTTAACCAGTTCGGATCGAGTAGGTACCTGAAACTTCAGCGAGAGTATCCGTTGGTTTCAGATAGAGTGGCGACTGGCGAGTACTCTCCGCACACGGAGTTGCGAAAGCTGACGTAAACAAACAAAACTGAATGCTTACTTCTTTATTTCTCAGAATTGAGCATTGCGATCATGGCTTATGCACACGTGACATCAGTAATTGCATTTTTTACGCATTTAATATATAAAAGAGTTGTTAGAGAAAACGACCTGGTTTCCTGATTAAGAGGTTTGTTTTTATTTTGTTTTCTAAGTAACCTTATAAAACAACCTACCTGATCTATGATCACGTTTTTTAACATCTGTTAATAATAGTTTCTTCGGGAAATTACCTATTCTATTTCACGGTATTAAAAAGTGCTAGCTAATTTTTTTTTCTCGTAAAACTGCTATGAAAGAAAACATCCCGGAAGCCTCGTTTATATGTTAACGTATATTAAGCATTTCGTCGGGAAATTACCTATTTAATTTTAGAGCATTAATAAAGTCCTTGCTAAGAACGCCAATCGCTGTTCGAATGTATTAATAATATTTTCATAAAACCCCTACTTTTTCAGACAGAATTCTAATTTTAAACACAATATTAAACTTAATAAACTTCGCACCGTAAGATGGGAAAGAAATAAAAAGCAAGGTTAAACTAAATACTCTGGTTAAACTGCAGCGTTGAGTGAACAAGTACTTGTTTACTCAATGACTACAGTAACTGTTTTCAAAATGTAACGAATACTTTTGCAAGTTGATATCCGTTACTTCGAATCTTGTTGGGTAACGAGTACTCGTGTACCGAATAGTTACTTATTTGACATCACTACTAGCTACCAAATTATTGCGTTTTTTATTTCAATTACAAGCAAATAGCATATGGCAAATAATATTTGATCTGTTTTCAACGCATGGAATTGCCATGTTCCGTACAACATTAGACAACCTGTATACTTAATTCTAACTTTTGTTGTCGACACATTTTAAGTACTCATAATTATTGAAATCAATTTTGGCTTACTAAACTCTCAATATTGTACTTTTATCCGATTATTAAGCTGTCATAATTGCATATACCTACCTATCTCTAATTTACTATAACCGAATCTATATCTCTTACCGTTCACATCTTGAACACGCTGTATTTATATAAACAATATATTTGTTTTATTTGCATTGTATTGTGCATTTAATATCTTCTATGTTCAGATTTCTTACTTCTTCGTTTTTCTACAGTTGCTCTTTTCTTACCCATTCTCGGGAAAAAATTTTGAGTTTGGGCAATAATTATTAGGTACCACTATTAGTTTGAAGTTTCTATAGTATAGTAAAAAATCCATCTTTATTAATAAGACAGTCTGACAAATATTCGTATATGTCGCTTTAAACACTTTACTTCTTTGGCCAACGTTAGCATTTTTATAAGGTGTAGAAGTTACATACGTACCTATTTCACTATTAGAAGGAGATTCGCGGCCTTACTTTGTTAAAAATACTTTTACTTGCATATTGCCTCTTTAACTAGGTCATCAACATTATAAAAAAGGAAAACTATTTGTTCTCTGAATGTCATTTTTTGGCAGTGGTCTATTATATGTTTTATCAGACTTTTTCCACTGTCTAGGGTGTATATCTACTGCGCAGAGAATTACAAAAATAGTCTACTGCGCATACAGCGGTAGGATATAAGTTTATAACTAATTTACAGGGTGTCCCTGAAATAATGGGACACCGATTAATCATAGATTCCTTACGTCATAATAAATTGATTAAACTTAATATACCTTCGTACAAAGTAGGGATGTGCGATTTAGATTGATTTTTCAGGAGATCGATTCTTTTACTCGCGATTCTCGATATTTTGAATCGATCTTTCTATTTCCGATTTTTTTATAAGATCGAGTCTTTTGCTGACAGATCGGGTCTTCGATCTTCGATGGCATAGCGACATAGGAAATTGCGTCACCGCGGTGCATGCCACCAGCTCTCTGTTAAAATAATTTATAGATTACTTTCGGTAAATGACCGTTAGCGCCATCTATGTTTAAAAAGTAAACAAACGTTATTTTACAAGAAATTATAGAAATCTGAGAAAATTATTTTTACGTTGGAAATAAGATGCTTTATATAATGTGTAATTATTAAAGAAATCTGTAAGATGAATGAAAGATCTTTAGGAAGATCGATCTTTTATACTTACCACGATTTTTAATAGTATCGATCTTGTGGATTCCGATCTGGATCGATCCAGAAGATCGATTTTCTAAAGAGAATCGCACATCTCTAGTACAAAGTATCTTCAGTAAGAAGTTATAGGGCCTTGAAGTTAAATTTTTTATTTTTTTGTTAATTTCCACAAATGTAGATATATCGATCTGAATTTTGGTATACGTGCTTACTATTCTGTACTGCACTAATATTTTTTTTATAAATTAGACTTGACTGTAAGAGGCACTTTACCTATCTTTGAAAACTTTTTTTTAACTCTAACTTCGTTATCTGTAACATTTTTTTTCAAATTTTAGGTTATTATCTGAAAGAGAATTAAAAAGCACAAAAATAATGTACTCCTAGTTCTTAAGCCTAAAAGCAACCGTTTACCTTAAAATGCCCATCAAAGGTTTTTGGTAGTCATTAACACGTGCAATTATCAAGTAGCCATGATCACAAAAATAATGATCATCTAGTAAAAAACAATGATACAACAATTAATGACATTAGTGACATAAGAATTTGTTCTTTTATGTTTAAGAAAATGCCGCCACATACCGAATTCTTCAATGCTGAAAGGTTCATTATGTCGCAACATTTTCGTAAGCACAAAAGACAAAAAACTGATGTCACCAACGTCATTAATTGATTTCTTATTGTTTACTAGATTACAATCATTATCCATTGTTTTTGTGATCATGGCTACTTGATAATTGCACGTCTTAATGACAATCAAAAACCTTTTATAGGCATTTTAAGATAAACGGTTGCTCTTACGCTTATGAACTAAGAGTAGATCATTTTTTGTGCATTTTAATTCTCTTTCAGACAATAACCTAAAATTTTAGAAAATGTTACAGATAACGAAGTTAGAGCTAAAAAAGTTTTGAGAGATAGGTCAAGTACCCCTTACAGTGAAGTCTAGTTTATGAATTTTTTTCTATTAGTGCACTACAAAATAGTAAGCAGGTATACCAAAATTCAAATCGATACCTCTACATTTGTGCAAATTGACAAAAACATAAAAAAAAAATTGAACTTCGAGGCCCTATAACTTCTTACTGAAGGGACTTTGTACTAAGGTATATTACGTTTAATCGATTTATTATGACGTAAGGAATCTATGACTAATTGGTGTCCCATTATTTTAGGGACACCCTGTATATAACCGCGCTGGTGGCCTAGTGGTAAGAGTGGCAGACTAGTAATCACAGCGATCAGCGGTCCCGAGTTCAAACCCCGGCGAGGCATGAGTTTACGTATAAAAACGTACAATATCAGTCCTTCTCACGACTCACAGGGAATACCTGAAGACGAGAGTAGATCAAAACTCCCGAAACGTCGTGTGAATACACCCTAGACAGTGGAAAAAGTCCGATAAAACATATCATAAGGAAAACTATGTATTTCGGTCATTATTAGTTTTAACTGAAAGTACTACTTCTTTGGTTAATAAAAATGAATATATGTAAGGTTTTGCTTTCCCAACATAATTCTTTTTCAGTTCAGTTAAAAGCTGTGGAACTTGTATGAACAGATTGGTGTTTACTAAAAATGTGGGCTTTTATGTGGAAACCAATTTTACAATTATGCTGTGACATGTCGAAACTGAAATTTGAAAGTAGCATACCAGTTTTATTTAAAAAATTAACTTCCAACAATTGCGTGTAACAGCGTCCTTCATCGAAAGCCGCAAAAAAATGCAAATTAGATTATGCTGAGGATTCACTTTGAAATAAGTCACCATAATAGATGCTTCTTTAGTCGTTGGAAAGACCGACATCTGCAAAGGTTATACGATAACTACAATCGTGAAACGTTATGGCAATTATTGATATTTTTTGTCTGGAGAAGCCGACCCAATGGAGCGGATAAATTTAAATTTGATTGCCTTCAATATTATTAATCGCAATTAAAATGTATAAATACACATCCTAAATCTATTATTGCGGTCACAATTGCTTTGCCAGCAGCCAATCCTAAATCTCTTTGGGCCTATTTTAAAATCATTTGCATCAAAAGCCGCAGGTGTTTTTAAACTTTAAATGGGTAGGTACTATGCATTAATTTAATTGGGCAGAGGGTATCTTCTACCATTTAACTTGTCCCCAAGATGGTTTCGATTCAATGATTTCGTCACCCAGTCGGAAGGGATCTAAATGAACCTACCTATTCTCTATCTTTTCGCCAATCGGTGTAGTACCAGTGCCGCTACAACTTTTACAACTGTTAGTAAACCCAAATATAAATTCAAATGTACCACAATTGTTTCTTTAAAAGGGGCAAAATTAAAGGAGCACCTAACTCGTTCACAAATAACAAAGTTGGTTATGCAAATAAATTTAATCTACTTGAGATTGACAGTATATATAAGGGTGTTCAGTAAAGAATGGGCCAAACTTCAGATATAGTTAATTTCGACAAAAATAAGCTGATTTAACCCAACTTACCTTAGTCCAAAAGTTAGTACTAACGGAGCTACAGAGTGTCAAAGTTGAAAAAAATAGATCACATTTTTTTAATATCTTTTGATCACTTCCAGCTAATTTCAGGAAATTTCGTATTCGGGGGTTTTTTGGCATGAAAAATTCAAATTTATCAACGATTCGGTTGTATCCTCTAGAGGGCGCCACAAACGACCATTAGGACACTGTTAAACCGCTGCAACTTTTTTGTGTCACGGTGTATGTCATTTTCGAGAGGAAAAATCTTTTTCCCTATCTTTTCTGCTTAAAAAAGTATACGTACTTATGCAAAATATTATAAATTACATCATGCTCATAATTTTATGAACGAAAATGGGTTGTTAATAGTTGAGATGCCTGCAAATACAATATAAATTTGTTAGGCGGATGCATAGGATGTCTAGCTTTGTATTTTGCCCAAAATGTCACGAAATAATTATGTAGAAAGTTCTTATGAATATGACTTCTTGTCTATCTATAGATACAAAAGATAATAATGGAACAGTGGTAAATAAGTGGAATAAAACTAAAACAAATTATCAAAGTTGCTTTTCGAAATTTTCAAATCTACTCCACGTATATAATTTCTCTCTATCATTTGTTAAGAATGTATACATATATTACTTTTTTGAAATTATTACAGACTACGTATTTTAGATATTTGTGCTAATTTTTTACTTTTGAGAAACACAGGCATGAAGTATGATAATAAAAGCCGCTTCCGGTCGCACTTTCCGTGTGCTCATGAAATCATTAGAACTTTCATACTTTAGTTTTTAATCTATATTTCTAGATAACTTTCAACCCCGAAACACTTTCGATGTTCCCATAAATAGCAAGTATTAGAAAAAGGAATACGGTGTGAAACAGCTGAAACGCTTCTTTACCTATTTTTTAAGTTGGTGTGCGTGATTAGCGTTGAAAAACCTGGTACAAAGGCCGACAACGTGAAGAATCGAGTATAATATACAATAACATGGGCAATATTAATTTAAGCAATTAAAATATGATTAACAAGTAGAATAGTAGAATATTAACCATTGTTAGAGGATCAAATAAATTTTAAACGGTTAGGGGAATATTGCTATTACACCCCTTTAATGTCAATAATTAAAATGTTTACATTACACAAGTTTGTGCTTTCATTGGCATATATGAAAAATAGCAAGCCTTTGAGTTTGAGAGATTCGACTAAATTACAATTCCAATTGCTTACATATTCACATAAATACTTAAATTTGCAAAAAATATAGCTTTATGTTTATGTTAGTGATCCAAAAGTTATAAAATAGACTGTTGAAATATTTACCGAAATATTAACTGCCACTTGGTAGCAGGGATTGCTTCAAAGTGTATAAAGCAGTGTTTCTCAAACGGTAGACATCGGCGGACCCCTTATTTGCTTACAAAAATTCGAGGACCCCCATACAATTTTATCGACCTTAGATAGTGTATGACTTATATTCAACTGTGACCTTAAAAACAGTTTACTTTGCCGATACATTAGGTATAGGTACTAAAATGAAATAATATTTGAGAGCTCGATATTTTTATTATTAAAGTCGGGATAGTAAAAACACAAGAACACTTACAAAACTAATAGAATCTGTAGTATCAATACAGGCGTACAATAATAATAATATTAATATAATGTGAATTGTTAATCATACATAATAATAACTATTGTTATTGCGAAGGATGGTGTTGTTTTACATATATAAGATTAAAAACGTTTGGCTCAAAAGTAGAAAGTTTTAATCGTAGTTGTGGTTCTACATTTTTTAAGCAATTTCCGTATTTTGATTTTATGTATACAAGTGTAGAGGACGCTCGTTCACATAAATATGTCGTACAAAATGGCATTAGATGCGTCAAAGCGTTTTGTGATAACGCGTAATCAAATCGCAGTCGTAACCAAAAGTCCGTCACGTTTTAACATTGAACCAAATTTTAACCACTGATGTTTTAGTTATCAAGTAAGCGCACGTGCAGTTATTTGGGGAGGTTTGTCGAACTTTACCGGCTGGAAAAACATGTCTGAAATGGTTCAAAAATAATTGCACAAAAAAGTTAATCTTTAAATCTGTGCCAGTTTTATATAAATCCATATTATCCATATAGGAATACCTATTGATCTATAATAGATCTATTTGGGCTTAACTCGCGGACCCCTTAGATTGCGTTTGCGGACCCCCGGGGGTCCGCGGACCCCAGTTTGAGAAACGCTGGTATAAAGCACTCCGACTTATTCTTAACACGTCCGGCTAATAAATTAATTATATTTTCCCGCTGCTGATTATGTAATTCAGTGATACAGCCTTAGTAACAAAACGTGTAAGTCGGTGATTATATTTGTGTTTCGTTGACCGCTTGTTAATTTAAATATTAATGAATTATTTTTCCTAAAAAAGGATGGATTAATAGACGTCATTAATACACTGTTTTTGATTAATACACTCTTTTTCATTAATTAACTGTTTTTTAAAAAAGGCTGGATTAATAGATCTATTAATACACTGTTTTTGATTAATACACTCTTTTTCATTAATTAAATGTTTTTGTGATTTTGACGTTTTGATGATATTTTGCATGGAGATTAGTTGTATTAATCAAATTTTTCGCCACAAAAAAAGATTTTGCGGTCAACGAAAAAATGTTGTAATCAACTCGTTTGTTAATGGGCGATTAATAATCTCAACTATTAAAGGCACTCACTCGCTATCGCTAGTTCGTGCTTTAAACAGTTTCGATTATTAATCGCCTTCATTAACACACTTGTTGGTTAAATAACTATTGCTGGTTTTTCTTGACAACGGAACTTAATATTATTATTAAGTTCCTAGGACAATAAAATTAGCAAAGAAAGATGCAGATTTAGACGTTTTGGTTATAAATTGCAAGTGTTTATGTGACATGTGACACTCACAGGTAACACGACTCACGAAAACTAATCCTGGTGGCAGGTGACGAACCAAACGATTTTTTCAAAAATCTAGAAAAATGTATCGCTTATTAACATTTTCGGCAGGCAACAAGCCGCGACTTCGTCTTGGCTTGTACTTGCCTACCTCAAATGTTAATAGGTCCTTACATTCCTTGTTACTTAAATAGCTATTAATTTCATGCAACGCCAAATAAATATGAAAACCATCAGTTTTTATTGTATACTGAACAAGCATCACGCAAAGGTTCCAGCAATGATCAATGAATGGACATGGCTTTCCTACGAGAGATTAATTGGAGACTATATAAATTCAAGTTTAGTTATAAACTGGTTCACGAAGTTACGTTACTATTTAGTAGAAAAAAGAAGACTTGTGAAGTATTATTAAATATGTTTATCCGCAAACGTCACAAAAGTGACAACTTATGTGTCTTTATTGACAAAGTAAAATTGTCACTTTATCGGATTAAGCATATAAAATAGCAAATTTTCCGTACTTTATGTGCCTAGTCACACAAAATACAAAACTCAAACATTTCAGCGAAATGTTTATATCGTAACCACGGAAAAATTGTATTAGGTATTAGATTATTTTATTCATTGACTTGCTAATAATTAGTGTTACTCTTTATCAATTTTTAATTTATCTGAATACGTTTGCGGATAAAATAGTATATGTTATTCGGAGTAAAAGTGACTTTATGTGTAGCTGAATTTGTTGCCTCACTAACGTTCGGCTAAATAAACTTCAGCTTCGCCACATAAAGTATCACTTTTACTCCTAATAACATAATCTACTATTATTTGCATATAGAAAAATTATTTTACAACGTATTCACCCTCTTTCACCCACATGACAGATTTGACACATTTTTATGTTTAGCAAACAGCTAAAATTAGACCTCTAGCGTGAGCAAAATATAAAATAAGCAGACAGTTGAGGTGCACCAACATCACCATAAATTAACTAATATTGTTAACTGACCTTACTGATTAACTATCAGTTCAGCCTGCCGCCTACAATCTGATAATACAGTAATAAGCCGCGGAACTGCATTATTTTGCTGCATAAATTATTCTGAATTTTTGTACTATTAAAGAAGGCATCATGTTTTCATACTCTACATCTCATAGGGGATATTATTCAATTGTCAAGGTAGCCTTGACGAATAAAAATTTGCGAACGCATGTGCCTCTTTAGAAACTAAACCAAGTCATTATATAATACATGATTCAACATTTAGAATTGTACCTTTTCAAAATCCAATATGAAATTATAACAAATACTCGGAATTTTTGTAAATTCATATCACCCTTACTATATAATTTTAATTCTAATATGATTATATAGAGCTATACCATCTTATTTCTAAGCTTCGCGTCGTGCTTTAAAAATTAAAACCTCGTGCTGTAAAATGCGAACTACCGCACTCGCAATGTAGAGCAAAGTTGAAATGTAAAGACACCAGCGTCCCAGCATAACCTTATGGTGTGCTGGTGTCTTTACATTTCAACTTTGCTCTAACTAACTACTATAACCAAAGTAAAACAAGTTAGTATATGTACTATTGTACTTGTTGCCTAGCTACCAAAGTAATTCTTGCATTTTACATCTCGGTTACTATTATGGCAAATAGTATTTGAACCTTTTCCAAATCATGAAATTGCAATGTTCCGTGCAATTTTAGGCAACCTGTATATTAGTGTGGGCCGAAAAACAAAATTAAATTATTTTTTAAATTTTTTTTAAACTTCGTCGTTAACATTTTAAAAATTTATTTTTTAAACTTTGTGAACTCTTTTTCTATAATATCCATTTTTACTGAACGGAGAATTTTTAATAGTAAACAAAAGGGGGGGGGGGGGAGCCTCAACCTTCATTACAAATTTGGTAAATTATCTGACGGTATCTCAATTCCAATGTACAATGTAATTTGTAATGAAGGTTTATGCTCCCCTTTTGTTTACTATTAGAAATTCTCCATCCTGCACAAATGGTGCGAAACATGTTTTCAAAACAATAACGGCACTAGGTATTTACCTATAAATTTAAAAAAGATAGTTGAGCCTGTCATTCAAATGAATTCATATTTTACACGTTCTGAAGGTATTTTATTGCGTATGATTTCTGATGAGCGATGATATATTAGAAAACTGGACATAAGAAGAATCATCAAAGCCAGGAAGGATGCTGTAGCTGTAAAAGGAATAAGCCACTTCAAAATACCACAATTAAACTTCGAAGCAACATATTATATAGATCTCATTGACTGGGCAACTTGTGTAGTAGGTAACTAAACCACAACTAACGAAACATTATGTCGACTGACTAATGCTGCTGCTGTTATTAGTGGAATTGATACATTTGACATAAATATTCCAGATTTCCCATGCCTTCCATACTCAAAGTGTTGAGCGATGTGTAAAAGGGTTTGCCGAAGTTGCTTCGTCCTTGATTAGAGAAGAAGCAAGAGAGGGTTTCATAACGGCCAAAATTGAGTCACGAAAACTTATGCCCAAATTTAATTCAAAACAGGACTACTTATGTGACAAAACCAATGGAACTTGAAAGATCAAAGGTTAAGACTTGTTTTATTGCAAGAGGTTGGGGCGCAAGAAAAGAACACCCAGTCTTTTTAAAATTTTAACGACATTAAGGTGTTATGCAGAAAGGTTCGACGAAGTTTAAAAAAATTGGCACGCAAGAAGGAATTGTGTTTTTTTGCTTTTTAACTGAAGCATATACGACCCACGTGGCAAGTTTTCCTCAAGTTTCAAATTGAATTTCCAAAATGCGTATTTTTCTGCCCATACTCTGTATATGTTTCACGCTATGCATTTAAAGATAAGAAGAATATTCACTTATAATCTCATAAGAGTATTCCAGTAATTTTTTAGAATGCACAGAAACAACATATTAATCGGCACGAGCGGTACGCGATATTCGCGCACACAGACTATAGGATGATGTTATACAACAAAAACTGCAGAGAAATATTCTTTGCGATTTTTCGGTTAGATCAATATTTTTCAATTGATCATGGTTTTGAGAATCTGAAAACAATAAAAAAAAAGATTCAGTAAAAATTAAATCATCAACATCGCTTGAGCTAAATGTATGGACTGAACCGTTAGGTGACTGACTGATACGCATGGTCTTTTATTTCTTCATTTCTATCCATTCCATGCACACTTTTTAGTTTATCTACATTTTGTCAATCCGTGAAAACGCAAAAAAATACTTACATTTCTAGCAACAAAATCTCCCGGAATTCTTAGATAAATTACCTCTCCCTGGAGTGAGCCATAATTTCGAATTAATTGTTGATGATAACCTGGGTAATTGACAGAAGCGGTCGTCTCGTTCGCCAGATCTACTGGCATGCGTCATGTGATTTTTTTTTGTGGAAATATCTTAAGTCTCTGGTCACCAACTCGGCAACGACTAACTTGAATGAGTTGCAGAACCACGTATTCTATGAAACTATAAAAATAACACCGACGATCGTACAAATCTATACCAGCGCTACCACGATGCTCAGATGCGTGATTACTACAAAATGGCAGAGACATTTTGTACAAATTTTGATACTTACTATTTTTCAAAATTATAGTTTGAACCGACTTTTGCTTTTAAGAATTAATTGATCGTGAATTAATTTTAACTACTGATTATACATTTACAACTAAGGTCGAAAACCGTTTTATTCAATTTTTAGATTTTCAAAAACTACTCCAAAAATATTGGTCCAACTGAAAAATCGTAAAGGAACTTTGTCTTCAATTGTTGTTGTATAACACCAACTTAACCCGTGTGCGCGGATTTAGAAACACCCTGTATATGCTGTCTGTTTATTAAGTAATAATAGTAGTTTGTACACCAAGGCACTGAAGTTCAGCTTTTTTATCACGAATGTGGATTTAGCAAATAAACCACATGAGGGATAAAAAGAAACTTCAGTGCCGAGGAGTACATTATGTTTTATTTGAAATGGAGAATCGTGAAATTACAACGTTTTAACCAACATTTGTAGGTTATATTAACGTCTGTTGACGTTTACCTATCGCCCCGCCGCCTACAAAAAAGACGTAAAACAGTGGATTACTTTAATGCCGATTTCTCGTATTTTAATGACGATTTCGAGGTACTTTAATGCCGATTTCAAATAAACATTATTAGCGTATTCTTTTTCTAATTAAATCGTGCAGAAGCGACCCATTCGCACGCTACTAGTGAATTGAAAGATGGTTTGCCAACTCAAAAAAAATCATCAGCGCTGGCTACATGTACAGTCGGAGAATTAAAAATCCGGGCACTTAAAATGATACTTTACTTATCACGTTACCTGGTGAAATTAGTCAAAGTCAAAATTAAATAGCTTGTTGATTTCACTTTGCATTGTTTAACTGTCAATTGCTAACCTAGAAACGCAAAGCTCAATTTACATTACCCAAAAATTGCAAAAATCCTCTATAAGACTCGCCCGGATTTTTAATTCCGCGACTGTACATATACCAAATTTGTAATTAATATCCCAACGTGTTTTCAAAAATTACCAACATTTATGATTTTTCCCAAAAATTTCAACACTCTGTATTTCGAAAACGAAAAACTTGCAGACGCATGGTGATGGGAACGTTTTGTTGTAAATTAAGCCAAGGAATATGCCAATGAATTTTTTAGACGTATTTGGGAAACACCCTTTATAAGGAAAGTGTTGGTCGCTGCATATTTCTATCCATTTTACAATATTTACCCTGTGTTTATTCGATTTCATTTGAAAGGGTAAAAACGTAAGCTGTGTGCAAATTATTACTTTTATCGATTCCTGCATTAAAGGAAAAATGTGGAAAATTTAATTTTTAAGGTGCTGACCCTGTTTATATTTGACCGGAAGTATATTCTATTTCCAGCCAGGTAGACAACTAATCCGCATTCAACATATCGTTTTCTTCTGACAAGTAGTTTTTGAATTATACCGCCCATAGACGGAATACAAGAAACATATTTTTTCTACGGTCACCTCTAAAATTGCCTATTAAAAGCTCACAGTCAATGCGAAAAGTTAGCGATTCACAATTTTTTTTCCTAGTAACCATTTTAACATCGCAACCACGTAAACAATGTCGTAATGAAATAAACACGTGACTTCATTTTACTTTACGCACCGCCATGGCTACCTGATTATTATTGTAATTCGTCATTTTTCTGCGACTGTCAAAAAATATTAGCAATTACATCATGGCGCGTCCATCATCACGCAACAGTTTTATTGATTTTGTGAGTTTTTGTGAAGTTGAAGATGGAATCTGAAGATAATTGAACCCCGCCTGAAGTATTTGAAGCGTCCCAGACAGCAACCAATGAGTTGTTGCCGCCCAAATCGCGCGGCCTTTATGAACGGAAGTACAACGACTTCATCAAATGGTGTGAATGGAAAAAATCACAAAATATTTCAATTATTTAACAATTTTGTGATTTATTTAGGACCGTAGAAAAAATGTTGTGTATTTCGAGTGTAAAGAGCCATTTTGGTATTCGGTTTCTTTTTCGCGCCTCGCTGCCGCTCGGCACGAAACTCACATCTTCATACCAAAATGGCTCTCTTTACACCCTAAATACATAAATATCTATTTCTAGATTCCATCCGTCTGTCTGTCATCCGGCTGTTGGCGGTGTAGCTAAAAAAAAAGGTGTTGAGGAAGACGATATTTTACATGCGGATTAGATGTCTACCTGGCACGAAACCCAATATAGTTAAATAAAAAATCCTGGCTATTTTTGCTTTAACTTCGGAACTATTAGTTGAATATTTTTCATATATACTGATCTTTACTCTTGATGAAAATATGCATATTTTGGATCGAATATATACAGGGTGGACACCTTAAAAAACATTTGTTATTCTTTGATATTCTTTTTATAATTTCAAAACGTAGTTAATCACTTGGGTCGTATTGGTTCTGATGTTAACTGCTGGAAATATTTCATTTGGGGTACTTACATAAACAGCTTCTTGTGTTTTATTGAATTTGTGTACGTCCATTGTTGGTGTTGTTTCTGTCAAAATCTGCTTCTATTTTGGTGCATACAGATTTTATCTGCGTTTTGGCTTAATTCTTCGAATTTCCCGAGTCGATTCTAGTGGCAATCTCTGCAATAGCACACCATTCCATTCGGTTTAGCCCCATCGCGCATGCCTGTTGAAAAAACACGTTTTTGCTTCCCTAGTCTAAAATATTAAGAAAGTGTTGTAATCGTGAAGAAATCACCTTCCGAGATTTCTTCAAATCTTCACGTTTCAGGGTCCCTAGATGACGAAAAACAGGTTTTCTCAATTGCGTCTGTCTATCGGTCCATCCGCCTGTCTGGCCGACTGTTGGCGGTATGGCTCAAAAACTATTTATTGGAGAAAGACGATATTTTACATGCTGATTATATGTCTACCTGGCTTAAAATCGAATATATATACTCCATTCACACTTTATGTAGAGTAGGGTTGGCCATGGAAGTTTCCCCATTTTAGCTGTTTAATTGTGGCTGTGTGTGTGGTTTGCAATAGCTCAAAATGTCATATTTCATATCTACTACTTTTAGGTTACAATGGTAACGTGTGTTATCCATTACCACGACACATTTTCCTAGTAATTTAGTTAAAGCAGAAATCAGCTGATCAATCACCTAATTTTTAAAAATTCCTCCATTCATTTCGTTGTTTGTCGCGTCCAGTAGTAAGTCACATCCTTCTCAAAACCCAAAACGAGATCCCACATTCAAAACAGTAAATCTTTTCCCCTCACTTTTAATTTTGGCTGGGTTATTTTTACTTCCTTTTGCAATAAAGGAAGTATTGGATTCACCCCAAACATTCGAAATTGAGTTTTCAACAGATCTTCACGTTTTAGAGTACCCTGAACCCAAAAAACATATTTTTTCATTGGTCTATCTGTCTGTGTGTCTGTGAACAGAATATCTCAAAAACGAAAAGAGGTATGGGGTTGAAACTTCATATATAAGTTTTTTGTACTATGTAGATGCGACAGCAAGCTTTTGAATAAAATCGCATAACCGGAAGTAGGTGTTTACTCTTGTAATTTTTCAGTTTTTTCGATTTTTCAAAAACGGCTCTAACGATTTTTTTCAAACTTCACATTTTTATTACATTTTGACTGTGTATTGATGTGAGATAGGTGATTTTCCAGTTGAATACTTCTAAAATGGGTTTCTTTTGTTTTTTTCTATTTTGTTTATTAACTTCTATTTTAAATAGAACACCCCGTATATTATTTCATTTTTGAATTCAGCTTAAAATTTTAGAGAAAATCGTACGACACTCATTAATGACCAATAGAAAAATTAGTTCACGAGCCGTATCCAAGACAACAACAAAATTTCTTGGAAATTTTTTGTAGGTAGACATTACTTCTTTTTAGGGTTTGTGTCGTTACGATTTTCTTACCGAATCTGCATTCGAGCATTAATTCATATCCGGAAATTATTTTTCATGCATTAAACAACGTCCTAATTTGCCCTCGCGTCCCTCTCGGTCAAATTAATACGACGTTGTTTGAACGCATTCAAAAAAATTTCCGGAAAGAATTAATGCTCTTATGAGATTATATGTGAAAATTTGTCTCTTCAACTAACGCTCTATTTTGTACCGTTTTTGGAAAATTTTTGACAAATGCTTAAAAATTAAAAATCAAAATTTTGGTTCATTATAAGATCACTGTAAAAGGAAGTTGTGTGCGTGTATCACACCAGATTTTTTAAATAACTCTAAAACATATCGCAGATGAATATACATATCTACTAGTAGGTAAATAATGACACAATTGCGTTTACTTCAAAATCACAGCCCCCCCGAGTAAAAAGTCATTCAATTGTAGTAATTTCTTGTATTCCGATGGTGAAAGAAAACGGATTTTTATTTGAAAAAAAAACTTTTATGAAAAAATGCAGCCAGTTATGGTGTGTTACATAAGTAGTTAACGTCAATTCTAAAAGCAAGTTAATTAAATATGGATTTTTTCACCGTATTGGGTACAACTATTAACGCAGGCTTCCTCAAGTAGGTTAATATTTACAGCAGCTTACGAATAACAAAATTTTAGTAATAGTAACGATTGACGGCAATTACAGAATTATATTGTCCATTTAAGTCATTTTCATATATTAAATGAAAATTGTAGTTAATGAAAATGCCACCATTCACGGGTATAATTTTTTGTATCTACTTTGGTGTCAATATGATTATTATAACATCGAAAACAGTGCATTATTATAATTCTCACTCGTCGAGAATAGCGACTATTACTAACAATTTGTTATTCGTAAGCTACTTTAAATATGAACCAACATGAGAGAAGCATTCACTAGTAGTTGATTTAACTAGGGTGAAATACGGATATTTAATTTAACTCAGTCTTGGAACCAACGAGCATTAGTTAAGTATCGGGGTACTTACAAACGTTTAATATGCCCGTGGTAGTGAAATTTTAAATGCGAATAATATTCATCTTCCTAAAAATTACTTCAACTTTCCATATCTACAAAATTAGAATCCTTAGAAATCATTACTACCGCTTTCTACTTCCTTTTACGATAAAGGAAGTATTGGATTTACGTCAAAAATTTGAAATTGAGTTTTTCAACAGATCCTCACGTTTTAGAGTCCTCTGATCCCAAAAAACATATATTTGTTGATTGGTCTGTGTGTGTGTCTGTGAACAGCATATCTCAAAAACGAAAAGAGGTATAACGTTGAAACTTCATATACAGGGTGTTCGGTAAAGAATGGGCCAAATTTTAGATATAGTTAATTTCGACAAAAATAAGCTGATTTAACCCAACTTACCTTAGTCCAAAAGTTAGTACTAACAGAGCTATAGGGTGTCAAAGTTAAAAAAAATAAATCACATTTTTTTAATATCTTTCGATCACTTCTAACTAATTTCACTTAATTTCGTATCCGGGGTTTTTTTTTGGAATGAAAGTTCAAAACCATAAAAATGTTATTTTAGCTGCAACTACATGTTTTTGTTCACTAAAAATTTTTAGTCCGTTAATGTGTTTATATTTGCAACCTATTGATTTTAGTACTTGATATAATTTTGCACAACCACCGTTATATCCTAAATGTTCCCTAGCATATATCAGTAATGTATCCAAAGCGAAATATTCATTTCTTTTAATATCTCCAAATTTGTAGTTGCAAATCTTTACAGAACCAATTTTTGGTCTACCTTATGTTTGGGAGATCTATCAGAGAGATCAGTAACTAACATTATTTTGCTTTACCTAAATTTAAAAAATATATACATATATTATAGCCACCTACATTATTACATCGTTAACCGGTAAATTTAAACTGTTCCTACGAAAAGTATTAACCGATATTTTAATATGTAGTTTTACTTCATCGCAGATAATTTTTGGCATTTCTAAATTAATTTTTTTGTATACTGGTCAGGCCTTAGCAACGAGTTCGGTATGTAGGTTCTTACGGTCTAGGCCGGTAGCACTTAACGACCCCCCTTGATGACGTCCAATGGCACACAGCAACCCCTGTGATTTGTATTATACGTTTGGCAATACTGAAGTATATGGTTGCTGCCACTGTCAGTTGATGTGAAATTCGAAGTTATCAGGTTAGGTTTTTCGTCAGTCTGACACAAAAGCTAACTTCGAATTTGACATAGGCAGCGTTACCAACAATACACTTCAGTACTGCCAAACGTATAACAAGAATTACAGCATTTTTAAAGCAAATAGTCGGGAATTATTCTTAAATAAATAAATAAATTCTTCTTGTTCAGTATACAATAGTATATTACGTTACAAGGGATGTAGGTAAGATTTACACTACCGAGGACGAGGGCAGCAAGGTGCGAGGTAGTGTAAATCTTCCTACATCCTGTGTAAAATACATATTTTTATTTGAAATCGGCAGTGAAGTACGCCGAAATCGTCATTAAAATACGAGAAATCGGCAGTGAAGTAATCCATTGTTTTACGACTTTTTTGTAGGTGGCGAGGCGATAGATAAACGTCAATGGAGCGAACATAACCTACAAAATTTGGTTAAAATGTTGTCATTTCACGATTTCTCGATTTCAAATAAAACATAGTGTACACCTCGGCACTGAAGTTCCTTTTTATCCCTCATGTGATTTATTTGCCTTGGCCCTACGGGCCTCGGCAACTAAATCCACATTCGTGATAAAAAGTTATACTTCAGTGCCTTGGTATACAAACTACTATTTTTCACTATCAATATTTTCTTATGCAAAATAAATGGTAATAGCGTAAAATTATTACATTTTCTAAGTTATATCTAGTAGCCTATTTCAGATCTTGGGGCGTTGTTACAGTGCTGTGACGTTTTGTTTGACAGTTATAAACGCACCGTGAAAAATGTGTGAATACGATTGCGAGTGCTGTTTTGCGAGCTTTGTGCTTGTGTTCTGATTAAAAATGGATAATAGTACGAGCGATAATGGTTTTCTTCATGTTAATCAAAGTGTAAACGCGGCATATCGTCATTTATAGTAAATGCGGGATGTGAGTAATTCACTTCTCTAGGGAAGTAAGTAGATTGTCATGGAAACTGGAAACCAAATTTGGCCATATTATTTCCATTTAAAATCTTGCAATATAAACTCTGAATATCCGGTTAGAAATTATTTTCGAATAACAATATATTTGCCATACAGTGACTTTTTTATAAATGAACTGAGAGAGAGATTTTCAAGTCATAAAAAGGTTTTCGATGGGTTTCTTTGTCTACTATCGCAAAAGAAGTTCAACGATAATTTGGATTCGTTTGAAGAATTGATAACCCATTTCCTCCCAGAATATTCCAAAAGCTGCATATTTGCTGAACTAAAACACTGGTTCAAAAGGTTAAGTAAGCTCTCAGTTAAAGAAAAACGAACCATGGAACTACTAGATATTTGGAGTAAAATTGCATATCCAAACATTCATAGATTGCTAAAAATTTTCTGCACACTTCCAGTTTCAACAGCCATACCAGAACGAACGTTCTCATATTAAAACGAATCAAAACATAATGTATACCAAAAATCTAATCATACTGGTTTAGAATCGACTTAACGGTTTAGCAATGTTGGCGATTCACTGGGAAATACTAGTTGAAGTAGATGAAATATTTGACAAACTGACCAAAAAACCGCGGCGCGGCGCCTAGATTTTGTTTTGTAATGTTTTTTGTTGAATAACGACTACTATTCTAAAAATATTGGATTTTATTCAGTATTCTTTAATATTTGCACTTTTTTCCATACAATCTATAAAAAACGTAAATAAACAGTTACTATATATTTTTATTATTGTATATCCCTCCCTAAGGGCCAACTCTGGCTACGCCACTGAGTACAGTAGGTACATCCAGGTGCCTGCCTGAAAACTCAATGGCATAACATGAACAACATAATAGAATGCTTGAATAAGAAAGAAATGACCATACAAAAACATATTTTATTTACTAACAACGTGATATTGTTCATTTTTGTCATAGATACAAAATATGAAAAGTTACTCATAACTCCCTAGAGATTTTTCAAATTATTTCTCCCTCAATATCATGGTAACTATGCAACTACGTCTTAGCAACCATACATTCAAGCAATCCTTGATGTTACACATATTCGCATTTTAAATGTTACTTATGACTTATGACATTGCTTTCTGCAACCGGCCCTAAGTCTGGTGTTAGCTAACGTCGCGTCAAAGTGAACAAAATCGCATCAAATTTTGTTTACTAATGTATTAGTTACCATAAACATTTGAGATTTGATTCGTTTTTGTTCACTTTGACGTCGCGTTAGCTAACACCAGACTTAACATTGCTTTCTGCAACCGGCCCTTAACGTTCCTTTCTGCAACCGGCCCACAGACACACAGACAGACAGACCAATGAAAAAAAATATGTTTTTTGGGATCAGGGGACTCGAAAACGTGAAGATCTGTTGAAAACTCAATTTCGAATTTTTGGGGTGAATCCAATATTTCCTTTATTGTAAATGGAAGTAAAAATAGAATGAAATTTCAAAATGTCATTAAGTACATTTAAAATAAAAATATGTAAGTAACATCAAGGGTTGTCTCAATGTATGGTCGCTAAAACGTTATGAAATTGAGGAAGAAATAATTTGAAAAATCCCTTGGGAGTTATAAATAGCTTTCCATATTTTGTATCTATGGCGAAAATAAACAATATCATGTTGCTAGTAAATAAATATCTATTAGGAGAAATGTTTAGTTGACATATGTCATTGGCCTCATCGGTATATTACACAGACTTTATTGCACGATCTGGAGATGAAGTATCAGTTTTGTCCCTGTTAACAAAACCCACTATTAAGCTATAACAATTTTGCCGCTAAAACTAACCCAAGAAAAATGATCTTTTGCAGAAAACGCAAATACTTTAGTACAACACGGCAAACTAATAAAATTAAAGCAAAATTTGAAATTCTATCTATTTTCATTTCTGTTACAATTTAAATCAATACTTAACGCGTATATTTTCTCCATTTATGCAATACAGTACAGGTAGTTTCAATATCCTAAGAAATGAGATAATGTGGGATGGGATTTCAGTCTTAGTTTAATTTCAAATTTAGCAACATTTGGGTTAATACGAACAAAAATGCATCAACATTTGTTTAATTGTGTAGTAATTAGCTTAAACTATATGTTTGATGCTCTTTTGTTTATATTTTGAACTAAATTGTATCAAATTGCATTTAAACTGTGATTAAAACACCAATTCATAAGAACTGCCACTTAAATTTTACAAATACCAGCAAATAGGTAGGTACCTAACCTAGATATATTTATATTCAGGATGTTTTTTCTAACTTGAAGCAATAAAATTCGAGCCAAATTTCTTTTTAACTTCACCAAATATTAAAAAATACACTCTGAATGTCAGTGTTTTACACCTAACATTAAGAAAGTTGCTCAAACACTGTGCGACTTTTATAACAGTGTATTATATATTTTATTTTTTAAAAGTTAATCCGCTATAGATCCTCTGTCATGCCAATAAAAAGAAAACGGACGCTAATCGAAGATCTCAAAACACTAGCAGAAAAGCCTTTAAGCTGAAAACATAACTATACATATAGAGTGAAATCTCCCTTACCGGACACCTCTAATAAGCGGACACCTCTCTTATACGGACATTTTGTTGGGAACCAACTTGCTTGCATTAACTTTACTAATAAAATTTTCTCTAATAAACGGACACTCTCTTAAACGGACACGAACGCCATTTTTCGACAATTTTTAGACTGTGAATCTCTCTCGTACGGACACTTCAAAATGCAGGCCCAGCTAATGGCGTCAAAACAATCCATAGATCCAACATTTAATGATCATGTTGTTAAAATATAGAATTCTTTTGCAATACGGGCGGTATTAAGTCAACTCAAATCAGCATTATGACCGCAGGAAATTTGACAATTTTATTACCCTATGCACTATATTGCAAAACAGTCCATGTCGCCCAATTTTAGAGGCCTGCAATAATTCAAAATTACTTTGCCTTTTGCCTGGGCAGCCCATTCTGATAAAAATAAAAATAGGAAAAATTTTTCCTGCTTGCTTTTATGGAAAACTAGGCCCAGGGCCGTCCCGCGACCGCGGAGCCTGCGGGTATCAAGTTACGCCACTGTAATCAATTCGAACCAGAGGACGATTTACCCTTATCAGTAATGGCTGAACTGTATAGGAATATCCCAGAAATCGAAGACGTCGACCCTGACGAATTTATAAACACTGACAAAGAAATAATCCTGGAAGATGATGTAACCGAAATTTCAGGTGAATCAGCTGCCGTTGATATGCAGTTGGCAGAATTAGAAAACGATGGCGACTTAGAAATTTGTGAGAATGTAATTAAGACCTACACGGAAGCATTAACAGTGAATAATTTTAAATGCTTTGCTGAAGAAAGTAACGACTTTAAAGTATTCAAACTGTCAAAATATTTAGAAATACATGCGGAAAGTATAATAAGCAGTCAGAAAAAACCCTTATGTCAAACGAGTATTTTAGATTTTGTAACAACTATTACATAACTTGTTTCAATTATTTTATTATTCTTATTAATTGTTAGCGCGTATACCTTTGCATAATACGACTTTTTTAAACATAAAAATGGATTTTTCCCTTAAGCGGACACCTCTAATAACCGGACAAAAACTTTGGCACCGTGCGTGTCCGCTTATGGGAGATTTTACTGTAAACGTAATCTGCATATATTTGGGGTACATAGATATGCAAAGCAAAAAACACAAAAATATGACATGAAACCACAGAAACATTTCTTAAAATTATTATTTTACGAAAGTGGTTTGCTTGATTACGTACAAAATTATTAGGCAATCATTACGCTTCAGGAATTTTCAAATTTGGAAATTGTAAACTTTAATTAATTTCATACAAACTCAGTATCGTAGACTGGGTTTTTTCAAATTTCTAAGTGTGACATTGTACACTAATTTTTGATTTTAATTTCTACGTGAAATTGATTTTTTAATGATTCTGGTTTATCCAACTTTAGTAGAAAACCCTTTAATGAAGAATGTGGATGTATTTTACTAATATGTATTCTTACATCTTTCTTTTAATACATATATTTTTATATCATTCTTCATTACAGTCCCTAAAAAAAGAAGTGGACTGGGGAGGTGGATCAGCAGATGACAAAAGCACCGGCGAGAGTTCCTCCGACTACCCAAGGCATCCTCACGACCCGGTAAGTCCCCAGACATGTCGTTATCATCTGTAGCTCTTTATTTGGTTACCACATTTGACAAATACGAAACTGTGCTGCTAAGTGTACGGACTTGTGAATGTGCTGTCAAGAAGTTGACATTCATTTTGGCTTAGGACATTTTGTTTTTCGTTTCTCGGAATAAACGGTTTGTGCAGATATGTGTGAAGTTCGGTGAGCAGGCAGCACTGTCAGTCATCCACTCCTTCAGCCAAACAAATGAGCGTCAACTTCTTGTAGTAGTGTTACAGGGTAGGCAGATGTTCCACGAGCACACGGCAAGAAGTTGATGTAAGTTTGTTTGGTTGCAGGATCTGGATCGTGGGGATGCCGGGTCGCCCCGGCTGTACCCCTGCATGTACTGCGGGGCGTCGTTCCCGCACCAGAGCAAGCTCACCCGCCACATACTGTCGCACAGCTTAGAAACGCTTAAGTACCGCGAACAGCTCCAACATCCCGCAACGTTAGGTATACCAGAATCCCTGCAGCTCATGGACTCCCATTTTAGCGGTAGGGGCCCCGCGAGCCACCCAGAGCCGCCTGATCCCACGGATCAGCCGCCCACCCCCATGGATTTAGAGCTAGCTGGTGACGGTGCTGGTGTTGTTCTGTGCAAGTTCTGTGGTAAATCGTTTCCTGACGTAGGTTCGCTTATCGCCCATTTGCCGGTGCACACCGGGGACCGGCCCTTTAAGTGCGAATTCTGCGGTAAAGCCTTCAAACTGCGGCACCATATGAAGGACCACTGTCGAGTACATACCGGTGAAAGGCCGTTCCGTTGCGCTTTGTGTGGCAAGACGTTCTCCCGCTCCACTATTCTAAAAGCACATGAGAAGACTCACTACCCAAAGTACGTGCGAAAGTTCTTGTCGCCCAGCCCGTTGGACACCGAGGAAGAAAGCCCACACTAGTGCCCGTGACATAGTTCCTTAGACTGACGCTTGATAGCTGAGCTTGTGTACTATACTAGCTAATTATACATATAAGATAAACCTATATTGTTCACCAAAATTTTTATAATACAATTGTCGCATTAGCAATCACGTTTAGCGATAGTGGTCAGGCAGCCCGCGGTGCGTGGCCATTACTTTAACATTTGGATATACATTAAAAATTTAGCTAGTAATGGGCGTTAACGTCTACCTTGTTTAAGGGCAACTGTAAGAGCTGTGATAGAATTAACTATAAGTGTATTTGGAGTGCGAGCTGTGATGTGAGGCCGTGGATTTTACGGGCTGCCGGATTTAGAACACTAATTTATATGTTAGATAAACAAATCGTGAAATCTTATAATGATCTTCCATGGATGTAGATGAGCTAGCATTCCACCAACGGCAAACTTGCTTTCTCTTATTACTAGTGTTATTTTTGAAATTTTATTGGTATTTTTTATAACTTAGATAACTTGTCCTGGCAGTATTATTGTGCAGGGATGGACTAGGATAGACCCTTGAAGTATTTCTACTTTAACCACGCCTCCTTTGTTGTTTTAGGTTTGCACAATGCTTGTTCTCTCTCCGTGTGTTTAAGTCCACCTTAATTGTGTAACTGCGCCGCGATAGTTTGTTCGTTCTTATCGAGCACTACAGCTGACCACTGACCGGTGCGCAGTGCCATCTTCTAAAGCAATACCGCGACATTCTATGTTCCTTTAGGTTTAAAAGATTGTTTATCATAGAAAATATAGCAATAATACAAATAGTAATATATATCGGCACTTAGAGTTTTAGTCATAAGTTTCATCAACTACTTTTTGTTTCCTATGTCAGAGAGTATATTTATCATACTTTAATAGAGAGATATATATTGTTGTACATATGTAATGTAGAGTAGGATATTTATTTCGCAAAACGGCTGCAACTGTGGTTGTTGTATCCAGTGGCTTGGGCGGGCCGGTAGGCCAGTGGTCGGCCACACAGGGTAGATAAGTTACGATTCTCCTGACCAAAGCAAATCAATCTGTTCAAATACACATAAGCTGTGCAGGAGATGATGCAACAGGAGTGCCTATCAATAAGACTAGAAGGGAAAAAGTCTGCTTTACATTCTCTGTTATGGACACACGGTGTTAAGTTAACAATGTTATTGATGGTGCTAAATGTTAGGGTAAGAAGGCAGTGTTAGTGAGATTTTATACAATATTGATTTCACTTAACGAAATTGTACTTACATTGTGATTTAGTATTTATTTGAGCTTTTGATATTTTTTTTTGTATATTTTATATTGGCTAGTGTTCAGTGTACTGATACTGCCTTTGAGAAGGGAATTACATCCGCAGTTCGGTAATGCGTGACTATTTAGAGAGATAGCGACTGATGTACTACACTGAGAAACAAGGTGGTTTCCAACTTTAAGCAATTTGATAAATGCGATATATAATTTACTTTGTAGGGAACACGATAATAAATAATTAATAAAGATTGCAGATGTAATCTGTGATAGTCTGTGATGAAACACATATTCATTATTGATTATTGTTGTGATTTAAGAAATTTTTTAAGTTTTACTTATCGATTGTTTCGAGAGTAGGAAATTAACGTTTTACGGAAATACGTTTTACTTTGGGATGTGAATCTTTTAAATAGCATTCAGACATCTAGTTGTTCTGTACGACAGATTATCAGTTGAAAAAGGTTACATAAGTTTAGTTTGTAATTAGGTACCCATTTTATGGTAGCTCAGGGTCACTCACTTCCAGTATCAATAGAACTGTTATTATTACAATATAATAGGTGTAGCTACAGTTGTTTAGGTAATGTGTTACACAGTTATTCGTTCACAGTACTGATTAAATTTGCCTTTGCCATGTAAAACAGTTGTATCTGCCAATTGTATGCAGGGTGTGATTATTTCTCAGTGAAATTGTACATTTTATTTTTTAAAACGATTTAATCCATATTATGATACAATATTTAATTGTATTGATCTATCAGAAAGAAATCATAATTTGTTTCAACTACCAACTGCTCTGAATTAGTCCTAGGTATATTATTAATAAAACTGTTTGGACCATTTGCTGTCTTAAATAATATATCGGGTGATCAAATAAATTTCATCTCTAAACTTGAGCCATGTTACGAAGGCGAACGATGTAAACAAAGATTCTGACAGTTCTTGGTGCACGCTAAACCAGTTTCACACGGCGTGCATTTTACGTAAACTTCCGTCACATGTTGCCATAAAAGAAATTACCGCATAACAAAACAACGCTCATTTCTCTTCTAGTGTAACGACGCGTATAAACGGTGTTCAACTTTCTCTTCGAAACGGCCAACCACAGAACGCCTTTCTATCACGTGATATTCACCGACCACGTGCGTTTGTTTACTTGGCTCGCCTTCGTATCTTGGCTGAAGTTTAGTGTGCTGCGGCTTCATGATGTTTATATGAAGACACAGCACACTAGTGATGAAATTTATTTGTTGATAACATTAACAATGATTTGTAAAGTCATACATTATTAGGGTAGCCAGGGCCTATCTGTTAAATATTTAAAATTTTTAATTGATATTTTACAATTTTTTATTTATGAGAAATTGAAACAAACCCTTAAAAAACATGATCCCAATATTTTGGAATTTTTGTCTATAAGGACTAAGGACGGAATAACAACAGAAAAAATTCATTGCTCTTGGGTAGTTTAAAATTTTTATACATGTTTAAAGGGTTTGACAACAATGGAGCCCGGGATGGAATGTAATCTAAAACTATGAGACTTCCATAAATTTAGTAAGTATATATAGTTGTAGCTACGAAGTTGGCGTACATTACTAAAATAGTTTTGATTATACAGGATGGTTCAAAAAGTATAGCGAATCAAATTTACTTTTTTATGCAATGATTTATATTTAGGTAGCTTGCAAGATTTGCATTGAAACACTAATCATTTTGATATAAAGTTGTATCGCTCTAACGTCAACTGTTTTAGAGATATTAACAATTTTATTAAAAACAAAATACTGTACTTCAAGCGGCTGCTGTAAGTAACAGAAAACAATTTAATGAACGAAAACGTCACCAAACAATTATGTTTTTTATGAATAGATGAATAGAACAGTGGCTGTGGGTATTAATGCTATTACAGGATGCTCAAAATTTGCAAACGCCCTGTATATTTTGAAAGTCTCTTTTAATGAGCTTTCTTTTGATATATTACTTCATACCCCTAAATTCAATTGTTTTTTAGATATGCTTGTTTTAACATAGAAATACAATTTAAGCCCCTTAAAATGCTTTATTTTAAGGGATAACAAACAAACGCTGCTAATGTAATTTAAAACTTAAGCTTTAGATTTGGAGAATATAAATCCAGTCATTGTTGATACAAGAAATAATAAACACGAACAACGAGAAATGCAGAATAAATTAATTCGAGGTTCAAATAAAATCAGATCGAAAAAAAAACAAACACGAATACACAAAAATCTTGTACGTAATTATGTTAAACGTTCAAAAATGTTTTCTTCCGTGCTATGGGTAATAAAGTTGTACAGAGCACTCATAATTTGCAAATATAACTATTTCGATTTTTTAAATTAGATTTTCCTTTAGTACGTATTTCATTTCCTAGACCTAAATTCAACCATTTTTTTAGATTTTATTTTCTCGCTTTTTTGTTTTTTCGTATTTGTTATATCTGGTTTCAGCAGTAGTTGGATCTTAATTTACTAAACCTGGTTTTTTGTTGTATTCGAACAGTGGCAAGTGTTTAAATTCACATCATAGTGCCGTTTGTTTATCTCCGGAAATAAGGCATCCTAAGAGAAATTGTTTTTTTTTGCTCAAACACGCATATAAGCGATTCTGCAAAACAGTTGAATTTAGGGGTGTGAAGTAATACATCAAAAGAAAGTTCATTGAAAGGGCTGTGCAAAAATATACCAAAAGTTTCATTTAAAAGAAAATAAAAATGATTAAATTTAATTTGCAAATAATACACAGAGCCACTATTTTACACTTGAAAGGCAACTTACGAATAACCAAAGAGCAGGAATAACATAATTTTTTGGCAATGTTTTCTCGTTAATATCTCCAAAATAGTTGAAGTTAGACACATACAACTTTATATCCAATGATTGGTATTTCAATACAAAACTTATGCGGAATCAAAATACGGGGAATTTTAATTAAAAAAAAGTAAGTTTGATTTGCCACACTTTTTTGAGGCAGCCTGTATAATCAAAACTATTTTAGTAATGTGCAACACCTTTGTACCTACAACTTCTATACAAACGATATTTATATAACTCACATTGTTTTAGGAATATCTTCCACTCCCCCCCCCCCCCCCCATTATTGCCGGAAAATTTATATAAATAATTCACTATAATCATTAATTATGGACTACAAACAAGAATTTTTAATGTGCAATTTTAAGCTGTAGTAAAATCAGATTTTTACATGTGTTTCGGCATTTTCACAGAGATTTTCTTTCTTTGATTTCTGATGTGGCAACTTTAATGCAACTGGTTTTGTATCAGTCAGAAACTGGAAATTTGCAGAAATATAATTCGTTTAGTTACTCGCCCTGTAGATACACCCATATGCAGGTATATAAATACATAGTGTCTTACTAACGATCAATGTGTAACACATTATCGGCTCTTGCCCATAACTTTTATACTAATTATTTGTTACAGATTTATACCACATGTAGATTTTAATACAATAGTATCCGGAATTATTTACAGATATCAAACTATAATGAGTGCCAACTACCAATTAATGCATAATTGTTAAGTTTTCATAGCGATATTCATGCCCATTTTATGACAAATAAAATGTTATACCGAATAAATTGCACTTTTGTTGACATGCCGAAAGTTAAAAAGGGTATATTTCGTGAAAACAAGATTATAAGTTACCTTTAAAAGAAGGTATGTTGCTATAATCACACAATGAAACCTACCAACCAATTCTTGAAAATATTCCTGAAATACTTCACGGTTTTCAAAAGAAGTATGGGTCTAGATAAAATTAGAAATACATGACTTCACTTCAAAATATGTTAGGATTTTTCACTTTTTTGCGCTTTAAATCTTGTTTAGATGGTTTTATAATTGTTTGACGGCAGGCAGTAAATGTTGAAGGAAGAAATTTAAAAAGTGAAAAATCTAGTTGATATAAAAACTGCAGTGTTGTAAATTTGAAGCCCATGTTATTGAGTCTGCAGATTTATATTGGTTTGTTATATTTTCCCAGCGGGAAGTAGCTGTTGCACATTTGGTTTACTTATAATTTTTTTTTCTTTTCTCACCCTGTAATAAAAATGAAATATCTCGATGTTTCTTTTTCTGTAAATAACCATAATAAAAAATTAGGTTTGTTCTATTGTTGATAAATATTTATTTTGCCACTATTGTTGTACAATTTTGCCCTTTGAATAACTCGCTCATTTTGAATGTGTTTTGCATTATGTCAGTATCTTACCAGCAGAAATAGCCATTAGTTTTCTATAAGTTCCTGTTAAGTACATGTATACATATAATGTGTAACACTGCGGTAGTTCTAAACACAGATCACGTACACAACCATGTCAGTAGTGAATTATTGTACCGATACAGAAGTTTTTAGGATTACGATAGCATAGCTATGTAGTTATTTACGTGGGTCTGCTTAGTTCTCTTTGACTTGTTACATCAGTGCTTATTTGTTTGTAAAAACTGAAAATTTATTTCAATTCAAAACACTTTGAAATTGTACATTTTTGTTTGCCATTATGTCTGCAATGCTTATTGTTAAAAAACAAAATGCATATCATAGTTGTAAAAACAATTTTTTGACAAATAAAATTCTGTAAAATAATGGTGTTCTCACTCAGCAGTACAGTAAAAATATGGTAGTAGTTCGCAAAAATATATTTTATCTGTATCCCCATTAATCGTTACTATGTTGGTTAAAATATGTTTATGAAATTTTAGGTCTATCAATATATCATATGTAGTCATGCTTTTAAATTAGAAAATAGATATTTCATGAACTTGTCATCGTATAAAACAGTGTAAACATATTCAGGCTCATTTTTTTTTATTGCTGCTAGAATGAATAAATAAAATTTTAACGATGAAGCAGAGTAGAGAACGTTTCTTGTTTAACAGTACACTTTTTAACACTTTCTGCTCACGTGTAGTAAACTGCACTTTTCATTTTTAAATAAAACATTGTATATGTATAGAATGTTTCCTAAGTAGTATTGTTCATAACTTAAAGTGCAAGTAATTTTATAAAGCAAAATTAACATAAACGACCTACTTGAGCCTTCCAAAAGTGAGCAAATTGTAATTAGAAATGTTTCAAATGGAACATAAAATATTTATAATCAAATTCTATTTTGTTTGGTTTTTAAAATGTTTTTTTTTCTTTGAAAATTTACTTTTATTACAATTTTAACAGATGTCAATGACTTTTTGATCATACTGTATATAAATACCGTATGATCGAAACATTTTATCTTCTAAAGGGCTGTGAATTTTTTAAAAATTGAATTTATGTTGGCAGTTATGAGTAAAGGTACTTAATAATATAACCTATACGATTTTGACAGAATCACATAACTTTAACAGAATGTTTAATACTGGTGCTGTGTATGGAAGATGGTGGAAATTACTTTGAACAGCTGTAGTTGTTTTTGTTATTAACATTTTTATGTATTCAACAAAAATGTTTATATTTGTTAAAATTACATTACTGATATAACCTTAAACTGTCAGATATAAAATGCCAATGTGACTTTGACTGCCAACATAAATTTTTAACAAACTACTTTCACAGCCCTCTAGAAAATAAAAGTTTTTGATCATACGGTATGTCTGAGTAAAGCCCACAAGCGATGGTAGTTTTACTTGATACCATCAATAGTACATTTTTTTCTAAAAACTATTGACTTTCCCCTACAACATATTGTTACACTGGTTTCTGTACTATACTTTTTTGCTTCTTGTTTTTTATGTTTCATGAAAATTAATAAAACAATGTAACAATAACATAAATCAAACAAAAAGTAATGGAGAACGTTTATGTTAAATATATTTCTTTACAGATTAAATTACTAACTCTCTGTGTCTTGGAAACGAATGACTTGGTCATATGCTCATAATTTTTCTTTTCATCAAATCAGTTGCTGAATCGCATCGATAAGTTATGGCCATTACTTATGAAAGATCCTGTATATTTTTATTCTCAAGCAAGTTTTAAATCTGATTCATATACCTTGCTGATTTTTTGAAAAACTTGCCCCTAATAGGTAAACTTCTAAGTGATTCCTGTAATATAAAAAAATAAGATAATCACAGTACCTAGTAACTATACTTACTTCATGGAATAACTGTTTAACGTGTAAGTTAATTTTTTGCCCGACGAAAGTGTTGCCCGACGAAAGTGAGGAAGAGTTTCCTTGTATAGGGGTTAACGACTACCACAGGTGTTAGTGTGATAGTTGGGAAGCGTACGATTTTAAAATCCATCTAGAGTCTACCAGGATTTGAACCCGGAGCAGCTGCCTGAGAGGCGAGCATTTGCTCACTGAGTCATCCGCTAACCCAAATATTTGTATCAGCAGTTATTACAAATCGAGAGGAAATATTTCATTAGTAAGAAATTATCCATACATTTCATACATTAATTATTTCACAAGAACATGGTTCCTCTAACTTGTATGTTTTAGCCATTTATCAATAATCATATTTAGCTATTCTAATTGCCGTCTGATAACCTTTTTATATTTTAAATCACTGCAGTAGAAAGAACACTGTTTTTTATTAAAGAAAATTTTATCATGCAATTCAAGAAGTGTTTTACTTAGAGATTCAATAACATGTTTAATTAGTACCTACACTAATAGTTATAACAAAATATGTATATTATTACAGACCACTTTGTCAATTTGTTTTGATGCTCTTTTCTTTGTTACAGTTAATGAAATCGTGTCGATACTTTCTACTATAGTTGATATTTACCAAAATAGGTCTATCATTCTGAAATTTCACACAAGGTTATAAGTTTCTCTGCTAAATAACAACAAAGAACACAAAACAGCACACAATTTACTAGCACAATGTACCGGGTGGCCATAAACATCTGAGATCCCGGTAGCCATGGAATTAGCTACTTATAAATGTTGGTTAGCATTATACATATTTCAATTATAATAAGTATTGGTATGAAATGTAATAAAATGCAAATAATAGGAGGGAAATGTGCCCCAGATTCTGCAGTTTAGCCTACGACTCGATTATAAAAATCTCCTGTTCTAACTTCAATACTTATTGCAATCTGTAATAATTTTTGACAGATAGGAATTTTAGTTGTGATGACATTAATGACATTTAGTTTAGTTGGATTCATAACTTTAATAAAGCTGTGTTGATTCCAAAGGTAATGTGATATCAGATATTTATGGCCACCCGGTATAAGTACTCAGAGATGATTCTTGTCTGATCTTGTCTATTTATACTTTCTTACATCAGTTCCTCTGTCGTTGGTATGGATATTATCTGACGTTTATCTACATTCCATTTTCCTTTGTGGAATGTTTTCACTACGTTTATTTTACTTTTCTATTTTGATTGTTACTGTGAGAACGATGTCATCTGAATATAGGTATTAAATTTGTGTTCTAAATGGCATTCAGTCTTGGTCTTGTTTTGCTTACACTTTTTTATTAATTGGGTCTATGAAAATTATACAGAGGAAGGGGCTTAGACTGTCTTCGTGCTTCATACCCTTTTCCATTTTAAATTAGGTATTCTGTTTTTTCCATTTAGTCTTATGGTGCCTTTTACATTTACATACCTGCTTTTAATTATTCTTTGCAGATTGGAGTTTATTTGCTTTTTTATAGTGTTTTCCTGATTTCTTCTTTTGATAGTGTGCATCAAGTGCTGCTAATAGACCTAGAAAGGTAAGATATAAACTTGTGTTTTTCTCTATCACTTTTTTCATTAGTATTTTCAGTGTATCTGTGGTTTAGCATTTGTCTTCGTTGATAGAACACAGTTTGTTCTTCTCGATTTGCCTCAGTTTCTTGCCTTTCTAGACTTTTAATGTTGTGGGTGATATATATTGCTTAATAGATCTCATAATTTCTCATTTCACCTTTCTTATGGATTGGTACTAAGTATTATGTTGGACTCCCATTCTATAAATCTTCAATAGTCTTTTTTCCACCTTTTTTCGTTCTTTGTTCATCATCTCAAATCCATTATTGTCTTCTCCGGCAGCTTTTTCATTTTTTTCAGTTTTCAGTGCTCCGCTATTTCCTCTATACTTATGTCATTTACTTACATCATTTATTGTTGTTTCATATGTTAATTGGTTGTTTGTCTTTATGTCCTCTTTAAAATTTTCTTTGTATCACTGCTTTCATGTATGTGTCTCTTATATTTCTTATTTATTTCTTCTGGCGTATTTTCAGTCTTTTAAATAATAATAATAATAATAATAATAATACCACATTTATTTACAGAATATAGATACATATGATACAAAAAAAAATTTAGATATAAATTTGTAAATAGGACATAGTTCAGTTAGCAAGTAAAAAAGAACAAGCTAACTGGTCTACCACTATGCCCATCCAGGAAACGATGTCTATAAGCACGGACAAGTGTAAAAGTGTACAAACTAAATAATTAGAAATTAAATGATTAAATATAGGTAAACAAAATATATTGCAAGGGAAAGGAGAGCACCTCATTGGCTTAGAGCGAGTTTACTTTTAAAATGACGTTTAAATTTGGCTAGTGGAGCGTCTATCAAATTATTAGGAATTATGTGATTATAGTAATAAACAATATTGTAAGAAAATGACCTCTTGAAGAAAGACGTTTTGTGGTAAGGAATAGTCAAATCATGCTTCGATCGAATATTAATATGATGTTGTTCGTTTCTATAGGATAGTTTATCAAATACGTAAGGAGGTACTTTGTTGTTAATAATTTTGAAATAAAAGATCGCCGTATGGAATATGCGCCTATTGGACATGTTAAGCCATTTTGCTTCATTTATTTTTTGCGAAACGTGATGCTGCTTACGCAAACCAAAGATGAATCGCAGACAAGAATTTTGTGTTCGTTGGATACGCAAACGTGTAAGAGCTGTGATACATGAGTCATACAGGGAATCGCAGAAATTAAAATGAGATAAGACTAATGTATCACACAATAAAATTTTCATGTCCCTTGTTAGGCAGTACCTATTTGCGTATAGCAGTTTTAGATTATAATACGCTTTTTGAATGCAACGAGATACATGGTAATCAAAGCGGAGATCATTATCAACATAGACTCCTAGATTTTTGCAAACAACTTTATATGGTAAAATATCATCGCCCACCTTTATTTGGAACAGAGATGCATTCATATCTCTATCCTTCTTCTTACCAAATAGCATGACAGAAGATTTGGAAGAATTTATTAGCAACGAGTGTTTCTTGCTGAATTCGACAAGGTTTAACAAATCCTCATTCACTAACGACACCGCCTCCTCTAATAAATGCGGAAAAAAAGAGTAATATAGTTGTGTATCGTCCGCATACATGTGAAATTTACAGTGCTTTAAGCAAGAGCCTATGTTGTTAGTGTATAGAGAAAACAAAAGAGGTCCCAATATCGAACCTTGTGGAACCCCCGATAAAACCACTCTGGGGTCAGATATTTTCGACTGATATTTTACCCTTTGAACTCGATGGGCTAGATAATTATTTATTAAATTAATTGCTGTGTTACTAAAACCGATGAAATTTAAAATAGACAAAAGAATTTTATGATTAATGGTGTCAAAAGCTTTTGAGAAATCTAAAAGTACAAGTACCGTGAGTTTATTGTTATCAGCCGCTCTAATACAGTCATCTGTTACGTCCATTAATGTTGTGTTACAACTATATCCAGCCCGAAAGCCAGATTGAGTTTTAGGAAGAATATCATTGATATTAAGGTGGTCGCGAATTTGCTTTTCTATAATTTTCTCAAAAACCTTGGATAATGTACACAAGATACTTATAGGTCGAAGGTGTTTCAGCTCAGTAGGAGGATTAATTTTGGGTAAAGGAGTAACAAGAGCAGTTTTCCATACGTCTGGATAGACGCTCTCAGTTATGCAAAAATTTAATATATGAGTAAAATAAGGTAATAGATACGGACAGCACAAACGTAAGAGCTGAATGTTAATATTGTCCCATCCAGAACATCGTGTCTTAATAGAGAAAATAAGATTTTGAACTTCCAACTCAGTTGTCTTATGAAATTGTAGGAGATTACGAAATTCATTTTTTTTATGGGTAGCGTAGTAATTAATTAATTCACTGTTTGTAAAATGGGTAGCATTAGAAGAATTTTGAAAAAAGTCATTAATTAAATTTAAGTTTTGCATATTTAAGGGCAATTCTTGAGTATTGTGTTTATTAGTAATATTTAACTTACGAAATTCATTCCAAATAGACTTAGGACTATTATTGTTAGTAAATTTTGATTGCAAATACGCTTTCTTTTCTCTAGAAACTGTGGCGGTAACAAGATTTCTTAGAGATTTATAATAATCCCAATGTATGGGATTTCTTGTTTTTTTAAATTTAGATAGAGCTCGATCTCTTAAACGCATCATAAATTTTAAATTGTCGGTTAGCCAGGGCTTGCTGACCTTAAAAGATCTAGATTCTTTGATGGGAGCATGCAGGTCAATAACATTGCATATGTTATCATTTAGAAAATTGATTTTGTCGTTAACATTCTGCATATCAAACATCATGAACCATGGGACAGCGTATAAATCCCGAATAAAAAGATCATGATCAAACATTGAGAAATCTCTAAAACTACGAGTAGCAGGTGGAACTGCTTTTACCGAAAGAGATAAAGTGCAGGTTACTTTACAATGATCTGCGATATTACACTCCGAGACATTTTTTTCTAATATTTGTAGATCGTTACTAGAAACGACTATCAAGTCAAGTAAAGTTATTGAACTTTTTGTAATTCTTGTAGGCTCGTCGATTATTTGCACTAGGCCCAACGTGTCCAAGAGAGCATTAAATTTGGTTACAGAGTCATTAATTTTTAATAAATCGAAGTTTAGATCACCCAAACATACGATAGAATCGCAAGTGGGTATTAAGTTAGATATTGTATCTTCAAAGATATTTAAAAAATCAGATGAAGGAAAATTAGGAGGTCGATAAACAGTACCTACCGCAATCTTCTTTTTGTTGACGTTAATGTATACCCAAATTTGTTCAAGATTAGAATTAAAAGTAATAACAGAATAGTTGATATTATTGTTGATATACATACCAACTCCACCACCTCTAGTTTGCCTGTCTTTCCTGATAAAGTTGTAGCCTTCAATTTTTATAGAGCTGGACGGTGTGTTGGCAGATAACCACGTTTCGCTTAAACCAAACAAGGTGCACCCGCTCTCAATCACAACATTCCTGAGATCATTAAATTTAGAAATTAACGACCTAACATTTAGATGACATAACTTTATTTTCCCCATTGTACCAAAAAAGAAACAGTTGTAAAATTGTTAACAAATTCTAAAAGCTAGATTTAAATTAACTTGGAATAAAATAAAAATCAAATGCAAAAATTTAATGCTGCACAGGCATTGTTGCTCTCGGCAGCAATTACCTAAGAAATTAAAAATAACATCATATACACCCGAAAACAAACAAATATGATAGAACACGAATAAAAAAAGCTAAATTAAGAAAGTTTATTGCAAACGGTCCAAATCAGAAATGTTCATTGCAGATACAATTCTGTTGTCTTTTTTAATCTTTACAACACCATCTGCTGACCACACATTTGTAGCACCATATTTTTTAGCTGCAGCTTTAAGAACTAGCAAGCGTTGCTTTGAAAGGTCTTCTCTGATAACCACCTTAGTATTTTTGAAATGCTTCTTATTTCTAAAAATAAGGTTTCGGTATCTGTAGCTAGTGAGCTTGAGTATTATGGCACGCGGTTTATCACCCACACGCTGGCCAACCCTGTGACAACGGTCAATCCAATCGATGCTGATAGGGATATCAGTTTTTTCCTTCACTAAATTGATGACCTTTTCCTCCACATTCTCACCTGCAGATTCACTAACACCAAATATGCGCACATTATTTCGTCGAGAGTACTGCTGTAGATGGTCCACTTCTCTAATCAATGACTCATTTTCCTGTCGCAGAGTGCTGATACTGGAATCAAAGTTTTTGTTGATGTCAATGATTTTGGATTCCATTTTCTTCCACACTGCATCACAAATTTTGCTTAGGAAGTTTTCATCAGCAAGAACCACTGTAATAGTTTCTTTGATAATGCTGTGAATTTCCGCTTTTTGCTCGCGAGTGAAGGGCATCTTGAATACAATGTTGTAAACCACGGACACAATTTTTAAATACGAATTTATTTGCTTCTACGGGAATACTGCCAGAGCAACAACAAGTACGTCTACACTGTCGGAGCGACGAACATCGAATACGATGTGTTCCAGCTTTCTTCCAAGCTCTTATCACGACTCTACCTGTTGGTATTTTGTTATCTTTTGTACTTCATTTTGTTTTTGATGATAGGCCTGTTTGTCTTATGCTGTTCTGGATTACTTGTATTTGTTCTATGCCACATTTTTCTTTTTTACTTTTTTCTTCACTGTCTTCTTCCACCAATTTGTCTATTTTTGATTGTAGGTATGTAATTTGTTTTCTTAGTGCCACAAACCTCTTCTGCTACTTTTATTATAGTCTCTTAACTTTTTTGAGCAAATGTTGGTATCCCATTCTTAATTTCTGTTCTTTTCGTTTGTTCTATTTAGATTTTCAATTAATTTTCCTTAATAATCTTCTAGCTTTTCTGTTGTGTCTAAAACCTGTAACTTCATTGTTGTGTATTTTCTAGGTTTTGCTTTGATACTAGGTGTTTTGAATGAGCCATCTCTTATCAATTTTCATCTAGCATGGCTATGGAATAGTTCCTAATTTATGAATGCAACTATAACTCACTTAAAAAACAAATGTCACGTTTGACATGTAAAGTACGTTTTTTTCCTATAAAAAATTTCAAGGTCAAGATAAAATTGGCAAAACTGCTTTTTTTAAATTATTAGAATTTTTTTTTCCTCAGGGTTTTCTGTAAACGACTTGTGTTATTTTGACATTTAAAATTAAATTGTCAGCTTTTCTAGCCGGGTAGCGCAGTTGGGTAGCGCTAGGCTTGCTAGTAAGCAAGTCCTCGGTTCGAATCCCGCGGGGGTCGGAATTTTTCCGCAGCCTTGGCGATTGGAATCGGGCTCGGTGAGACCATTCACAGTTGGGCACCAAATTAACTGTGCTCTACTCAGATCCACAGACCTAAGAGATAGAGTAACAAGGTCAACACATCAACATGACACACACTTCACACAATGGTTGCTGTGCAAGCACAAAAGGCGCGCTCCAACTTTGTATCCCGAATCCGGGGCAAGTTGAGCATTGTACCGCCAGTTGCAAGCACATAAAGCACCAGCCTCTACACCGAATGGTAAAACGAGGTTACCGATAATACAATACATTGTCAGCTTTTCTTTTTTGAAAATAAATATGCGTAAAAAACGGAATCTTTTAAAATTAAATGCACGAAAAGCAATTCTGAAGTGTGCAGTCTAACATACCAGAAGAAGAAGTTTACGAAAGATTACCTAAAAACAAAATTCCTTTAATGCCAGATTTTAAATTTCCCACCAATTTCTAGTTCTAAAAAGTTACTAAAACAAATTCTACCAACATCTATTTTTTAAAGGAATCCAAGTAATGCCAATATTAACCCTAAATCCTTTGACCTTCAAAATTTTTATAGGAAAAACACGTACTTTACGTATAAATGTAGTTGCATTCATAAATTAGGAAGTATTCCATGGCCATACTAGATTAATATAATTTTTGACCATACTTTAGTTCTGTTCCTTGAATCACTTTTACATGTTATATGGCATATTTCGTTATTTTTGTGTAGGTATATGTACGTTTTTTTTAATGCAATTCACATGTCCAAACTATGGATGGTTGTCTCTGCAGTCTATCTGTTGGTTTGGCTGGTGTAGTCTACATATAATAAATTATTATTTATCAACATTACAGGCCTTTGAGACCCTCGGCTTGGTTGAACGTATTTTTCAATTTTTATTTCCTATCTTGTTCTTTCATCTGTCATTCGCATCACGTGTCAAAGCCATCTTATTCTCTGCACTCCATGTTAGTTCGTCTTCTCCATTGTTTCTCTTATTTGTTTCCCTCCATATATCCTTCTCAGAATATTTCTTTCTCATACAGGTCACAGAAAGTATATTGGGTGTCAAGGTAGGTCATGAAAGGCGCTGTGATCATATTTGATGAATTGGCAATATGTGGAAAGTTGTCAAAAACATACAAAGTTAGGTTATATTTTAAATGACAAGTAAACAGTAACGGTAGGTAGAGGGATTTCGTTTGCGCAGTGACTAACGTCATATGACAGATTCTTTGTGTTTTAAAGTGTGGAAATTGCTGTTGCTGGGATAGAAGGTTTAGCAGAGCCTGGTTGTTCAACGAACATCATTATTTCCGCAATCCTATTAACATTCAAGAACTGATAATATACCATACCGCAATGTTGCGTACGCCTCTGATTTATTGTGTCATTTAGCTTAAATAAGGTTAACAATTTAATGTCAATATGATAGATGTAAAAATGTTACCAATACGAAACTTGAAAATTACTAGATTCTAACATTAGTTCCGATTTTCACCGCGTCCCAATCTACTTTCTGTAACCTGTAAGCCTTTTGTAAGGATTTTTTATATAGAAGCTGCGTGGCGCAGATGGGTTAGCGCCAGGCTTGCATTACGCAAGTCCTCGGTTCGAATCCCGCTGGGGTCGGAATTTTTCCGTATCCTTGGCGATTAGAATCGGGCTCAGTGAGACCATTCACAGTTGGGCACCAAATTAACTGTGCTCTACTCAGAACCACAGACCTAAGAGATAGAGTAACAAGGTCAACACATAAACATGACACACACTTCACACAATGGTTGCTGTGCAAGCACAAAAGGCGCGCTCCAACTTTGTATCCCGAATCCGGGGCAAGTTGAGCATTGTACGGCCAGATGCAAGCACATGAAGCACCAGCCTCTACACCGCAAGGTAAAATGAGGGTAATGATAATATAAGGTTTTTTTTATTTAAGACCCACATATCACTCGTGTGCATCACAGATGGTCTTATTGTTCTTCTATACAGGGTGACAATGAGATCAGGGCCATGCTTATATCTTCTTTATTAATGAATCGATTTGGATCAAATTTTATATGAAGATACTAGAGATAATTTCTGATTCAGCGATAGATATAGTCAAAATAGCCGACATCCGGTTTCACCGGAAATGATGGCAACTTTTATTTTTTAAATGGATCACCCTGTAAATTTTATGTTTTTTTGGAATCTATAAGGGAGCTTTCACACCAAAGTAGCATGCGATTTGCGACTTACTGCCTAAAGCAGGAAGCACGTCGCAACTTGCGTCTTCCATGTTTACTTTCATACCAAAGTCGCACGGTGCTACTTCATTTATCATTAGTCCTCTGTTGCTAATAATAAAACAGGTGCCCAGATGTCGTCGGAAGAAGACAATATTGTGTTAATTGCTACTGTGATTGTAACGAGGAGGAGAAAAAAAGAAGGAAGGCTTAGATTCATCCGTACTTAGGAGATAATGCTGATACACATAGCACGTTTATTGTATTCCAGCAGTTATCGTCCGGTAAACATTTTTCGCTAGACATCACGAAAAACGTACAAGAAATATTAAAACTCAGACACCAAAGCAAGTCAAACAACGTGTACGCGGCTTGGATACACGTCGCAAAGTGTCAAAATTATACGCCATGCTTTATATTCGAGTCGCACGTCGCATGTTGCCAGGTCGCATTTTTGCGACGCGACTTTGATGTGAAACCACCCATATATTTATTTGAGTAGGTTTTAATATAAGTGGCATGCTCCTGCTTTCTAGCAGCAAGTCGCACGTCGCATGCTACTTTGGTGTGAAAGCTCCCTAAGTCAAATTACATATATTACTCTCACCAAATTTTTATTTTTTCAAACAGAAAAATATCTATTTCAACTCTTATTTTTACTTCCTTTTACAATAACGGAAGTATTGGACCACCCAAAATTTCGAAATTGACTTTTCAACAGATATTCACGTTTTAAAGTCCCCTGAACCTAAAAAACATGTTTCTGTTCATTGGTCTGCCTCTCAGTGTGTGTGTGTGTGTGTGAACAGAATATCTCAAAAACAAAAAAAGGTATGACGTTGAAACTTCATATATAAGTTTTGTGTACTATGTAGATGCGACAGCAAGCTTTTGAAGAAAATCGCCTAACCGGAAGTAGGTGTTTACTCTTGTGATTTTTCAGTTTTTTTCGATTTTTTCAAAAACTGCTCTAACGAATTTTTTCAAACTTTACATTTTTATTACATTTTTTAACGTGTATTGATGTGAGATAGGTGATTTTCTAGTTGAATACCTCTAAAATGGGTTTCTTTTGTTTTTTTTTTAATGCTTTGTATTAACTCCTATTTTAAGTAGAACACCCGGAATATTATTACATTTTTGACTTCAGCTTAAAATTTTAGAGAAAATTTGTCTCTTGATCTAATGCTCTATTTTTTGTAGAATTTGCAATTTTTGACAAATGCTGAAAAATTGAAAATAAAAATTTTGCCTAATTATAAGATCACTGTAAATGGAAGTTGTGTGAGTGTAAGGTCTATACATTACCCTTTTGCTGTGACGTAACAATTTTCTCTCTTTATTTAACAATAAGAAACTGGACGAAACAAAAAATTTGCAGTTTTTGGCCAGGGCAGCTTTAAGTATGGCTTGTTTTATAATACTGTCAATGTGACATTTGTCGAAAATGACAGTAAAATAACAAGCACACGAGCAAGCCTGAAATCTTATTTTAAGCGTTAGGGGGTTCTTCAAAGAGGAGAAACTTTGGCTTACAAAGGTCAAGAACGTCTTGGTTTGAATAATGTGCTATTTAGAGCATCCCTTACACGAAAGGTTAGATTTATGTCAAATTCTTTTTAAAGTCTACCACCTGCGATCTAAATGATCTTTCTGAATTTCAATGTAATATAAGACATGCGTTTTAAACACTACGTTTTGATGTTTCTGACCGCACAGAAAAAGGGTAATGTGTAGACTTTATCACACCAGATTTTTTACTATAGGAGGCTGTTACTTAGAAAAATATGTTCTAATTGACTCAAGCCAGTGATGGGCTTATTCGAATGAAAAATAACCGGTTATCCGGTTATTGAAATAACCTATGTAACTCGGTTTTCGTTCCAAGTATTCGGATGAAAAATAACCTCATGCTGATACGTACTACGCTTTGAATATAAAACCTCTATTCAAAGGTACTACGTGCCATATCTCAGCGACCTACGCAGTGCTCAAAATTCTGTAAATATAAATACGTCATAACTCATAAACAAAGCAGGTTGTACTGAAAACACCATTTGGTTATCGCGTACCTACCTCCTATCATAAAAAATATCAAATTATCGAATTCTGGGGACCTGAAACCTGAACGCCTAAAAACTGCAAACGCATCAAGCTATAATAGTACTTTATGTAACTAGTCCTCAAAGCCATTTGAGGACGTGTTGCATACAACGTTTTTTTGTATTAGCTCTCCAAGCATTATAATATGAAGTTTCAATTACCATTAACGCGGCATTATATTAGGAGGCCGCGCGAAAATGTATTTTTCGCTCCCCAAACTGGTTACTTTAGAAACTGTCTAGGATCCTCAAAATGGCCATTTAGAGGCCTTGTACTTAAAGTCGTCATGGCAACTAATGTTTGAGTCCGCTAAAATGTTGCCATGACGACTTTAAGTACAAGGCCTCTAAATGGCCATTTTGAGGATCCTAGACAGTTTCCAAAGTAACCAGTTTGGGGAGCGAATACAAAAAAACAATTTTTTATTTGCTTACATCTCCAACGGTTTAAAACAAGAGCCTTTAACCCGCCCGATCGATCGATAAAGATAAACGTTTTACCACTGTTTTTATTGCGATTAGCGATTAGCAAGCAGTCCCTCATATTTCTTTCTTTCTACACTTATTAATAAATACCTCTTAATTTCCAATACATAACACATAATGTACGGTCGGCGCCTTAGAAATCGGGCACTACACACTATTATGATATATTTTGCATGTATTTTTTAAGTGTATAAACTAGGTTTTTACAGTTATTATGGTTTTAATTGTTACGTCAGATTGTTTATTGTTTGTCAATTATGAAATGCCATCTCACATTAAGGAAGTAACCGGAGCAAGAATACTCCAAAGACTAGAAGAACATATTACGTGTCCCGATTTCTAAGGCGCCGACCGTACATATTATGTTTTGGTTCCTCTGCTATCTGCAAGTTACGATGTCGATGCAGATGACGGTGAAGCGATGTCGATGCAGATGATGGTGAACCGCCAACCGGCAAACCGTCTGACTTAATCGAAACCAAGAAGACTATACTAAGGAGATGCAACTTCCTATGACGGCTGTATATAAAAGCGGCCCTTATGTCGGGGATAGCCGTCGCGGCGCTGTCGACAGCGTGTAATGCCGTTCGAGAGTTGGAAGCGAGCTAAATTAACCTGTAATCGCGGTTAAAAGTCAGTTTACGGTTGTTAATCCAATGGAGTGTATTTCAAGTGTGTTATTAATTGTTAAAACATGGTCCGAATTTCCAGTTACACTCAGCAAATGTTTGACATTGACAGTTCACGAGTTTTGTGAATGAATAATTGTACACCACGGCCGCCTTACTTGTCAGCTTTTAGCGGTCCGCTTCGAAACGGGAGTTGCGTGTCCTTATTATAGTGTTCTTGATCGAAACGAATCGAGAGCCAAAATTTATTCGAATGATTATTCAAATAATCATTCGGTTATTAATATCATTCGAATGCAAATAATTCGGTTATGAAAATTGTCCGGTTATGCCCATCACTAACTCAAGCAACTACTAATAATAGCTATTTTATCAACGAAGTCAATAAGAAACCCTTAATAAAAGAAAAAAATTTGCTAAACACGTTTTTTAAGAAAAAGTCTTTTTTTTAAGTGGCACCTACTAAGAACCATTTTGCCATTAAACAGCAAATCTAATTACCAATCTAACAATATGCATCATGCTCTACTTTCTCTTTATCTAAAATGGAAGATTAAAATTAATTTTTTAAATATATTTGTGTAATACCTAAGCAAATTCGGCAACACTGTTGTATGTAATTTGAGTCCTAGATTGCAAAAAACGTAAAATATATAGGGTGAACGTGATCAATATAAAATATCAAAGTTATTGTTATTTCCGGTGAAACCGGAAGTCGGCCAATTTGATTATACTTGTATGTCAATCCGAAATTATGTCTAGTATCCTTGTATCAAATTTCATCCAAATTCATTCATAAGTAACGGGGATAGAGGCATGAGGCATGGCCCTGGTCTCATTGTCACCCTGTCTATCTTCATTTTCACTTTTCTCGGCACATTTTTAAGTTTGCATTGCACCTACACTTTTGTTCCCAGCTGTTATTCTTTTTCTAACTCTTGGTTTTGATTACTGTCTTTTGTTATTTCGATACCTAAGAACCTGAAATGCTCCACCTTCATAAATTTATATTCTTTGTTTTCTTAATTTTTGTTTAATTTTTAAATAATCATTTGTTACTTGTTCTGTCTTTGTCATTATCATATATTTTGGTTTTTGTTCGTTAATTTTTAGTTCATATTTCTTCGATGTTTCTGTTAATCCTCTTACTGGTTCTTTTAACTCTTCTTTTGTTCTTGAAATTATGGTGATATCGTTTACATAATATGCTATGCATTGATTTCTTAAAAAATGGTTCTCTCTCTGTTTATCTTACTGTCTCTTATTATTTTCTCCTGTATTGTATTGAAAAGAATTGCTGATAACGGATCTCCTTGCCTTAGTCCACTATTTATGTGGAAGGCGTTCGACATGACTCCATGTAGTTGTATCTGGTTTACTGTACCTTCAAGCGTCATTTTGACTAGCTCTACTATTTTATTTGGTATTCTTTCCTAGCTTCTTCATTGCCTGGATGAGTTCATGTCTTTGTATACTCTCATATGCTTGTTTGTAGTCAATACAGATTGTATATAGCTGTATATTTGTTCAAAGCATTTTTCTTTTATCTGTCTTACCGTGAATATTTCATCTGTGGTCTGTTTGGTCTAAAACCACACTAATACTCTCCTATTATTTGTTCTGCATGATTTTTTAGTTTCTCAGCGATTACCAAGATCTTGTATTGTATGATTGAAAACTTTTATCCTCTAGAGGGCTGTGGAATTGTTATGTTAAAAATGTATGTTGGCAGTCATGATAGTAAAAATCACATTGGCATTCTATATCCGTCAGATTCAAGTTATTTCAGTAATGTCATTTTAACAAATACAAACATTTTTGTTGAATACATAAAAATGTTACTAACAAAAACAGCTATAGCTGTTTAAAGTGATTTCCTTTATTTTCCATACACATCACCGCTTTGTGTTCAGTATTAAACATTCTGTCAAAGTTAAGTGACTTTGTTAAAATTGTATAGGTTATATTATTAAGTACTTTTACTCATCACTACCAAGATAACTTAAATTTAAAAAAAATCCACAGCCTTCTACAGGATAAAAGTTTTTGATCATACGGCACATCACACTCAGCAGGGTAACTCCTTTATAGTTCTCACATTACTGCCAGCTTCTCTCTTTGTGTATTGTACATAATATTGGCAATTCCCATTGACCATTCTTTGAACATTTTCTGTTTTAACCATATTTCTGTTAATAATCTACGTATTTCTCTGTGTAACTGTTGGCCTCCATATTTTATTAGTTCTGCTTCTAATTTATCCTTGCCTGGGCGTTTATTATTCTTACACTTACACTTAGTGGTTTCTTTTAGTCTTCTTCTTAACTTCCTATTTCTGCATCGATTTTCATGAGTACCTATCTCTTCAAAATATTTTGTCCATATTTCTATTACCTACCTATTTTTCTTTTTCAGTTAGGTTTCTATCTTTGTTTATGCAGTATGTCGTGGTTAGATGATGTCCCCTTTTTACTTCCTTGGTCTCTTTGAAAAAATCCTTATTTCTCTATTGCTACGGTATTCTTTTTTTTTGCAAGTTTTCTTCTTTTCTCTTCTCTTTATACTTTGAAGTGGCCTCTTTTGTTCCCTTCTGCAGCATCTTCAGTTTTGCTTTTTTTGTTTCTTTTACTGCTTCTTCATATTCTTTATCGAACCAGTCTTTTTTCCCCAGTTTTTCTTTTCTTCCTAGTACCTTTTCTGCTGCATATTGTATTGTGTTCTTGATTTTGTTCCACTTTTATTCTATGTTTTCATTCCCCTCCTTGTTGCTTATTCTTTGTTTTATTTCCCTTTCACATTTAGATCTCTTCTCGTTCCAGTATTTTAATGTTTTACTTTCTTCTCTTTCCTTGATGTATCTTACTCCCTTTGCGTATTTCTTGGTTTATTTTTATTTTAACCATGAAGTGGTCCAACTCTACAAGCTGCTCATCCATAGCTGCTTACGTCTTTTACGCATGCATTGTTTTTGCTCAATTACTACTTGGTCGATTTGGTATTGCTATTGGTTGGCGCCATTTTCTGTCCTGGTGTCATTTTGGCAAATAAATTTAAAGACATCATTTTGACATTTACATGTTAATTTGAGAATAATGGACCAAACCCGCTGTCATGTCAATGAATACGGCGGTTGAACTTAAACTGTGCTATATTTTCAATTTATTTATATGTTTTGTGTGTGCTATATGCAACCTTTCTTACAACTAAGCTCTTATTGTTAACTACATAACATCTCCCTTTTTTTTAGTTTACGTTACATTCAAAATTAGTATTTAGTATAACACAAAATCTTGTAATAGGGTTACTTTTCAATTTTGTACGTTCTTGATCTTATTTTACTAACTACCTTCCCTCTTTTCCAGGGAGCCTTATGTTGATTTTGATACCACACAGTGTGCCAATATCAAAATGTTTCTTCATTTTTGTACCTCTGTCGTAATATGCCTTGTACACATTTTGTGTTGAATTAATTTTGTCATTTAAATTTTGTTTATGAATTAATTACCTTACACTTTCGGGTAAACAGGAATAGATTATTATTAATTAATTTTGGTTGTAAATTTTGTCTTTTAAAGGTAAATTATCCCTGAAGTACCTGGACATCAGAATTTGTGATGGCGCGTACAGGTGTACATACTATAGATAGACTGGAGTGTTACGAAATGCTAATACTGCTAAACAGATATCGTCATCATTTTCGTTTAATTTTTTAATAAAAATTTTTATGGATTGGATAGTTTTTTGGCTTGTCAATTTGATTGCTGATGATGTGGAGAAGCCATGATTGATTGGAAATTAAATTCCTTGACAAAATTTTTAAATTCGACACTTGTCTTTAAACATTCATTGTGTTCCTCTTTATTTTTACCATGAATTAAGATATCGTCTATATATATTTCTACTTTTTTTTCTGAAAAAATTTCTTAAAACCTGGAACATGCGTGCTGTTTTTATCCCGAAAGGCATACGCAAAAATATATACCTGCCAAAAATTGTTGAAAAAGTGCATAATTTACTTGACTCATCGTCTAACGGGATATTCCAAAATCCACTGGCTGCATCCTATATTGAAAATATTTTTGAACCAGTAAAATTTGTTATTTTTCATCTATATTCGGAAGTTTGCATTTTATTGATTTGATTACGGAGTTTAAACTTTTTGGATCGAGACGTACTCTCAACGAGCAGTCGTCCTTTTGTACTAACACATAAGAATTGGTCCAGTCTGAACTTCCTCGGCTGTACTTATCTGCTTCGTAAAGCTCGGCAGATAAACCATCCAGCCATGCCACATAAAGTATAAGTTTTGCTCTTAATAACATAATATACTATTATTTTCAAATGTCATAAAAGTGACAACTTATGTGACTTGACAGACAAGGTGAGTGCATTACTTTTATGGCTAGGAACAAAAATGGTTACTTTTACACTGGAGAATATTTTTGACATTGGCCTTCTTGATTGTCGGGGACTGACGTAGATGTCAATTTTAGATAATCTTAATTTTTGAAATATATATTTATTGATATTAGTTTTGGTGTTTGAAAATAAAATAGTATATGCTATTTGGAGGAAAAGTGACTTTTTGTGCCTCGCCTGAACTTGTCTGACTCGCTTACGCTCGTCGGCTAACGCGTCCGTTCTTGCCACACAAAGTATCACTTTTACTCCAAATAACATAATATACAACACTTCCTAGTTATAAGGCTATTACTAAATTGATTTTAGACCTCTAAGGTGGCCCATAACCCACTAGTTAGGTAAAAACCATAACCCACTAGTGAGATAAAAACTCACTACTGTATTGTTGGTAGTATTGAGCAGCACGAAAATATGATTACTTGGTGAAATGCTTTAATGCTTCTGGAAACAACAGTGCATGCAATACATAAGACATAACATTTGTTGATATTATACAAGCAGTTGTTTAGTTATGGTAACTTCCACAGGTAGCACTGTCAAGCTATGTCAAATTTGAGTTTTGAAGGTTAAGCTTTGCGCCTAACCTACTAACCTCGAATTTGACATAGACTGACAATACACTTCAGTACTGCGAAACGTATAACACAGGCGACTCTAAAATTATAAATTTATTTGATCTCTCGGTACTTTCCAATTTGTCACTATGACTTTTCACGGCTGTCAATACAAAATTTATGCTTTTTTGGTATTTATTGAGTTGTTGGACAAAATTTTCTCTCGTGGATTACTTATAGTATAACACACTTATACCATAAATAACTATTACTATTTTCTTTAGACAGAATTATAAAATGCTTTCTGTTTCTCCTGAAAATGTGTCAACTCTGACTTGATCAATATTATGATATTATGCTAGTCTGATAATAACTGAGATCTGGTTATACAACTGAGAATCACGTGAAGATACGTGATATACTCTTCATCAACAGTAAAATGTGTATAAACAATTTAAAATAGTTTCAGCTTTATTTGTTTATTGTATTTATAGTTTTATATACAAATCATAAATAGCAAAGTGCATCGCTGAAAATTCACTATACCGTGCTGCCCTAAATTTATTTATGAGAATTGATTAAAAAATAGCACATCATGGCTGTTTTACAGTTACTAAAATAACCACTTATAATTATATAGATAGATACATTCGAAAGATTACTTTAATTCATTTTTAGTAACTCTAATCTGTTTTTATACTTACGAAGTTTTCTTTTCTTTCTTACTATTCTTAAACAAAATCAAAAGCCAAATTGCGTGCACTTAGCAATTGCCTCGAACTATTGTCCAATGTAATAATAAATTTCACAAAAAAAGCTGAGAATTAAGTTACTCACACTAAATGCTTGTTTGTAATTTTCAGAATGTTCTTGAAGTGGAGCGATGTTTCAATTCTCCCTGCGTGGAAAGGCCTTCGAGCACTCACAGCAGCAGATCTTCAACTCCTTTTGCCTTTCCCCTTCCATCTTTAGCAACTTCCCTCCTTGAAGTCGGTCTGGTACATCCCGCCCTCTTAGGCGAAGAAATGTTTAGATGCTCCGTGTGCATGGCTGCTTTCCCATCAGTCTGGCTACTGGAGCAGCACACTGCCCTTCAGCACATGGGAGCTCTGGGAACTATCGATAAACCTTTCATTTGTGATCAGTGTGGACAAAGTTATCGATATCGATCAGCATACATTAAGCATCGAGAGCAAAATCACAGAGCGAGACTACCTGCCGACAAATTATTTTCATGTGACGTTTGTGGAATGCAGTTTCGATACCTTAAGTCCTTTAAGAAGCATAGATTAAACCATGCATTGGAGCGGTTGCATGGTAAAAGTTCAGAGATATCCATCAACGAAAGTAAAATTGAGGCTGACAAGGATAATGATGTACCCATGGAAAACAGCAGCGATCAGGTCTCTAGTTCAAACGAAGCAATAAATATTGGAGAGAATGATGTGGAAGCTGTTAACGTTAAAAAAGAAAATTCAAGCGACGACGCTGGTGAAGGAGAAGGAGCATCGTCGGATACTGAAAAAGCTGAAGTCGAACAGGACGACACTATTGATTCGATGGTATCATCTTTGGCTGTGCCAGGTGGCAGTGCCACTAATTCTGTCAGGAATTCGCAAGAAGCCTCTCTTTTGAGTTTACTGAGAGCAGACGCAATGGAGCACCAAAGAGAACGAAGATTTGCCTGCCCCTTTTGTGGGAAATGCGTTCGTTCAAAAGAAAATCTAAAATTGCATGTCCGAAAACATACGGGTGAAAGACCTTTTGTTTGCTTATTCTGTGGGCGTGCATTTGGCGGCAAAAGTGATCTTACTCGGCATTTACGCATTCACACTGGCGAAAGGCCTTACCATTGTGACATGTGTGGAAAATGCTTTGCACGTGCTGATTATTTATCCAAACACCTCACTACGCACATACATACGCCTCGCTGACATCGATAAATCACTGGCATTGATCAAAAGTTGAAAACGTTGGCAAAAATGTGATAAAATTGAATGTAGTAGGTGCAACTTACAAGCATCTGTGTCAATTTAGATTATATTTTTGCCGGCATTTTGTATCGATTTGAAACAGTTAAAATATTTTTAAGTTTTCCGTCCTTAACTGATTAATCAAGAAGTCGTTATTGTAATATTTTGAAATTCCATTAATTTTTCAGTTTTGAAATGTGCAAAATTAGGTGAATGTTGTGGCAACATCAAAAGTTTGCAGAAGTTGTTAGTCAAGCAATTAATTTTACTTTAAACGATATGGTTTAGAATTCAGAAAAATGATTCCTAAATTCCAAAAGAATTGGTTTGGCGTTTTGCTCTTAAGGGTCCAGTCAAACTGTAATCTATGGAACTTTAAATGTTAGCACGTGAATAATTCTCATCTTATTTGTTGTCTTTGATTCCATTAGTTGTAAGAAGTTACCAAGCAATACAACCAACAGCACTGTGAGTTTTTTCCTACTAGTCACATGGTAGTCATTTGTTGTAGTCATTGGTTTTTATAAATAAATTGGGACGACTGTACATAACTAGTTGGAAGTTGCTTACTAAAAGAAAGTCAGTGTTGTAATTTATTTACATCGAATATTATAATAAATTTTAATACTATTGTATTGTGCCAAATGGATGTACCTCATATTTTATGATATTCTATGTGTAGATTGTTACTATAAATTTGATGTTTGATGTTGTTCCATAAACTTAAATGTTTAACATCGATCCCTGCCTCAACATATACAGATATTTATTTTTTATACATGTACAAAATACTCTGGGTATTTGAATGCCATTCTTATTACACTGTCCGCTGTTTACAGCAAGCTCAACACAATCAAATGTACCTATAAATGCCACTTCTGTAACGAATTTTTCAAAGATGTTAAACATTTATTATTTTTATTCCCTTTGTTATAAATTATTTATTAAATATAATATACAACTTTAAACGACTTTAGGGCAAATTTCAGTAACTACATATAACTCGTTAAAATATATAGGATGCTAATTAATTGTAACCTCCTTATGGCACCCTGTATATCGTGCGTAATTATTTCGCGCTTACTTTAAGCTAATTTTTATAAATGTGCCTTTAAGTCTATTTCCACTAAGTTTGTCCTAAAGAATATGAAAGAATCCTTCCATATGTATGTGCCGGGCATTAAGAATGTATTGCCTACATGTAAATACTCAGAAAACTGTTTATAGAAAGCATGTTCCTATTCGAACTAACACTTTAAAGTTTACAATATAATTCATAACTGTTTTTTATTTACGTCATTGTTATTTTTGGGTTGTTTTGTTGTTGAATGTAATTTATATTATTAATTTTTAAAGATTTTATAATAGCACAAAGGATCAGCTTACCTAATGGAAATTAGAAATTATAATTTTTGTAGTTGGTATGTGAATACTAGTGAGATTGTTTTGCTTGATATGTTTTCTGTTTGCATACTTTATTATGTAACGACATTATTTCGGAGTAAGAAGATGATGTTTCCTTTAAGCGATTTACTGGATTTGAGTACCCACGTGTACTATATTATTAAAATTTAGAATATAGGAGGGGCATAGACTTATACCTAAAACCTTTTAACTGTCTCGGTGTTAGCTGTTTTATTCGTGTCCTAATTGTTATACCTACTGATACTCTATTATAATCTCTTAAGTGAAACTAATATTTTACATTTAAAAACTATAATAATAACTGTGTAATGTATTGCCTGATTTTTGAATTTAAAAAATTTGTGATAAATGATCTGCAATAACATAGTGAAGAAAGGTTTGCTTAGGATCCAAAATTCTGTGAAGTGAATCATGTAACGATGTAATTTTTAAGAAACAATGTAGATACATAACTGATTAGACATTTAGGTTTTTTATGTTATAAATAATGAGGTTGTGATAAAAATTATTTTAGTCTACAGTTGATAATTTACAGCTGTGAGAATAGTGTGCAATGCTGTGTTAATTGTACAGGTAAAGATAGTTTAATAATTTTTGTAATTTTGTAAAATGACAATAATTTGCGTTTTTTAAAGTAACTAAGAACATCTTTTTTGCTTACATTGACAAGTCTCGTTGAATACAGCACATCAAAAGACTATATTTCGTACAAGTTTTTGATACCTAATTTTTACTTTTCCGTTGATATTGTTAAGGACCGGAAGTTTGCTTAGGAAGTTGCTCAGTCATTTTCACTAGTAATGAAATTGGTGCTGTTCATGTGAACGATTATGTGATATGGAAACTATGAATGTGTTAAACAATAGATGTAGGGTTTTTAGGTCTGCTGTAAAATAGATATTTTATTTAACTGTAGGTAGGTAGGTAAGTTTGTCAATCTCTGTGTGATGTTTCTCACTAAAAATTTAGAAAAAAAATTATATATGTGTGGAGTTATAATATTACTGAAAATATGACACTATTTGTATTAAATTTGTGTCTGAATATTGAAATACATCGACATTACGTGCATTTGTATTAATTCTGACAATAACCATATGTCATTTTTTTTATCAAACACCCATTGCATTTGAATTGCTGACACATTTCCTATAATATATCTAGTACTGTAAACATTTTGTTAAATTGTCTTACACTACCAGATACTTGCAATATGAAAAAATATGTCTCAATAATACAGTAAAAGTTTAGTTGTTACTGGTCATATGCCAATATTACTACTAATATAGTTGTCTACCACTTGTGGATAGGTATATCTTATAATAACTATTCACTTAGGTTTACTAACAATTAAGCATAAACATTTCCTGGCACTAAATAAAGGATTGTGAATTGGCAAAACTATTTTAACAATTATCATCAAACTTTATTTTACAAATTAGTGGTGTTAGCAAAGATACGTTAACCCCCACCCTCAACAACCTCTTCCTAAAAATTCTACCAAGAATTTATTTAATTAATTTAATTTAAATTTAATTTATTTATTTATACTGTCACCAACAATGCCGTGAGCACTAAAATTAGGTAACAGTGTACAAACCTATTTACATATACCTACAATACTAGTGATGCCCTATAATACAAATAAATAATAAAGAACTGTAGTACAACCGAAATCAGAATGAGCAAAGGTAAACACAAATTTTAAATAAAATACTACTACAGTATGTAATAAACATAATATAGAAAGATAGTAAATTAATAATTCTAATTAAAAATTAAAAACTAAATGTCCATAGGAAGACTGGAATTTTGGTGAAATATAATACATAACATTACACAAAAAAATTTAAAAATAAAAATACAAAAATTTCTTAATTTACGTTGTAACATATAGTATTCCTGGAATGTCAGTGTCGCATAATGCACGAGAGCAATCTTTTTTAAATTGTTTTGTGTTATTATTAAATATATCAATACTTTCAACGAGTTTGTTGGCTATATCACAAGCAAGGTAAAGAGGTGAATGACTCAAGATATTGGTTCTTGGTTTTTCAAGATAGAAATATATACGGTAGCGTGACATTGGTCTTGGTACATGGAAGTTTAGTTGCATGAGAATTACAGAGCAACAATTAATCCCGTAATGAATTACACGATGCAAAAAAACTAGGGATGAAAGACATGTGCGCTTTTCCAAGGTTTGCAAATTAAACAACTTTAGCAAGTGGGAATATGGCGTAAACAAAAGGTATACCCCAGTTGATTTATATTGCAAAAACCTTATAAAACGCTTCTGTATCCTTTCGATTTGCATCCTGTACACATTATAGGTAGGCGACCAGATGACTGCAGAAAATTCTAAGCGAGAGCGTACATACGCATTATATAACCTTAATAAAGTTTGGGTATTTTTAAAATTGAAGCTGTTGCGTATTATAAATCCAAGCATTCTTAATGATGAATTTATCACATTTCTAATATGATTTGCAAATGTAAGTGTAGTATTAAATGTGATACCCAAGTCACTAACTTCATCTTTCACAGCTAAAGGTTTATTATTCATACTGTACTGATACTTAATATATGTGTTCTTTCGTGTAAATGTCACGGTAGAACACTTGTTTACATTAAAATTTAAATGATTGACTTTGCTCCATTTGTAAATTTCATTAATATCACTTTGAAGGGAATGACAATCATTAACAGAATGTACAACCCTCTAAAGCTTAAGATCGTCTGCAAACAAAGAGTGCTCGGAATATTCAATGGTAGCTGGGAGATCATTAATGAATAGTAAAAATAATAGTGGCCCCAAGTTAGCACCCTGTGGGACACCAGAAGTTGCTATATATTTTTCAGAGATACAGCCTTTATAGGCTACTACCTGAAATCTATTTGTAAGGTAAGATTGCAGAAGAAGTATTAGGTTTTTCAAAAATCCAAAATCTACACGCAATTTCCTCAACAAAATCACATGATCGACCTTATCAAAAGCCTTGGCGAAATCTGTATAAACAACATCGACCTGTTCATTACTGTCCAAGGCTTTAGATAACTGCTGCGTAAACGAATAGAGGTTTGTAACTGTCGACCGATTTGGCATAAACCCATGTTGAGTGTCAGATATTTTAGGTTTAACGAAAGAAAATATCCTTTTTTCCACGACCGGGAGTAGAAGTCGGTTTCTATAGCATCAAAATTGTGACAGAAGTAAAACATTTACTCCCTAGAGACTAAATAAGACAAATATTTCCCTAGGGAGTTTTCATTATGACTGACAGAACAATTACGTCAAATTCGAGGTTATTAGGTTAGGTTTTGCGTCAGTTTTGACACAAGCTGACGCAAAACCTAACCTGCTTACCTCCAATTTGACATAATTGTGAGCTCTTGTCATAATGACTTACAGTGCCACCAACTTTAAAATTTACCATAGGCTAATAATTTTAAAATAATTGTAACTAAAATGTCAATAAATGACGTTTAAAAAACGGGGTTTCGTTTTAAATCTTCCTGCAACGTGAAAAAAATAGTATATGCAACTCGGAGAGAATGCTATTTTGCTTCAGTGCAATTTCTGCCTCTCGGGCTTCGCCCTCGAGTCAGAAATTGTACCTCAGCAAAATAACGCATTTCTCTCCCTCATTGCATAATCTACTATTATATAAAATGGTTTCAAAAACTTTAGATACTGATTGCAATATTGATATGGGTCTATAGTTAATTATATTAGTTTTATCGCCATTTTTGTAGATTGGACATACTTTGGCAACCTTCCATTTATCAGGATAAGTGTTAGTTCGTAGTGACAAATTAAACAGGATGGTTAAAGGTACCTACCGCTAAAAATTCCGAACAAGCCTTATAGACATAGATAGGTATCTGGTCAAGACCAACACATTTAATAGGTTTAAGAGAGCACAACGCAGAAATTGTTTTATCTTCAGTCATCTGCTTAATATCAAAGCCACCTTCTAATAATAGTTCTTTTGTGTCCATAGCAGTATCATTTTTAGTATATATTGAGTAAAAATTACTTGCAAATGCATTGCTTATTTCTTTGTTAGTACTTAAATATAGGCCATTCAAATGCATATTGTCAACAACTGACTTGGCTGTTTTTTGTTTTTGATAAAGGACCAAAATTTTTCTGGTTGAATTTGAATGGATTCTTCAACAGCTGTACAGTAAGCTCTGTACGCAAGATCAATATCACGCCTTACCTTTTTTCGTAATTTCGTGTACTCGTGAAGTTTGTTATCAAATGGTCTCTTTTTGCGTTTTTTATGTAAACGATTTTCTTTTTGATATCGCTGATTATAAAGGAGAAAACCAGGAGGGATATTTACATTTAGACGAATTGGTTAATGGAACAGATGCACGAAGAGCTAGATCAAATAGCTCGTAAAATTTTTCAACAGCACTATTTATATTGCTATAATTATTTAAGATATTCCACTCAGTCTCACGCAGCCTGTGATATAGTTCAAGAAAATTTGCATTTTTGTAATTGTATTGATCACCTCCATACACAGTTTCTGTTCGAGTTTAATAAACAAATTCATTAAACGGTGCGACAGTGTTTATTATTATTAAAGAACGAGTATTACACAGTTACTTAACTAACAAAAAAAGCGGTTGATCCACAGGTTAAATTCTAACCACACAAACTCAGCGTGTACTACCAACTTAAGAAGTAAAACAAGTAACTTAAACACTAGATGTAAGCTTTGAATATTGTTGCATATTCTAATACTCCCACGTATTCATAGCTTACAATACACATAACAAAATTCAAAAACTGTTTCAACAAATTAAGCTGAGATCATTCCAAGTTCAGCTCTAAATTTTTCAAACTTAACTCTAGGCAGAGCTTTAGTGAAAATATCAGCAAGTTGGTTATCTGTTGAAACATACTTAATGTCTAAACATCGTTGTTCATACTTTTCTCTAATGAAATTATATTTTATATCTATGTGCTTGGTACGCTTGTGAAAAACTGGGTTTTTGATTAATTTTATAGCGCTTTGATTGTCCACACACAAACACAAAGATTTAATTGCCTTTTCACTAATTTCACTAAGTATTTGTTTTAGCCACATTGCTTCCTTGGAGGCTTCCGATGCAGCAACAAATTCGGCCTCAGTGGTCGAAAGGGAAACACTTTGTTGCCGTTTACTGTTCCATGTTAACGCACCACCATTCATTTTAAATACATATCCTGTTGTAGAGCGTCTAGTATCAACATCATTTCCGAAATCAGAATCAGAATAACCAATCATTGGCTCATTATTAAAAGCATACATAATACCTAAGTTCTCAGTATTTTTAAGATATTTGATAATTCTTTTGACAGCATTCCAATGTGAACTTGAGGGATTATTCTGATGTCTGCTTACAATATTAACAGCATATGAAATATCAGGACGGGCTGTAATGGCAGCAAACATTAGTGAGCCAACAGCCTCACGATAGGGAACAGAATCTTTTATATTTGTATCTATATATTTAAAACGTGAAGCGTTTTCTTTCGACATCTATTTTGAGACTTCCACCGGGCCGATTTCGATAATTCTTTTTTTAAATGAAAGCCGTTACCGTGTAGATGTGCACAAAAGTCCTAAATTGCAAATAAATTGGTAATTTTTAGAGAAAAACCATCATATTGTAGCTCTCAAGTGGTTGCAGCCGGCCATGCAGTAGCAGTAAACCAGGTATATTCTCACAGTCAGCCTGCGGCGTTCTGCCGATAATTGTAATGGGCTACTGTCGCTACTAAATGTTTATTTGAAATCAACGGTCTGCTGATTCGTGAGACAAACGTCAAAATACATGTAAAATGACAGTTAAAGCAAATTGGTATTGCTCAGATGCTATAAGGTGTTTCTTCTGCTCATTATAATTATGTGGATGTGCTTATTTACACACTGCCTCATTGCATTCTCTGTTGCTACAAGCATACGTATATTGTTAAAACGTTTTTCGACGTTGTCCGACACCTGTTTTTCATACTCTTCCATCCTCACAGTTTCTTTCGTGTAAGTTGCATTCAGTCATCGCTTTTGTAATCTATTATTTCAAAATTCTATTCGGACTTCTTCTAGCTCTTCTTTGTGGGCACCCTTCCCATTTTCTCTGTGCGCCTAGCAGTGTGATGATAGCTAATAAATCACAAAGACAAACTCTGAATAAAGTAGGAATATATAATATTCGTCACAACCAGTATTTAGCTATGGTCAAGTGTATGTCACGTGCGAATAGTTTTGAAAACTTAAAAATTCAAATTTTACCTGATGGATAGTGCCATACGTTAAACATTGTCTACAAAGAAGTTTTGTAAATTGCAAGATATTTTTCAACGGGTCCCATTAGTGGTTTTTTATTTACTGTGGTTTTATCAGCTCGACGATGGTATTTAAATGGCAGTTGCTCTCAAGACAAATACGTGTTATAATAGTGATTTTTAAAAATGCAGTATCAGTACAATAAGGACATATTGTTTTGAATTTACATAAGGGCTCACCTGAGAGAATATTCCAATGCCGAATAGTTTTCCAAACTTCTCTTGAAACTCGGCAACGAACACCTATGTCAAGCCGTGACAGATATCGCCAGTCTCACTAACATAATATATTCTGACATCAAGAACATAACAGCAAAACCTGTGTCCTGGCTTTGAAGAAGGGCGAGTGTCACTCTGAAGAATGATAAGGCACTAAAAATCAGCAACACACACCTCGGAGCCTGTCATTCGGAGGAAAAGATCTATCAATCGATTAACACTTCCGTGGTGGAGGCAGATGACACAGTGCACTAACACGTTGACTTTCTCCACACTCTCTACCTTCCCGGACTCCTTCCAAATCGTCTGGCTTTGACGATCAATAAGGTGCAGGGACAGTGGCTAATCAGGTTGGGGTCGACTTGAGGGAAGACTGTTTTTTCTCGATCAACTTTATCTAGACTGTTTAGGGGTCAGTTTTCCAAACAACTTAGTGGTGCTCAAACCAGAAGGTAAAACATCCAATATTGTCTTCAAAGAAGTGCTGTTACCCTCTATTCCACGGGATTGACTTCTACTTCACAGATCGTTACATAATAGAATCTGGGGAAGGTCCGCCATATTAGTTCTTTTTACAAGTAGGGTCAAACCATTTTTAGGGCTTTTCGAAATTCACTCCTCCAAAGGATCTAAATGTGGTAGACCTGTTTTTGTAAAAATCTACAACGAGGAAACTACTACAGGCGGAAAACTGAAATTCGATATGTTAGTTCGTTTTACAAATCAGATCAAGTAAATGTCAAGGTTTTGCAAAATAGGAAATATAGGAAGTTAGCATATTAGAACATTTTTCAAATCGAGTCAAATCAGTTTTAGGGTTTTGGAGAATTCATTCCCGAAAGGGGTTAAATGAAACAAATCTGTTTGTCAAAATATTGCCATGGGAAAACTACTACAGGCAGTAAGTTGAAGTTCGGCATTTTAGATCGTTTTACTAACCGAAAATAATTTTTAGAGTTTTTCGAAATACATCCCCTCAAGCTGGTTAAATAGACCAGAAGTGTTCTTCTAAAAATAGCTACAAAGTAATTATTACAGGCAGGAAATTGAAATTTGGCATATTAAATCGTTTTACAAATTAGGTCAAATCAATTTCAGACTTTCGAAATTAACTCCCGAAAGGATTAAATGGGGTAGATGTGTTTCTCTAAAGATCGCCATAATACGGTAACTGCTGCAAGTAGAAAGTTGATTCGGCACAGTAGTTCGTTTTACACATCGATTCAAGCCAGTTCGTTTTACACATCGATTCAAGCCATTTTCAGAGTTTTTCGAAATGTATCCTCTCAAAGGGATTAAATGGGGTAGATATGTTTTTTAAATATCGTCACGAGATAGATACAGGTAGGAAGTCGAAATTCGGCATATTAGTTCGTTTTACAAATCATGTCAAACTATATTCAGGGTTTTTCAGAATGCATCTCCTCAAAAGAGTTAAATGAGATAGATTTGTATTTTAAATATTACCTTAACGAGCGAACTACTACAGATAAGAAGTTGATTTTTGCATATCAGATCATTTTACAAATAGACCAAATCATTTCCAGGGATTTTTGGAATTCACCTCCAAAGGGGTGCTACGGTGTAAATGATCTCTTAGCGGTTGACACTGTGTGAAAAAATCTTTAGTGCCGATATTCGGTTCGCGCCCATCGAAATTTTTTAGTTTGGCAATTTTTTTTTGTGGTGCTCGGATTTTGCAAACTCATGGCACTACAGCGAGGCTTGCAACTTGCACGGTTTTTCGCATTCTATAATCCGATGGGGAGTTATTCTGCTTTTGATTCTTTGTGTGCCCCATGCCGTTTGGCGAAGTTTTGGTGTACAAGCGAATATTTGGACATTTAAGTCCGCGCCGATTGTCGGACTTAGTTGCAAACAAGCTTCTGAAGATGCACAAGGCCCATATTCTTGGACGAGTTAATTTGAAGTTTTGTCCGCTCTCGCGTGAAGCGCAACAAAATTATATATCTCTTACCTGAATATGAAAAGCAATATTTGAGTGTAAATACAGTTGTATCACATAATGACAAGATTTTATAATTTTCTATGGAATTAATAGATTCGTTAAATTTCAGTGGAATATATCCACATTGCTTAACACTAAAAATATGATCAATAGATATTCCTTTGAAAAGTTTAAATGTGTCTATTGGTTTAATAGATGAGATAAGATTAATGGTACGCAATTTATTTATAACTGCTTAGATTTGGTATTAAATGGACAAGCCACAAGCCAGGCAGAAGAGTATTATTACTGTGTATACATCAACACATTCTAATATTTTGCACTACCTTTTTGCCTTCGGAAAAGAAATTGTCCGGTACGCCTATCATTTGCGATAACAATTAATAAATCACAAGAACAAACTATGGATAAAGTGGGAATATATCGTATTTGGCACAACCAGTATTTAGCCATCGATCGTCAAGTATATGTAGCAATATCACGTGTGAGTAGTTTTAAAAACTTAAAAATTTTACCCAATGGATCCTGCCACACGTTACAATTAAGTTTTCTAACTTGCAAAATATTTTGCAACGGGTCCACTAGTCATTATTATCAGCTGACAAGAGAATTGAATTTGGATCAGCAGGTACATATGTTGGTTTTACATTACAGATATTAAAACGTTCTGTTAATTTTTTGATATAGTTAGCTATGTGTACAAATACAAAATTTTCTTTCATCATTATTTCTAAACCTACAAAATAATTGGGTTCACTAGTAGTAATTACAAATTCATTTTGTAATGCACTTACTATTTTGTTAAGAATGTTTACATTTTTAGCAAGAATCAGTCCATCATCTACATAGTGAACTAGTATTACCTTTTCATTGTCAATTTTACCGATATAAACGCATTTGTCACTTTCACATTCTTTAAGACCAAGAGCGTTTAAGAATTCACTTAATTTCTTGAACCAGCAGCGCGGGGCCTGTTTAAGTCCGTATAACGATTTAAGCAACTTACACTTTAAACCGGAGTCACTGATTTCCATTCCTTCAGGAGGTTCCATGTACAATTCTTCTTCTAAGTCTCCATGCAAAAAGGCTGTTTTTACATCAAACTGCACTACGTTGAGTTTTTCTTGAACTGCAAGTGCCAGAAGGATTCTAATTGTATCGTACCTTGTTGTTGGTGCGAACGTTTCAGTGTAGTCGATTCCATAAATTTGAGAGAAACCTTTTGTACATAACCTTGCTTTGAACCGAGTAACTTCTCCATCTGGTGATTTTTTGACTTTGAATACCCATTTTGACCCAATCGTTTTTCTGTCATATGGCAATGGAGCAAGCTCCCACGTTTTGTTGACTTCTAAGGCTTCTAGCTCCTCTTTTATTGCCTTTTTCCACTGATTAGAGTCTTCAGAGTTTAGTGCTTCCTCGAAAGTTTCAGGAGTACCTTCAACGAGGTTCATCTCAAAGCCTTGAAGATGTTTCGGTCTGTTTAGGTTGTGTCGAGGTCTGTAATTATATCTTTCATTACTTTCTTCTTGAATTTCCTCTTTGAATTCATTTGCTGCTCCTTTTTCTACTTTATCATTTTCCTCTTCTTCAAATGGAATTAGAATAGTATTAATTCTAGGTTCGACAACTTGATTTTGTTCATCAAAGGTTACATTTCTTGACACTTTTATTTTTTTCGTTGTAGTGTCAAATAATCTATAATTTGTAGACTCATTGTCATAACCAACTAGGATTAGCTTGATGCTTTTTGGTTCAAGTTTCTTTCGAAGATTGTCAGGTACATGCATGTAGGCTATGCTACCAAAAACTCTTACATGACTCAATTCAGGTTTCTTTCTGGTCCAAAGTTCATATGGAGTGGTTTCTGGTTTCCTTGAATTTGAAGTACGATTTAGAATATACACAGCTGTATTCACAGCTTCTGCCCACAGGTAAATTGGCAAGTCTTTAGTGTATATCATTGAGCGTGCACTCTCTACTATTGTTCGGTGCTCACGTTCCGCTTTACCATTTTGTTCGTGGCAGTAAGGCGAACACGTTTCGAATTGAATTCCTTTTCCTTTCAGAAAACTTTGAAACTCTTCATTTACAAATTCTGTGCCGTTATCGGCTCGAAGAGTTTTGACACTGTGTCCAAATTTATTCTTACACAATTGTACATACGTTTTGAAGCAGTCAAGTGTATCGGATTTGTGCTTTACGAAGTACGTTGTCCTAAATCCAGTTGCATCATCCTTAAACAGAACAAAATATCGACAGCCACTGACAGACGGAGATGACATTGGACCACAGAGATCGCTATGTATGAGTTCTCCAGGTTGTGTTTCTCGAGATTCTATTTTCTTATACGGTAGCTTATGCTGCTTGCCGTATTGGCAACCTTCACATATATTGTAACTTTCGGCATCTGAAAGATTTACTCCACTTATCGTTCCATCTCTTACCATATCTTGAATTGTTTTGAAATTAACGTGTCCAAGTCTTTCATGCCATAGTTTTAAGGTAGCTGTTGAACTTGCATTTATTTCAGGAATTATTGTACGAATTAACAATCGATACAAATTGTTCGTTCCACGCTTAGCGCATGCTCGCAGCGTTCCTTTTTCAAAAATATTTGCTTGATCACTTTCTTTTGTGACTTTCATTCCTTTTGCAGTTATAACACCTTCAGAAAACAAATTTTTCTTTAGTTCGGGGACAAACCACACTTCTTTAATTACATTTTTTACCCAGCTCTTTCCGTTCCAACATTCTATTTGAATTTCTCCAGCTCCTCTTACTGTTAGCTCTTGACCATTTCCTAATCTGATCTGGAAATTATTGCCTTCGTTGAATGTCGAAAACCAGCTTCTGTTGTACGTCATATGCGCAGATGCACCGCTATCTAGAATCCAAATATCTGATTCTGCTGAGGGCACACAGTTCTCACTTGATATATTGAACGCAGAATAATTTTCGGAACTAGAACTATCATTTTGGGGCTTGTTTTTGTATTGGGTTTTCTTTGATGAACGGCATTCACTCGCGAAGTGACCTTTCTTGCGGCAATTGTAACATGTGACTTTGCGTTTGTCAAACTTCGTCTGAGGTTTTTGAATACTTGATTTAGAAGTGGCCAATGCCTGCTCGACTGATTCACTCAATGTCAGGTTTGCTTCCTCATCAATTAAGCGAGTAGTCAGATTTTTGAGCGTTTGCTTAGTTTCATCTACAGACAACCAAGCCTGCCTGAAATTTCGATATTTCATTGGTAAAGTACTTAGAACTTTCGTAATTACTGCAGTCTCGCTTATCTGATCACCTGATTCTTTTATTTCACGAGCTATATTTTCAATTTTGGAAATATGTTGAATTATTGAGTCAGTTGGTGACATTTTATACTGGTGAAATTGTTCATGCAATATCATTTTGTTGGTTTCTGATTTTAGAGCGTAAATACTGTCTAATTTGTCAAGTATTGCTTTTGACGTTTCACAATTCTCAATTAGGGTTATTTGAGATAAATCTAAGGCGGAGGTTATGATGCACATACCTAATGCATCCTTCTTCGTCCATTCGGGGCGCTCGTCTTGTGTTCCTGCTATGGGAGCACTTGGAATAGGTGTGTCACCTGAGGCGATGCTGTAAACTCCTCTCGCTTTTAACGCGCATTTGACCTGGAACTTCCACTGGTGGAAATTTTTGCCATCGAACTTGCTAATTCCAATCACGCCTAAACTTTCTGCCATGGTGCTGTAACTACACAAGTTTAGATACTACAAAAGTAAACAAGGCACCACAAAAGTTCAGTACTAATGTTCACACAGAACCAGAGAATAGAGCCAAGACAATTTGCTAACTGATAGCTCTTGCTAATTACCCGCGTCGAACGTCGACTCACGATTCGTTCGCAACCTCACTTCTTTGTAGGTTAAGAACATGTGCTTGTTCACGAACTCGATTCTTTTAACATGCTGGGGTCATAACCTGTTCGAGTTTAATAAACAAATTCATTAAACGGTGCGACAGTGTTTATTATTATTAAAGAACGAGTATTACACAGTTACTTAACTAACAAAAAAAGCGGTTGATCCACAGGTTAAATTCTAACCACACAAACTCAGCGTGTACTACCAACTTAAGAAGTAAAACAAGTAACTTAAACACTAGATGCATAGATAATATAACCCCACTAGATGTAAGCTTTGAATATTGTTGCATATTCTAATAGTTTCAGATCTTACTCTAGCGTAGTTAACAGTACATTCTAGCGCGGGATGAAGCATATCTTCTGGGACAAACAAGTCACTACACCTAACAACGGATAAACTTTCATTTGATAGTGAAAAATCCAATATTCTACCCATAGAATTAATAATAGAATTGCACTGGGTTAAGCTAGTAAAATTCAAAAAACTTAAGAACTCATTTTGGCATTCAGTATAATTACATTGCGCGTTTGCATAAACAGGGTATAATTTTGGTAGGTTAAAGTCCCCAAACAATAAGAGTTTATACTGAACAATATGCATGTGCATTTCTATGAAGTTATACAGGGTGATTTTAAAATGTTTCGCCAAACTTCGGGGTATTGTTCTACACACCAAGGCAAGTAAAAAAGTCCATGTAAACATGTGTCCGAAAATCGCGCGTTTCCGAGTTAGGAGCAATTTTTGAACTTGGGAAGTAGTCCAGTCAAATGGTGCTCAAAAAAGGGCGAATAGGGGAGATGTTGGGTGGAGTTCTGATATTTGGTTCCTATATGTTTTTTGGGTCGCTGTACACGAATATCAGGTTTTCCAACAAGAATTTTGACCGGAAACACGTTTTTTAAGCAAAAACCGTGTAATAAATCGTTTTTTTTAGTTTTTCTAAAATTACTCGAAAACTATCCAATTTCGTAAATATTGAACCTATATGAAATAAAAGAGAGTAAAATTTCTTACATTTTATGTACTAGCGGTTTTTTCTCCGATCAATCGTTCAGCCGCGAGAGCGCCGCGAAGTTAGGTGTTAAAAGGGAATTATGACAGTTTATTTCAAAGTAACTCGAAAACTATACATTTTTCGTAAATCAACAATGGTATATGAAATGAATCTTCATAATTGAAATGTTGGCAAACCCGATACTCGCGTACAGCGACCTAAAAAACATATAGGAACCAAATATAAGAACTCCAAAACTTTCCCCTATTTTCTACCATTTGACTGGACTATAATTTTGCGGCGCTCTCGCGGCTGAACGATTGATCGGAGAAAAAAACCTCACATACATAAAGTGTAGGAAACTGTGTCCTCTTTTATTTCATATAGGTTCAATAGTTATAAATGATAGATATCTTTTGGGTACTTTTAGAAAAACTAAAAAAAATCGGTTTTTTACAAGGTTTTTGCTTAAAAAAACGTGTTTCCGGTCTAAAATTTTATTGAAAAACCTGATATTCGTGCACAGCGACCCAAAAAACATATAGGAACCAAATATCAGAACTCCACCAAAACTCTCCCCTATTCGCCCTTTTTGAGCACCAATTGACTGGACTACTTCACAAGTTCAGAAATTGCTCGTAACTCGGAAACGCGCGATTTTCGGACACATGTTTATATGGACTTTTTTACTTGCCTTGGTGTGTAGAACAATACCCCGAAGTTTGGCGAAACATTTTAAAATCACCCTGTATAATAACCTGTAGTCTGTCAATGTACACAACGGTGGAAAATAAACAACACATATGTAAAACGTTTCTGGACCGATTTTAATTTTCACCCATAAGTCTTCAAGATCAGTCTCCATCTCCGCCAGTCTGGTGCTCGGAAATTTATTTTTAACAGTCACTAACACGCCACCTCCATCACACTTACCGGTGCGTATTATGTCTCGATCTTTACGAAAAACTGTATATCTGTCATCAAATAGTTCACTGTCACTAATACCAGAGTTAAGCCACGTTTCCGTAATAATTACAATGTCAAAATTTTCCGAGAGAGCGCTATTCAAAAATAGAGACCCTGTATATATACAGGGTCTCTATTCAAAAATACATGCGTTTTTGTTTTTAATCCACGTACATTCTGATAATAAATATTTATGGGCGATATGTTAGTGGATATCTTTAAGATCGTCAATGGATTTAATTCTGAATACTCTGCTCTCGTCTTTGGCTCTCATAAAAATTTTACCATTTCGACACCATAAATATTTTATATTATTATTGCGCTTAAACTCCCGTGCTTTAGAAAATACGTATTTATTTTGCTGAGTGAGCGATTCATTCACATAAATTATGTTATTCTGGCTCGGTAAATCCCTACATACATCGCTTACCTTGAGATCTCTTTTAATTTTTCTATGCCGCAAAAACTCCTCTTTGTCAGTTCTCCTAACGAATTTGAGGATAATTCCTCTAGGTTGATCCTGGCGGTTAACAGAGTTTCCCAAACGATGGACTGCATCTATCGCATGGTTTTCCATTTTGAAACCAATCGCGTTGCTTATGGATTGCACTACCGTGAAGATATTTTCTCCCTTCGCTTCCGGAACACCCTGTATTTCCAAGCAATTAATTCTGGAGTATTGTTCCATCTCGTTAATACGATTTTTAAGAGTATTATTTTCAGTTTCTAGCGCATTATTTTTAGTTTCCAAGTTTTCGATTTTTGCAAAACAATCATTGATAAGCGTTTGTTCTACCTTCAATAACTCGTTTGTTTCGTCAATCTTTGTGTGGCAGAGCTCTACAGAAGTCATAACCCCTGATAAATCATTCAAAACGCGATTTAGTTTTTCCATAACTTCTGTTAGAGTTGGTTCTTTGTTTTCACATAACTTACACAACCACGGCCCCTTATGATTTAAGGATGATATATCTGATTGTGATAAGCCAATGCAAACAGCATGGTAAGTTTTATTGCATGCACCACATTTTGTTTTCAAAGCTGTTCTGGAAATGTCTTGGTTGCAGGAGCTACAGCTGGAAACCATTGTATTGATATCGCTTATCAGAGTTCACCTCAAATGCTGTTGACCTCCAGTTCTCCTCAATGGAAACGTAAATTGTTGAAGCCCAGTATATTTAAATGCAACTTATACCTGCAGATACACCGAAAGTAGATCACTTGTTTATAGTGCAGGCACCACTCATTCATATGGAAGGAACTATTATTAATAACTTCATGTTATTATGATTCGAAGTTGGTGCATAGCGAGAAACTGAAATAGCAATAATCAGATCCAAAAGAACTTCTGCAATGTCGAGAGAAGGGTAGAAACAATTTAAATCGATTCAAGAATAAAATACCCTTATGTGCCAAGCTAAAGTAAAACTTTATAGTAAGAAGTTGTTAAAAATTTAGAAAGGCCACAATATCAAATCATATAGCTGCCTAGTTAGAACATTCAAATTGTAATTGAATAGTTATTTATATACCAAGGGCATTATGAAGATGTTTATACCCGCTCGAGGGTTTGAAAATCGCCCGAGGGTATAAACATCAAGTAATGCCCGTGGTGTATACAAAATTGTTTGTCTTACTAGTGTTTCTTAATAACCTAAATATGGATTAGAAAGCTTATATTGGATGATCAACTACTGCTGTGAACATATCGACGCATCCAGGTATGTGATTGGTCAGAAATTTGGTGCTTGTCATTTCTGACCATTCACGTAGGTACCATAGTACAGCTGGTTCCACTAGGCAAGGGGAGCAGCTGGCGCATGCCGATTGACAGCGGATAGACATGAATTCGTAAAACATCAAATGCAGTGGATATAGTGTTTCTGCTATTTCTTATCAATTGGTATATAAAAGTAAAGTTTGGGCACTCCATTCCACGTAGGAACATGGTCTGAGACCTGACGAGTCAGGGTCGCCAAATATCTCTTTCCAAAACCCAGTCATCTGGCACACCCGTAATGGTGTACTGGGTGATGTGGTTAGCATCACGCCTTCGACGACTGCCTTACTTTCCCTACTTCTGCAGCTGTGGTTTCGGTACCCACTTTTTAAAGCGACTGGGTGGGCCGCCCGTCAGTTGCCAGATGTCAGGATTGAACCCGGCACCATGGCACCGCAGCCTGACGTCCTAACCGATCAGCCACGCTGGCGGTATATACCGATATTTAATTTATTCACATGTTTCGATGTTTAGTATTTTTAAATAAAGTTACTCGCTGATATTTATCCTAAGTTGTTGAAGATTTAATTTTCAAGGGTTTTTAATTAGATACTTATTAGAAAAAACACAAACATGTTAAGTACAATGAGAGAAGTTAAGAAGTCATTACGATTAGTACACACAAGCGCTTTTAAACACCTTTTGGACCTTGCTTGATAATGGCTAGTTCCCGAAAAGTTTTGAATGCTCAAATCCGTGAAGTAGTGTACAATATGTTCCAGTACTTTTTATTCGAGAAGGAAGAAGGAAAGATTCTCAAGAGTGTTAAAGAAAAAACTTGTGAAGGAACAAAAATATCCGTCAGAACAATAGAAATGCTTATGAAAGAAGCCAGTGCATCGTCGGAAGAAAATAATGATACGGTTAGTGTTTGAGCACTAATCAGAATCGAAGGTACAATGTTTGTAGCCTTCTCAGTTTTTCGCTATCTGGAAAACCGCTGATCGCCAGCTCGCCTTGGAATTTGTGGACTGTATGATTGTAGGTTTCACTGAATTATACACACGTTGAAAAGCAAAAGTAGTAATTTATTGCCATAAATTAACACGAACAGTTTAACATTTACAAAGAATTAGCTTTCGGAGTGCGGACCGGTTTGCATGCTGCCACTTTGACAGATGAAACGTAAGTGTTTTTGGAATCGGATGCCGGCACGGGAGTCTACTGCGCACAGTATGAATTCAGCATGCAAGAGAAGCGGCAAAGTTTATAAAGTCCTTAACATACCGCCCGCCTTGGAAAGGGTAACCTTTCAAATAAAACAGTACAGAGTTGACATGTAAAAGCTAGAGTAAAACATGTAACATGAACACACATATATACAAAGCATAATAGTACATGGATCTTAATCTAGTACAAGAAAACCCGAACAATGGGGAGCCAAAAGGCTTTACGAAAACTGCGCTGAACGCTAACGCACTAGCTCACAACACTAGGTAGCGGGCACAATTTGGCGAAGGATCGTTTCACGATTCCTGACACAGTGTTCACTGACGCCACACGCGTAACGCCGTCAAGGCCAGGGTGCAGCTCGGTGACCCGGCCTAACCTCCACTTCAGAGGGGGTAGATTGTCATCCTTGATGAGGACCATGGAACCAGGCTGGAGGTCCGAAAGATGCGTGCGCCATTTGGTGCGCTGTTGGAGTTCCGAGATGTACTCTTTACTCCATCTCTTCCACACATTCTGGTGAAGTTGTTGTATTCTCTGGTATTTAGACAGCCGAGACTCGACTATCTCAGTTACGTTGGGATCAGGCAGTGACACCAACGGACGACCAATCAGGAAATGAGCAGGAGTCAAAGGCTGAAGGTCGTTTGGATCAGAGGACAAAGGAGACAGGGGTCGGGAGTTTAAGGTCGCTTCCACCTGTGCCAACAAAGTGCTAAATTCATCATAATTTAGACTAGCGTTACCTATAACGCGACGTATGTGATGTTTGGAGGACTTGATTCCGGCCTCCCACAATCCGCCAAAGTGGGGACTGTGCGCGGGTATAAAATGCCAAGCTACTCCGTCGTTCGCGACTGATTCGGAAATAGAAGGGTTTTGTTCCGCGAGAAAATTGCCTAATTCGATTAACTCGGAATTAGCGCCTACAAAGTTAGTGCCGTTGTCTGAGTAGACATGGAGCGGTTTGCCTCGTCGAGCCACAAACCGGCGAAAAGCCATTAAAAAGGTTTCAGTAGAAAGATCAGCGACCAATTCAAGGTGCACTGCCTTTGTGACGAAACAAACGAATAGACAAAGGTAGGACTTTACTAGTTTAGAACCACGTCCCTTGCGATCCTTTATCATGAACGGTCCACCATAATCGATACCAGTCGTATGAAATGGGGGCGATGATTGAATACGAGAGGCTGGCAGGTCTCCCATTATGGGTTCAGTTAACTTAGGAGAGAATCTAAAACACCGTAAGCATTGATGAACCACTTGCTTGACGATATTTCTGCCAGAGGTGATCCAATATCGTTCTCTGAGATTAGCTAACAGCATTTGAGGTCCGGCATGGAGAAGCCGAAGATGCTCATGCGATACTAGGAGTTTGGCGAATGGATGTTTGCCAGAAATCACTAGAGGAAACTTCTTGTCAAAGGGTAATTGAGAGTTGTGGAGCCTACCACCAACTCTTAGCAGTCCCTCGGAATCCAGAAAGGGATTCAGGGATATCAAAGCAGAGGATTGTTTCACAGGCTTGCTCTGTGACAACCGTTTAAGTTCGTCAGGAAATGACTCGCGTTGGGAAAACCTGGCAAGTCTTACAATAGATGATTGCAGTTCATCTGTAGAAAGGGGCCCAGAAAGACGATCAGCTTTGGGGGCTCGCGCATTGTTATGAAAACGAAAGCAATAAGCTATAACTCGTTGTAAGCGAGCAAAGCTTGAATACTGATTGAACGGAAATGGTTCAACAGAGGTTACAGGAAAACTCTGAACTTCCTTTTTGAATTCTGGAAGCTCAGCACGAACATGTTTGGAAGTAGGCCAAGAGGCCTCACCTTCGCTTAGCCAGGTGGGACCATGCCACCAAAGGCTCAATCCTTTCAAACCTAAAGGGGTGATTCTCCTAGTGAGAAGATCAGCAGGATTAGACGTTGTGGGAACATGCCGCCAAGTGGCATCAAAGGTGAGTTGCTGAACATCAGCAACTCTGTTGCACACAAAGGTCTTAAGAAGATTTGGACTGGTTTTCAACCATCCTAGCACTATTGTGGAATCTGTCCACAGACCGATTCTAGATATGGGCAAATCAAGTGCCTTTATGACTTGCACGGAAAGTTTGCTTAGAAGAACAGCTCCGCAGAGCTCGAGCTTCGGGATTGTCAAGGGCTTTAAAGGGGCTACCTTGGCCTTGGAACAGAGAAGGTGAACCTGTACTTCCCCTTCCTGATTCTTGGAACGTAGGTATATCGACGCACCGTAACTATTGTTAGAGGCGTCGCAGAAACCATGGAGCTCTATCTCGACCACGCTCCGACAGAGGACGTGACGAGGAATTGCTAAGTCATTGAGCATGAGAAGCTCACTGCGATAGGTTAACCATTTTTCTTGTATGGCTTTAGGAACGGGTTCATCCCAATCCAGCTTTTCCATCCAAAGCTGTTGCAAAAGAACCTTGGCACCCATGGTGCATGGACTTAGAAGACCCAACGGGTCGAATATCTGCGATATTTCAGACAAGATGCTACGCTTCGTAGCCTTAATACTTGTAGAATTTGAAATATTGAACATCAGATGATCGCTTTTAAAGGACCAAATCAAACCAAGGGTGTTTGTGTGCTCATGTGCACTGAAATCAAGAACACCCGGATGCAAATCGGAATCTGGTATTCCATCGAGAACTTCTGGAGAGTTAGAAATCCACTTTCTAAGTTTGAAGCAGCCTGACTCAAGAATCTGATCTAAGTTTGAGCAGAGAGTACGCGCTTTCTCAGGAGTGTCGGCACCTGTCAGAAGGTCGTCGACGTAAAAGTCCTCCTTTATGATTCGAGAGACTTCGGGATTTGAAGCCTCACATTCGATGCCCAATTGGGTTAAGCATCGAATAGCAAGAAAAGATGCTGAAGCGGTGCCATACGTAACCGTATTCAGGTCGTACGACCGAAGAGGCTCAGCTGAGGAGGGTCGCCACAAGATTCTCTGAAGGGGCCTATGGTTAGGATTCACCAGAACCTGGCGATACATCTTCTCGATATCAGCTGATATAGCGAATAAATGCTTGCGAAAGCGAACAAGAATTGAAAATAAGTCTTGCTGCACGGTTGGGCCAACCATCTGAATGCTGTTCAGAGATTGCCCGGAAGTGGTTGCTTGAGAACCATTGAATACAACTCGGAGTTTAGTTGTCAGGCTTTCCTCTTTTAAGACTCCGTGGTGGGGTAGATAATAGGATATCTCGTTTGAATTAGGGTTTGAAACGGACATATGACCTAATTCAGAATATTCATTCATGAAACTCGAATAGCGCTTGGACAAGTCAGGGTTCGCTTGTAACCGCTTCTCTAATGATAAGAATCTTTTCTGAGCGATTTGCAATGAATCGCCCAGTACCTCTACAGGCTTCTTGAAAGGGATAGAGACAACGAATCGACCATTCGCTTCTCGTTGAGTATTTTGCACGAAATGTGCCTCACAGGCGTTCTCTTCATTTGTGCGAACCTTTTCCTCTGGGTAATGTTCGAGTTGCCAAAACCTAGCAATGGGGTCAGAAGCATCCTCGATCGTGCTAAGATTGCACTGTACAGGGTACGCAGAAGGGGGGCCTGTAGGGCCAGAAACAATCCAACCAAAACGAGTTTTTTGGAGGATGGGAAGATTTGGGCCTAGACCAATTTGTCCAATACAAAGGAGCTGCCAGAAAATGGGCGAACCAATCAAAATGTCGATGGTGCCCGGTTGGTCGTAGGACAGATCTGATAACTTGATGTTATCAGGAACCTTGAAGCTGTTTCGCTGGACGCGAAAACTTGGGGTAACACCCGTAATCTCATCGAGAACAAGACAGGATAGGCCAATGCCGTATGAAGTGTGAGGGGCTTGCAGCTTGATATCACACCTAGCCTTGATTTGAGAAGTGGCTTTACTTAAGCCAGAAACAGTAACGTTGACTTCGCGAATTGGAAGCTTCAACCTTTTACACAAATCTGAACGTATAAAGTTCGACTGGGAACCGGAATCCAACAGGATTCGCACAACGTGAGGCGTACCATCATCAGCGATGAGTTTAGCGGTAGCCGTAGGTAAGAGTACCTGAAAAGCATTCGAACAGAATGCAGAAATCGATTGGTTTAGTTCAACAGGGGTTTCTGCCGACATCGCAGATCCTGGTTGACTAGAAGAAGCGTTCTGAGGCTTATCCTCATGAAGAAGTGTGTTGTGCCTTGATTTGCACTTTCTACACGTATATTTGGAGCTACAAAGGCTCGCAAGGTGACCCTGAGTTAGGCAATTAAAGCATACGCGGAGCTCTTTTGCCTTTGACTTTCTGTCAAGAACAGACAGCTTGACAAACTTATCGCATTTGTACAAGGAATGAGATCCTTTACAAAGTGGACACGAAGGGGTACCTGACACAAATGATTTCGAATGTACCTTGGAAGACTTTTCGGGTACAAGCTTAACATTTTTTACTTCCAGAGTTTCTAGAAGATTTGCTGTATTTTGTAAGAATTCCTTGAACTCATCAAGATTAGGCAGGTCAGAACTTGACCGGTTTCTAAGGACCTCCCATTCACGAAATGTAGTGGGGTCCAGTTTTTTAGAAACTACATAAATTATAACAAAATCAAGAAGCTCGCTTTCGGTAGCTAATGATTTGATTGCTGCAAAATGCTTGAATAACATATCGCTAATCGTACGTAATTTAGTTGCAGATTCCTTACTGCAAGATTCAAGCTCGAAAATGGCCTTGAGGTGGTTATGAACCAGAATTTTTGGATCATTGTATCGATTGCACAATGCCTCCCAAGCTAGAGTATAATTACCCGCAGTAAACTCTAAACTTTTTATAATTTGGCTTGCATCACCCTGTAAACTAGCCTTTAAGTAATGCAGCTTTTGAATATTAGTTAACGTTTGATTCTCATGAATTAAGCTACTAAATATCTCACGAAATTCTAACCATTCTGAAACACTTCCTGAATATTTGGGAATCGAAATTGCAGGAAGGCGTACAGCTTGATTATTGCAATGTGAACTGCAATTTGAATGCGTTGATCTTACGCTACCGTTAGGAGATCCAGAACGATCTGGTGCAACATCAGATTGCTTGTTGTATTCATTAATCAAATATTCAGCTTGTGAGATTGCACGAAAATAAGAGTTTTCAAATTCGACTTGTTGCTGCATTTCAGATTCTACATCCTCACTGGTTTCTAAAATTTGTTCATGAACCTCATAATATTCTGATAACACGGTGGCTATAGCATCCAATCTTTTTTGCAATTCAATAATTTGAGTACTAGGTAAAAATTGATCTTCATCATGAATTTTTTGCAAGGATTGCACGTGATTTGAGAAACGCGTGAGCTTGCCCTTGATAGAGCCACGTGCTCTTACAAGCGGATCCATAATTGTTGAGATTAAAAACAATTTAACAGATCGAAGTTACTTTTCGTACGCCCCTGGCGTGAATTTTGTACGCTTCTGGTACGCGGACCCAACGGGTCAACTATCTGTGATATTTCAGGCAAGATGCTACGCGCGGTAGCCTTACTACTTGCAGAATCTGAAATATTCTTTAATGATAAATCCCTTTCGCACGCCTCTGGCGCGAATTTGTTTATAACGCAGACAGCGCTTGCTAGCAACGCGAGAAACTTGTAGCTTACGACGCAGAAAACGACCCTGGTACAACGCGGGAAACTTGTTGCTACGACGCAGAAAACGGCCTTGGTACAACGCGGGATTATTTATGAAACATGCAGGGGATATCGCTAACAAACGTAATAGCTTGGCATTTCACGCAATTAAAATGTTTATATGACTCATAAACCATTTGTTTACGCAATAATACGCAGCTGAAATTATGCACACATGCAAACACAGACGAAATAAACCAAATTTATGCATAGGAAAATCAGGCTTACATTTGATATTGGTGTGTGCCGCCTTGCCGGTTTTCTGTTCCTACTACCGTCTGGCTAGCAGCTGCAATGCCCAGGTGCACTAACTTGGCGTTGATAGCACCGTCTGCTGTCTTCCTTCCTCTCGTTACGGGCACCGCATGCGCCCTCTTCGTTCCACGCGTTGCTGCGAATTTGGACGCTGCTTCCTTGCGGCCGATTGCATGCGATGCAATACAAACTGAATATGCTTTGTACTTGCCTATGACCAATGTTGTCGAATGCTGTCGCTGTTTTGGACCCGCAATGACCTAATGTGGTTTAATCCTGCTCTGTAGGACCAATGTTTGAGCACTAATCAGGATCGAAGGTACAATGTTTGTAGCCTTCTCAGTTTTTCGCTATCTGGAAAACCGCTGATCGCCAGCTCGCCTTGGAATTTGTGGACTGTATGATTGTAGGTTTCACTGAATTATACACACGTTGAAAAGCAAAAGTAGTAATTTATTGCCATAAATTAACACGAACAGTTTAACATTTACAAAGAATTAGCTTTCGGAGTGCGGACCGGTTTGCATGCTGCCACTTTGACAGATGAAACGTAAGTGTTTTTGGAATCGGATGCCGGCACGGGAGTCTACTGCGCACAGTATGAATTCAGCATGCAAGAGAAGCGGCAAAGTTTATAAAGTCCTTAACAGTTAGATTGAAATTGCTCAAAAAAAGCCTCTGAGAAAACATCTTGCAACAGATTTGGAAGATTATGGAAATTATGATATTCGGCAAACAATCTACAATTTCATAAAATAATGGGTGCAGCAAAATATACCCAGCTACGGAATATTGTTATAATTTTCTTATTTCGTTGACACTGTCGAAAGTGAAGTTTTATATCAAAGTAGAAAGATACAGAATTTTCTTACGGAGCGTTATTCGGCCCAAGAACTCGCAGTAATTGTTAAATTGTATTTCCAAAACTTTTCTTATATAATTTCAACTCAACGCAATTTTAGGCGAGTGTATCCTAATCAAAGAGCTCCACACAGAGAAATAATTCAAGGTTTAACAAATGCATTTTTACAAAATGGCACAGTAAATGATGTAAAGCATACTGGAGACCTCGTTCTGGTCGTTCAAATGAAAATATTGAGCTTGTTCGGGCTGAGGTTTAGGCAGAACCAAAAATTTCCATAAGAAGACGTACGGCACAATTAGGGTTGTCTGAGCGGACTTTAAGAATTTTGCACTTAGACTTGCATATGTATCCATACAAAATTCAAACTGTGGTGAAACTATGGCCAATTGATATTCAAAGACGTTTCCAATACGCACAAATCGTTACAACTTAGTGGACGCAGTTTGGCAAAATTTGATGAGCGACAAAGCAAATTTTTGCGTTTTTGGTCATGTTAACAAGCAAAATGATCGTTTTTGGGAAACAGAAAACCCTAGTCTTATTCAAGAGAACGTGCAGTTGGATCAAAAAGTCGTTGTTTGGTGACCAATATGTTCTGAACGAATCATTGGCCCCTTCTTTTTTGAAGATGCCATGGGCAATGCGATTACTGTTCATGTAGAACGGTATCGAACAATGATACTAGAATTTCTGCAATCACAGTTGGAAGAACTTGGAAAAAATTTCTGGTTCCAGCAGGATGGCGCTACATGCCACACAGCACGTGAAATGGTCTCTCTTCTTAGATACATTTTCCCTGCCAGGCTGCTCTAAAAAAATGGAGATATTGAGTGGCCGCCCCATTCCCCTGATTTGACAGCATCAAATTTTTTCTTGTGGGGATACTTGAAAATAGTTCGGGAGCCGGTGAACTTTTTGTTACGTCATTAGGTAAACGGCTAAATTATGCTTCATGAATTAGTTTTTGTGTTAATGTAAATGAAAACTGATTTCTGCAATCCCAAATCCGGGGATAACATTTAGGGTTGTGATGTGAAAGTTGTCGCAATTAACAACTATTTTACGTAATTTTTAAATGCAAAATACAAATTCCCATCAAAAGTTTGATTAACACAGAGCAATAAAATTTGTTTCTGCAATGTGGAATCCGGGGATAACCCCTTCTGCAAAGAGGGTGAATATGTAAGGTTGAAGTTGTGAAAATTTTTATAAGATAAATGAAAAATTCTTTGTGCATGCACTAGTGCGAACTTTAAACATTAAAAAACTGATATTCTGTATAATAAACTCCGGGGTCATGACCTTCTTCAAGCGCCTCAGAAGTAACTTGTCGCGCGCCGTCAAATGCTCGTGCCGAGTCAATTTAACGTTATATTCAACAAATCAATGCGATTTGCACAACAATAATTTCTCACAATAAATATACACGAATTTAAGAATTTATGTACTACTTTTTGACATTTCAAAATCGCAAAAACAGAGAACACAAAAATGATCAAAATTCTGTATTTTATGTTTATGAACAAACTGTAGGAATTTTTCGAAATTCTTTTCAATCGCGCTAGATTTAGTTTATAAGTTTTGCCACGCATATAATTATTATATTTATTACTGCGACGTTACAGTGCAAAAAAGTCCGTGTTAATGAGGTGCACACAAAATTTTGGTGTCAAATTTGACACTAAAATGAGTTTAAATTCCCGAAATATTGTAAATACGCAGTTTCTCTGCACGAAGAAAAATTTATGATACAAACTCTTATCGCGTATTATTAAAACAGACTTATTCCGGATTATGTGGTCAGGATCAGGAGTCATATTTATATTAGTTATATTTAATATCCTTCTTCCGAAAAGGTAAGAAGAAACCATTTTCAATATTACAGAATTGTGAATAGTATCAGAAAACGTTCATCGAGATTGGCAGATCGTCTGTATCGGCAAATTCAGAAGTATTTGAGGTGTTAGAGGAATTTGTATGCCGATTGTACAGCGAATAAAGAGTGAGTAACGTAAATGAGGCAAGATTTTTAATGTTTTCCAGGACGTATAAAGTGAACAATATTGAAGAAATTTTCAAGATCAAAGCTCACAAATTGGATGCTTCTGCTTTACCATCCTGTAAAACTGAACTCGAACAACAGTTTCTACGAGCCATGTTACATTACAAATATCTGGCGAAAAGCGAACATGGCATATCCAACCATTTTACAGCCTACAGAGAGCGGCTGGAAAGAAGAAAATGGCAAATTTGAATTTGTTTGGTTCGAAGGTCTTCAACTATCACATTAAGTAAAAGACATTGTTCCTCACGTCGTCGGTTCTGAGGATAATTCATGTAAGCCATAACTTTCACAAACAAGATAAATCATTGATAGATTTCATGAATCCTACATTGAGAATTTTCGTACAAGCTAATAAGGAGTAAGCATTTTCGTTAAAATATAGCTATAAAAATGATTCACACTGCACAATTACATTGAATTTAAGTTGGACGAATCACACAAATATTATATAACACATTATTTGCAAATGTGCAGGTGGCAATGACAAATCAATTCCGGAGTCCAGGGATGAAGAGATTGACGATACCAATAATGAAGATTGGACATGTGAAACCGACGAGGACAGTGAAAGTTCTGATGAAAAAAATTAAAGTTCAGAAGAGAAGGATTAGCGCAGAAATAAAGATTCTTTTATACACAGATATGCAAATAATTGTTTGTTCTTTTATTTTCCCACGTTCACTTTTGCAGCAAATATTTTTCATATTTTTAAAGTTAAATAATCCAGTTACTGTTGAGAAGAATTTCTTTCACCGCACAAAGTTACGTCTTTAACAAAAAAGTAGGTAATCTAAATATACATGTCTAATTTGTGTGTGAAAGAACCCTTATGGCATGAAGCCCAACCCTAAAGACATCCAGTTTGCCAGATCCATCAGATTATTATCAATTTTCAAAGATAAAACATTATTTCAATAGTAGAAAAACTGTTATGTTCTGAGCTAATTTTTGTTTTCTCTGTTTTTGCGATTTTGAAATGTTGTTAAAAAGTAGTACATAAATTCTTAAATTCGTGTATATTTATTGTGAGAAATTATTGTCCTACAAATCGCATTGATTTGTTGAATATGGTAACGTGAAATTGACTCGGCACGAGCATTTGACGGCGCGCAAGTTACTTTTGAGGCGCTTGCAGAAGGTCATAACCATTGGGTTTGTTATGCAGAATATCATTTTTGTAATGTTCAATGTTCGCACTAGTGCATGCAAAAAGAATTTTTAATTAATCTTATAAAATTTTTCACAACTTTAACCCTACATATTCACCCTCTCTGCAGAAGGGGTTATCCCCCGATTCCACATTGCAGAAATATATTTTATCTACTTTGCGTTCGTACTGAGGCTATTACGATACGCGTTTGCAAACGCGTATCGTAATAGACACAAAGCGATGCTATAATAAAAATACTAAAAATTTTCATTTTTTTGCTTAAAAAAGTGGCAAAGTAAATAAAATACTGTATGATACCTCGTTTATAAGGCATTTTGTAGCACTTACTCCTTTAGGGCAGTCGTCGCTTCGCTCGTCGTACCCTAAATCCGTGCGTGCTACAAAATGCCTCTTATAAAACTCGTATCATAATATACTATTACTGCTTTGGTTAATTAAACTTTTGATGGCAATTTATATTGCATTTAAAAATGAGGTGAAATAGTCGTCAATTACGACAACTTTCACAGCGCAACCCTTAGGGCCGGTTTTTCAATCATGGTTTAAACTCAGTTCAGGGTTTAAACCCAGTTCACACATTTTGTACCGTTTTTCAATACTGGTTCAACCGGTGAACCGGGTTTGAATGTTATCCCGGGATTGCAGAAATCGGTTTTTGTTTACATCAGCACAAAAACTAATTGATGAAGTTTAATTTAGCCGTGAGCCCAATGACGTAAAAAAAAGTTCACTGGCTCCCGTACTAAAAGTAAAGTCTATATTTATCGCCCACAGACGTTAGAAGACTTAAAGGCAAATATTCGTGAAGAAATTGCGGAAATTCCAGCTGAAATATTGCACAAAGTTATGCTACACGCTCAAAGTAGAGTTGGTCATTGTCTAGCTTGTCGTGCCGGTCATTTACTCGATGTTGTTTTTCATAAATAATGTTACCTACATGTTTTAATAAATAATTTTCATAAAAACAAAATATTTTGAAAAAACTTGGCTTGGTTTATTTTGCCGCACCAATTAGAAGACTGCCGTGTCAATATTAAGGGTTTGAGCGAAAAATTAATGGTAGATCTAGAAAGGAGTGGTTCAGTGTCTACATTGAACAGAATTGTTTAAAAAATTGGCTTTAGATGGAAGACGATGAACGATGGAAACGCAAAATAACAAAAACTTTTAATGGGGAAGAACGACATCCCTGCAAAAATAATAAAATACCTCCAAAACATCAAATATTACCAAGGTGAAAATTGGTCAATTGTCTTTTTGGATGAAAGCTACATTCATAGTGGGCACACAAAATCAAGAAGTTGGAGTGACAATAATAATAATAATAATAATAATAATAGTGGTAGAGTACTTTGGCCTTTAAATGCCTTTCGTTACTGCGACCTTATCGGTTCTTTTGTAACTTCTCAGCCCTTACTTTATTTAGAGAAGTTGTCTACTATTAATAAACCTTAAGATATTTCTGAGTTTTTAGTCCCTTATTTCGTGGGGCGTCATGATTGCCTTTCCGAAAATGTTGTGCCTACGTTGACAGGCAGCATTACATGCACATAAAATATGTTCTACCGTTTCCGCTGCATCATTGCATAAGCGGCAAGTTTGGTCCTCAGCCTTACCAATCTTAAAAAGATGGTATTTTAGTGATATGTGATGTGGCTTGTTAGAAGGCCAGTGATGGTTTTTAATTCCACCTTACTGAGAGACAAAGCAATTTTTGCTTTATTTTGTGAAACAATTATGAACTGCTTTACCTGGCGTAGTCCTGGTGTGTTTTCCCAGTACGAGGATTTCATCTACTCCTCCCCATATATCTAATACTTACTATAGTGCTAGCGGCTATGAGTGGGAAACTCACCGATGAAGTGAGACACACAACCAACTCCTTCATGTATACGGTGAGCTGTGCGCAAGCGCGGCGGCGTCGTCCGCCCAATGGGGAAGTGGTCAAGTTTAAAATTCGCTTCTAAAGGCGGAGTTAGAATTCTAACGCATGCGCACGAGACGCGTTATACTCTAAGTCTAAGTGAGACTATGCCGGCGCCGTAATGTTTTCTGAAGTTTCCAGGCCCTACCAGCAATATATGTGTATTATATATATGCTCCTCCCATAGCCTGATCTCATGTGGCTTTTCTGTATTCTACAACAGGGTTCAGGTCCGGTAAATGGCGTCATTGCACCTCGTCTAACGAGTTCATCAGCCTTTTCCTTGCCTGGTATACCATCATTCCCTGTCACCCATCATAATGTGACGTGGTTTTTGTTTGCCAGTTGCTTGAGATTATCCAGGCACTCCCAGACAAGCTTGGGCTCGAACTTGTATGCTGCTAAGGCCTTTATTGCTGCCTGGCTGTCTGTCAGAATATCAATTGTTGCACCATTGTACCCCTTTCTAAGTTTATTTTGGTGCAGAGGTTTATAGCATAAACCTCAGCTTGGAAGATGGTGGTTCTAACCCCTAGGGGTTCGGAGATTCGGCACCCGGGTTCACAGATACCTGCACCGGCCCCTCCTCCGTCCATCTTTGAACCATCTGTGTACCATTGGAGAGATCCTCTTTTAAAGGAGGACCCTCCTGAGGACCATACTTTCCGTTTCGGGATGATCACTTTAAAAGGTTGGTCGAAGTTGTATTTTATTGACATAAAATCCGAAACGGTGTAGGCCGTTCGTTCTACTTAAGAAAGACTTTCTAAGTGGCCTGTCAGGTTACCTGACTTAAATTTATTTGTCCCTGCAAGCGTGAGCGTATAGGACATTGCCTCCTTTTGTACCTGAAGGTGTATGGGCGTTAGTCCTAGCATGTTTATCTGGTTTTTGGCCACTAGACCACCGGTGCATAGGTGATTCTGGGTCTTACTATAGCCACATATAACCAGTAGATCAATTGTGGCTTTAGACCCCAGTTTCTTCCAACAAGCCTACGCCATGCCAGAGTTGCTAATGCTGTCTTCTTTTGCAGTTTTTCAATATGTGAGTTCTACGTCAACTTCTGGTCTAGTGTAACGCCTAGGTATGTAACTTTATTGCTGAAGTTAATGGTCGATATCTCTAGAGTGGGAGCTTTTAAATTTAGCTTCCTTCGTCTAGTAAAAGGGATCGGAAACGTGGACATTGCTCAAGCCGGACCTTGACAAGCTTGAGGTCTTCCAAATGCGATGCTTGAGGCAGATTCTCGATGTCTCGTTTCGCGACCGCCTTTGAAACGCAACAATTAGAGGAAGATGTGATCAACAAACACTGATAGGAGAACAAATACAAAAACGTCGACTACGATGGTTCGGACATGTCTGCCGCATGTATGATAACCGTTTGCCATGTAAACTTCTTTGGCGAGACCGTCCGGCAGACTGGAGAATTCAGCGATCGACACCGAAGAAAACCTGGCTAAAGAATATCGAGGGTGACTTAAAGAATCAGCAATTATCGGTTATCGATGCCCGGGACGTCGCCAAAAATCGTCGAGAATGGAAACGAATAGTGAATGGAGACCCAGCGGCACCGACAGCAGCGTATTCGTTGCCGGGACGTCCCTCCCGGACCGCCAGCTAACGGACCAAAGAAGAAGAAGAAGTAAAAGGGACAATGATCATTTTTTTTTGGATTTATGCTTAGGCTTTGTTCTTGACACCAACTCTGGATTGTATCAAGAGCCATCTGCATACGGTGTAACACCACTGTGTCAAATTTACCACGTACTACGACTCTGCATTCCCTTGTATTTCGAAGCCGTGTTGTGTGAGCAGGTTGAAGAGATCGTCCACCACCAATGACCACAGTAGAGGCGATAATACTCCTCCTTGGGGGCATCCTCTAGTGGCCTATGTGGTAACTGTCTCTCTTCCCAGCCTTGCGGTAATTTTCCGACTTTTGAGCATAGCTTTAATCTATCTGATAATCGGAGGATCAAATCCTTTTCACATGGCAGCTCTTTCTATGCATTCGCGAAGGCACAGAGAGCTATTTCTTTTGCCATGAAGGTCTTCTCCAGCCCAAAAACACGAATGTGAAGAGCTGTTACGGTTGATTTAGCCTTTTGATAGGCATGCTGGTTGGAGTGAAGTGGTCGGTTTGGAAGAATTTCACTTCTTAGGTACTGTTCAAGCACCTTCTCCATTCCTTTTAACAAGAATGATGTGAGGCTTATGGGGTCTATACGCCTTGTGATGGATGTTGGAACGTCCTCCTCCCTTGGATATAAAGACCACATTTATCTTCCTCTACATTTTGGGTATGTAACCAAGGCAGAAGCTGGCCTTATATAATTTACATATTGTGGGCAGCAAGACCTCTATACATTTCTGTAATAAGGCTGGAAAGATGCCATCTCCGCCGGGAGCTTTGTACGGTTTAAAGACAAGAATTGCCCATTTAACCCTATTTGGCGTGAACATTTTGTTGGCCAGACTTTTAGTTCTTGAGTGTGGACGTATTGTTTCCACTATCTCTGGAACTTGTTCGTCCGGTATATGGGTATGAGAGCCAGGGAAATGGGTGCTTAGTAGTAGCTTCAACGTTTCTCTGATGCTTTCAGTAAAGAGTCCATCTGCCTTCTGCAGATGACCAATGTCGTTAGTATCGTCTTTTGCAAGGACTTTTAGTAGGCGCGCTGCTGTGGGGGTATCTTGTATCATTTCACAGAAGCTACGCCATGTCCTTCTTTTTGACCTCCTAACTTCTAAGTTATATTTTGTGGGGGCCTCTCTGTATTAGTCCCATGCCTCTTGGGGTTTCTAATTTATTAAATAGCCTTCTTCCATGTTCCACTAACGTACTTTACGTGTGACTCTTCGAATTTTAATGGGACAGCTTGCTTCATATGCTTTGTGTATTATGGTTATGTAGATGTGTTAAGGCTGTTTCCAGATCCTTTGCAGTATCTACCTCAATGTTAAGTTCATCCACTTCAGATCTGATGTGCCCCTCATAGAGGCACCAGTCTGTTAGTTTTGGGATTCTTACTTCTTCGTTTTGTTTACCCGTAACCTTTAATTTGAATCTGACATGTCTATGATCAGATATAAAGGCTTCGCGGGAAACATGCCAGTTGTTTATAGTTGTGCTCAGTAGGGGAGATGCAAGCGTTATATCAAGTACCTCCTGTCTAGCTCTAGTCACAAGAGTGGGTTCTTTCCTTCTATTAATTATGTCTAGGTTGGTAGAACACAAAAATTCATAAAGGTACTCATCTCTTTTGTTTGTATCTATGCTGCCCAATGCTGTGTGGTGCGAATTTGCATCGCAGCCTAGGATAAGGTGTTTGTTCTGTTGTTTGCAGTATTGAATGAGGTTGCGGACCTCTACAGGTGGCACTTCTTCTGTGTCCCCAGGGAAGTAGGCCGAGGCAATTATATCTCTTGTGTAGCCCCGGTTGTCGGTGCCACTGCTGTAACTGCAACCAGATCTCTGCAAAGAAATTGTGTTAGTAAAAAGCATTTTACTGTGGGCCTAACGAGCAGTGCTGCCCTAGGTGTATCAATACCCTTACAGTAAATTAGCCTATACTGGTGTTGCTAGTCTGCGGACTAGGCCTCTGTAGACGTATGACTCTTGGATTAGCGCACAGTCTATGGTGTTTTTAGTGAATGTGTAGTTCAGCACATCTGAGGCGGGTTTGCAGTGCTGAAGATTCACTTGTAGGAAGGTGATTGCTTCTCCTCTTGGGCTTTCGCCCCCTTTCTAATGGGTTTTTGAGTACCTTTAGGCCTCTTCCCTTTTTCTTCTCCGCTAGGCTTAGATGAAGATGCCACGCTCTTCTCCTTCGGCCTTTCGGAACTTTTTGGAGAGTGGTTGTCCTTGGGCTTCTGCGGTGTCAGCCCTTCAGTACTGATTGCCACTTCTCAAAATTTGTAGCTTATCTTAAAGCCAGACTTCTGAAGTATTTCGAAAGAACTTTGGTCCACTGAAAAGGTGATGATTGTGATCTTCCCTTCCTCCTTCCTGTTGAGGACCCTCCATATTGCTGTATTTAGGCCTTTGTTTTGGCCTTTGATCAGCTTTAGGATCCTGTCAGTGTTATTACTCTGACTATTAGGGAAGTAGGCATTCATAATGACTGCCTTCGGTAAGGCCGTTTCGTCAAAGACCTTCACCTCAGCCCCCTGGAGTGACAATAACAACGAAGGGTTGCTCTCAAATATTGCAAAGGGTCAACTATTAATCATGACTGAAGCAGGCGGCGAGGTGCGTTTCATTCCAAACTGCTTATTAATATTTTAATCTAGGAAAAAAAGTGAAGATTACCACAATGATACGAATGGTACCAATTATAGAGATGGGTAAAAGAACGCCTTCTTCGAAATTTACTGAAGAACTCCGTAGTTGTATAAGACAATGCCCCGTATTATAGTGTCCAATTAAACCCTGCACCAACATCCAATCCAATAGTATAAAAAATAAAATGATTAAATGGTTATATCAAAAACGCATAAATTTCTCGCCAAAGTTATATAAACCTCAACTGCATACAATCATCAAAGAACATAATAGTAATTTACGATACAAGTGGATAAAGCTAGTTTTTAGTCACAAGTAGGGTAGAGTTAAAACGCGAGTGAGTGAGGGTTTTAAGCCCTACGAGTGACTAACGATGCTTTACACATGTGTATCGTACAATATTTTATCTACGATAGAATCTAGAAAACACGGTAAATATAAAAAAAAATATTTAAATGTAAATTAGGATTACTAGGAAACGGTCATAATTTTGCGTGGTTAAAAATTTTATAACATGTTGCTACTGACGACGTAAACTAATGAAAACATGTTATTAAACAAACGTTTTACAAACTTAAAACTGTCAACTAAATGGCTATTTTTGTATCTAGAATGCGAAATGCTACTTTTGCGTTCGAGAATGCAAGTTATTTTGCCGAGCTTTAGCGAGGCAAAATACCCATTCGAGAACGCAAAAGCATTTCGCATTCGAGATGCAAACAATGATTTTTCGAAAACTGCCCGGAACACCACGGACCAAGTGCAAACCGCAGGAACCGAGCCGACTCACAAAATAGGTTACGAAAGACCTCGAGCTCGAAGGAATGGGACACAGCGAGCAGTGAGCAACCTACAGCCACAGCATTTCGAAAACAGCCAGGTCCAAGGAAATCCCCCTGTTTCACCGCAACAAACCAACCCGGCTCAACAAGGGAGCCAAAACCGTTGTGGAGGATGCGGTGGAGCACACTTTCGCAGCCAGTGCCGATTTCTTGATGCCAATTGCAATAAATGTGGTAAAATGGGACACATCAGCAGAGTGTGCAGGGCACGCATACGAACGAGAAATACTAACCTAGTTGCCGAAGTCGAAAATCTCGAATTCGAAGAACCCCTGGAGCAGATCGCCACCACGCAGCAACTCAGCAAGATAGAGATCATCAGCACCATGCCATCTTCTGGACGGAAGTTGCTCGATATAAAGTTAGAAGGAACCCCAGTCAAGATGGAGCTTGACACTGGAGCCCCCTGCTCAATCATCAGCAAGAAAAAGCTAAGTATAGTTAAACGGAATTTTGAGTTACAGAAGACAGACAAAATCTTCGCCAGCTACACGGGCCACCTCATTAACTGCATCGGCCGCATAGAAGTAAATGCCACTATTGGAATGACGACCAGGAAGCTCAACCTCTACGTGGTCGATGGCGAGTTCGACACGCTTTTGGGGCGCGAATGGATCACGGAGTTCGCAAAGGAAACCGATTTCAAGAAACTCTTCTTGAACCCCGCCCAAATACACCAGGTATCACCCCCAACCGACAAACACTTAACGCCAGAGCAACAAAGTCTATTAGACGGCCTTTTGTCACGCTATTTTGACTTATTTAGTAACGTTCCAGGAAAGTTAACAGGCCCACCAGCAAAGATGCATTTGAAACCACAAGCTGCACCAGTTTTTTCTCGAGCCCGGGATATTCCACATGCGCTTCGCGACGCTTATGTTAAAGAAATCGAGGCGAAGATAGCGTCGGGTTTCTACAAGAGAGTAGACTACTCTGAATGGGCCTCGACGACGCATATAGTCGTCAAGAAAAACGGCAAACTGAGGATCACCGGCAGCTACAAACCAACGCTGAACCCCCGACTGATAATCGATGAACATCCAATTCCTAAGGTAGAACAGTTATTTAACAGAATGAGAGGAGCTACGCTATTTTGCCACCTAGACATCACGGATGCGTATACCCACTTGGAGGTGGACGACACATTCGGCCACGCTCTGACACTCAACACACCCACACATGGCCTGATTCGCCCAACACGAGCCGTTTATGGAGCAGCCAAAATTCCCGCTATTTGGCAACGGCGAATGGACACAGTGCTGCAAGACCTCCCCAATGTAGTCAACTTCTTCGACGACATAATCGTGTTTGCAGACCAATTCGATAACCTCCTACAGGCACTAGGATCAACTTTAGAACGGTTCAGAACACATGGATTGAAACTCAACCGCTCGAAGTGCACATTTGCGGAGCCCGTTCTAGAGGCCCTAGGTCACAAAGTGGATGCTGAAGGTGTGCACAAATCTGAAGCACATATACGAGCAGTTCGGGATGCCCCAAAGCCAACAACGCCCGAAGAACTACAGTTATTTTTGGGTAAAGCAACCTACTATAGTTCATTTATTCCGGACCTATCAACAAAGGATCGACCGCTCCGGGAGATGTTGCTGCAGGACCCCTTCACATGGACAACAACAGGAGAAAAGGTGTACACAGAAATCAAAGACGCACTAACCTCTCCACAAGTCCTAACCCAATATGGCCCATCACTCCCACTATTGCTGGCCACAGACGCCAGTAAAACCGGACTGGGCGCAGTGTTGTCACACCGGCTTAGCAATGGGCAAGAACGTCCGATCGCTTACGCAAGCCGAACGATGACAGACACAGAACAGAGATACCCTCAAATCGACAAGGAAGCACTATCCATCGTTTGGGCCGTACAGAAATTTTTCCACTACCTCTACGCTCGCCACTTTACCCTGATTACAGACCACAAACCACTGACCCAAATACTACACCCGGACAAGTCACTACCCGTGCTATGCATCAGTCGCATGGCCAACTACGCGGACTACCTAGCCAACTTCAATTACGACGTGGTTTTCAAGACGTCGAAAGCGAATGCCAACGCTGATTACTGTTCGCGAGCACTCCTACCAGGCGCGGATGGGCACAAAAATATCAACCGGGCATCAAGAGAGGTCAGGCGACCCCCCCCCCCAATCAAAAATAATGAAAAATGGAAAGTTGAAATCCTTTATTAAATGATATAAAAAACAAATCGTTTGATATAAAAATATTTATGAAATAACACAACACAAATTTTCACTTATAATACCATGAGTAGTCAAAGTTATGTCGACTATTTTTGTGGTGGTGTCACGAATGTCCATTGCGCTTTGGTACGATTAGGACGAGTGCGATAGCACGAGTCCTAATCCCAAGCGCAATGGACATGAGTAGTGATACCACCGCAAAAATAATCTACTTAACTTTGACTAAGAATGGTATTCGAGGGACTATTTAATGAACCAAACTACTTTTTCAAATTAGTTTTAAGTAAATCTAGCAACAAACTAGTCAATTTCTATAGTAACAGAACACTAATATTGACTTTTTCTAATAAAAATCACATTTGTTTAAAATAGTCACTTGAATACCTTCTAGGAAGATATATCCACTGATATTTTTTTGATTGGTCAAGAAACGTCAGAATTATGGATTTTCATTGGTCACTTTTTGACAGATGGCAGATGAATTGAATAGTCAAAATTATTTTGAGGATAAATAACAAATTTTTAAAATTACAATATTTTTGGAGTAGGTAAGATAAAATTAAAATAATATATTTTCTACAAAAAAATTCTTAAAATAACAATTGATTTTTAAGTAGCTTCGAGCGGTTTGCTACGCAATCGATGATGTTGTCTTGATCGATGTTTTCTAAAACGTCTTTCTTGATACTCATAAGCAAGAAGCTTGAAAGCTTGGTTGGCGAAAATGCAGTAGTTTGATCTTGATTATGAACTTCGGTACTTTTGGTAGTTTCTTGAACATCAAAGGGTGTAGAATCCTCTTTGTTCATACATTGATCTAACTTTTTACAACTTCCAGCGCCTTTTTCCAAATCCAGCTTGCGCTTCAGCCTCACACGTTCGGCGCCGCCCATTTTTTTTTTGACTCCATGTTTATTCGTGAATACAGAATACTAACAGCATTTAACTTTTCTAGAAAACGAAAAAAAATATTCGTTCAGTCAAATACACGAGTTTCCAATTTGTCAAAAGATAGATAAATACGGTTTATTCGAGATAGAACTTTCCAAATCACACAAAACAAAGAACAAGAAACAAGAATAATAAATCATTAAAAATTACCAGACCGGCGCTGTTAACTATATACAGAATTCAGATCACAGGCACGAATAACAGTAGTTAGGCTAACAGTGGTAAAACCGGAAACCACATAAACCCGTATTTCCAGTTCAGTATCAGTAGCCGTGGGCTGGTGCAAGATTGGAAGACAGTATTCCTGGAAATATAAGCGCGTCCCAGCTTTACACGCACCTTCTCCGACTGCTCGTATATCGTATCATGATTCGTTATATGTTGATTAATTCAATTTATTTATTTTATATTTCTTTTTTATCGGATGTGAACGGCGCGGCGCCAAAAAGCGTCGAAAACGTCCGCGGCGCCCCGGGAAATGCCCGGTTTGCCTTATGGCCCATCCGCGCCTGACTCCTACCGTCAACGATCAATGCAATTCGTCAACACTCCGCACAGAGGAGGGAGGAGCACGACGACTACGACGATTTTGATCTTTTTGTAATTAACCAAATAAACCAGTTACCCGTTCGAGCAGAAGCCATCGCACGGGAAACACGGAAAGACGCGCATCTTGGTGCGATAGTTCAACTACTGGAATCCGGGCAGGATCTCACACGATACGAATTCAAAGCGCCAGAAGTCAAATACACCCTCGCTGCTAACTGCCTGATGTTCGAGCACAGAGTCGTTATACCATCTGCACTGAGGGAATCGGTACTGAAGGACCTACACTCAGCACACATAGGGATTGTGAAAATGAAAGGAATGGCACGTTCTTTCGTTTTCTGGCCTGGAATAGACGCAGATATCGAGCGCGTTGCTAAATCATGCCCGAACTGTGCGGCACACGCACATGCCCCGCCGAAGTTTCGAGAACATCATTGGGAGTATCCGAAGGCACCCTGGGAACGAGTCCACATCGACTATGCAGGTCCAGTTGCAGACACAATGCTGCTCGTCATCGTGGACGCCTACAGCAAGTGGCTGGAAGTCAAAACAACAACCTCAACAACGGCCACTGCCACAATTGCAATCCTCGATGAAGTATTCGCCGCCTACGGTGCTCCTGTTACCGTTGTATCTGACAATGGAACGCAGTTTACATCAGAGGAATTCCAGAACTTCCTGCGAGATAGCGGAGTTAAATATCATAAACGAACAGCCCCATATCACCCATCGACAAATGGCCAAGCCGAAAGATATGTACAGACCGTGAAGGACGCCATACATACCATGAACTCGACCAAAGGATCCTTACAACACAACTTGAACGAGTTCCTTCGACAATACCGCAAGGCACCGCACACCACCACAGGACTTCCACCGGCACGACTTTTTCTAGGACGTGATCTGCACAGTCGACTGAACCTGGTTAGACCAGACGATGTGCACACCAAGATCACACAGAAACAGCAAATACAGATGGACTCAACAGTTCGAACAGTTTGAACTCCAAGTATTGGTTACTAGTCTGTTAGTACGAGAGTTTGACAAGCGTCGTTAATTTATTCCAAACTTTAATAAAACTAGCGCGGAAGGTTTTTAAACGTGTACATTTGAAAATATACGAGTTAAGGACTAAGTGAAAGTGTTTGCAGTACATATTTACGATTATTTGGTACAATTGCGGCTTGTAAATGTTACGTCAAATGTCAAACTTTCACGTCAGGACTTTGTTGTGCGCTTGCTCTTAAAACATGCAGTTTTTCGACGAATTCAGCGACTCTCTGACGCCCATCCAAACGCCAGAATTGCAGGCAACGGAGCAGACTCTCCCACCGAAAGAGCGTCTCCTCGAGGAAACCAGGAAGGCATATCAGATCATCATCGACACAATTCCTGAAAAATCGGAAGCCATCCGTGCTCTAGACCGCAAGAAGGCCCGTGCCGCCGCTGAGAACATGCGAGAGGGCCTCCTGCAGATCATCGGCATCATGAAGGAGTTGAGGAACGAGCTTCGCGAAAAGGACAAACGACTGGAGGAGCTGGTAAAGGAGGCATCCAAGGGAAAACGCGAAGCACAAGGAATACCACCGCTGTTAGCCCAACCAGAAACTCGCACATACGCGAATATCACGAAGAAGGCAGTCTCGGCGCCTTGCGCGGTGACGGTGGAGCCAATACAGAGGGGTATTACGGCCAGGGAAACCATAGCAAAGATTAAACAGAAGATCGATCCAAAAAAAGCGGGCATTACCATTAATCGCCTACAATCAGCGCGAAACGGGGCCGTCATTGTGGAATGCGCAGGGAGGGAAGACGCAGAGAGGTTGCGCCTCACAATCTCGGCACAAGCGGCAGACCAGCTTCGGGGCCGTGAAAATAGGAGGATGTGGCCACGTATGATACCCCCGCTAATTGATAAGGACATTGGAAGCGACATAACCCAGGAAATTATAGAGCACAACACGGACCTTGTTGTAAATCGCGGAGGGGCCGAGCAATTCAAGACGGAATTTATAGAGCGCTTCCGGATGGGAGGACGAAGGGACAAGGATCAACACTTGAGTGTCGTCGTGGAGGTTCATCCGGCATTGAGGAAGATTCTACTGTGCAACCCACTCAACCTCAACTGGCAACGCGTCTGGCCCGAGGACTACTTCCAATTGACGCAGTGTTATCAATGCTACGGCTTCGGACATCGAGCGAAAGGCTGCAAAGCCGAGCACCAACTGTGCGGGAAGTGTGGCGACAAACACTGTAACGTTTCGCTCACATTTTAAATGCTACTTAACAATAATCGATCATTGTTGCATTTAAAAGTACGCTTTTAACAATTAGCGCTCCAACCTGCAGAATCTCCGCGGTGCGCCAGCCTAACGTAATTACGTTTTCGACGCATCCCTGCTCCTCTACCACGACGATACTCGACGAGCCGAAGGCAGCGTTTAAAAACCGAATGCCCCGCAGTTTGGACCACCAGAAACCGACCTGAATAATTCGAAATATTAACTCGATCTCCCCCAGGTACCTGCCTACATACACGTATTTCTGGACTCGGACTGCGTTTATTAGGATTTATTTGTAAATTGAAAACAATAAGACTATTTCGCACCAATCTGGAATCGGATGGTGCATGTTTTATTCTTATAATTCCGTAAGGTTTGTCACGAGCGTTCGCACACGAATTAAGATTATATTTGGTTATCGAAATAACTTATTTTCGTGGGCGAACGATCCAGGCAATCTCACAGAATGAATAAAATACAATCGAACTCGGCTGGAATATCGGCGAGTTTCAATTGAGTTTATTCCGTAAGAATAAAGCTAACATTCAGATATAACATCGACGAACATTGAAGGAACAATAACTCAAATCTAGTAAAGTCACTAAACACCTGTCAGCATACAATTAAATTTGCATATACTTCAAAGTACTTTAGAGCAAATTTCGTTGGCATTAAATATTTGCAAATTGTAGAGTCAGTTCACATTTCATGTGGAATATAGTAAACAGTTGTACAAATTCGATACTTACCCGTTGATAGCATATATTATAGCGCCCTTCACACGCGCCGTTTTATAAGATAACCTCGAAAGGAATTTTGATCCACGGTCAAAGGTCGACTGCACTCTAAACATACCACAAGAAGTTACACGTGTACAGATGTGTACTTAATTTAAACAAATTATAATTCCGAACCAGTCACTTCATAATTAAACGAAATCAGAATCTTCCTTTTGTTTACACCGCAACTCATTGACACATTTAATTTTTATTTTGTTTTCCAGTTGTACCAACTTGACCCCGCAGGCCTGATACTTTGAAGCCCACGGGCATACATCGATGCACACAAGGTGGCCTACCGTCTCCGGGAACCAGGACGAAAAATCGAATATAATATAGACTGTAAATTTATACAAACACATTCATTTTATTTTAGTTTTGTACATAAGTAGGCAATAAATGTATATAGTAGTCAAACCTGTTTCTTTAAGTCGGTCAGAGTAATAGCCAACTGAACCCTCACCCATACTAGAGCTACCAATCTTAAAAAGGGTATATTTGTTAATGCTACAGGGGCACTTTCCAAATTGATTATAAACCTGAAATTATTACGAAGTCCCAGATAGCATTACAACACCACTACTCAGAGTGCCGCGAAAGAATCCTTAGGTGTGTCGTTTGCATCAGGAGTAACGCCGAGAAACGCGGACAGTCTCGACCAACTGACCACGATGCGAAATCGCCAAACTGCCCCACGATGCTGCGAATTCTAGCCCACTCCAAATCCATGATCGACTATGATAGGGTCTAGCGATCCCAACACCCTACCTATGCGAGCCACCAACCTGGAGCGGATCGTATGCGCCCAGATCAACCTCGGGAAGGGCAAGGCCGCCACAGCTAACCTGACTAAGACAATCGTGGACAACAGCATCGACGTTCTTCTGGCGCAGGAGCCCAACACGCGGGGAGAATTAGTGCTTGGGTTTCCGCGGACATATCAGACACTCTCGCGTCGTGTTGAACGGCCGCGTAGCGCGATAGTGGTACCGAACAGAACGTTCGCCGCGATGCTAGTAGTGGATGCCTCGTGCGAGTTCGTGACCATTGCTGAGATCACCACCCCCGACAGCACGTTCTACGCGGCGTCCGTCTACCTGCCACCCGTGGACTGCAGGCAGAACCAGAACATCACTGAAACAGAGCTGCTACGGAGGGTCGAGAGTGCGCTGGAGAAGATCCCGGCGCAAAGTGGAGTGATCTTGGGCGGGGATTTCAACGCGCGATCACCGCTGTGGGGGTCACCCGACGAGAACCCACGCGGGAGAGCAGTGACCGAACTTTTTGAAAGAAGAGCCCTTACAGTGGCCAACACCAACGGCCCACCAACGTTCGTCGGACATAGAGGATCCAGCCACATCGACATTACCGCGACAGACCTCCGCATGGGTAGGAGGATTACAGACTGGCGCGTGTGCGACGACGAAACCCTGTCTGACCATAAGATGCTGACCTGAAAGCTAGTGGGAACACCAGCTCAAGCCCCAGTATTGCACAAGCGGCTTTTTTGCAACAAGAAGGCCGACTGGAATCGTTTCAAGAACGCATACGCCAGCAGAATAGAGGCAGTAAAGACCCAAATAATGGACGCATCGACATCGGCAGCAGTCAATGAAGCGGCACGTAACCTAAACGACGCGGTGGTACGTGCGTGTGAGACCTCCATGCCCAGACGAAAGCAGTTCGTCAAAAGCGTACCATGGTGGACCCCCGAACTGACAGCAGCTAGATCAGCTACAAGAAGACTGAGACGGCGCTTCCAGAGGTCGGACTCCCCCGAGAGAGAGGCACGTAGGCACGAGCTGCAGACAGCGACGCGGGAATACAAGGATCTAATGCTGCAAACCCGCAACGAAAAGTGGAAGGAGTTCTGCTCCAAGAGCGCCGAGTCCGACCCGTGGGGCACGGCCTACCGCGTACTCCGCGGACGAAAGAGCAGGGCGATGAACACCGAGGTGAGAAGAAGAGATGGGACGCGCACTGTCGGGGCGCGCGAAACAGCCGAATATCTGCTGGAAGAGTTCTTCCCCGCGGACAACCCGGACGAGGATGATCATATGCAGGACGCGATTAGAAGGTCATGGGACCTTGCAGAAGGCGGAGATAATAACCACCCCATCCGTGAGCATGAGGTCAGGAGGGCCCTCGCCAGGATGTCCTCGAGGAAGGCGCCCGGATTCGACGGCATCACCGCGGATGCGGCACTGTGTGCGTTTGAGGTGCAACCATCAGTGTTCGTAGACTTGTACAACAAGTGTCTCGCACAGGGAACATTTCCGGACTGTTGGAAGGTCCAAAGTGTCATCCTGATTCCCAAACCCGGAGCCAGGGACCCCACAAACCCGCGAAGCTACCGGCCTATAAGTTTGCTACCGGTCCTAGGCAAAGTACTGAACAGAATAGTGACAACGCGGGTGTAACACGTGGTTCTCCGGACTGGCGGCTTTAACAAAAAACAGTTCGGATTCGTGGCGGGTCGATCCACAACGGATGCGGTCGAAACTGTGGTGGGTGCGGTTAAATCGCATCGCGCGAGAGGGAACTACTGTGCGATCGTCTCTCTGGACATTGCGGGTGCATTCGATAACGTGTGGTGGCCCAAGATCGTGTGGGAGCTGGAGAGGCGCGACTTCCCCCGGAACTGGATGCGTCTCGTTCGAGGATATTTCTCAGGCCGGGTAGCGCGAGTGAATCTGCCGAACGGCGTAGTGTCGCGAGACGTCGCGGGTGGATGCCCACAGGGTTCGTGCTCTGGTCCAGTGTTCTGGAACCTAGTATACGAGAGTGTCTTTCGCGAGCGCCTCCCGGAGGGCTGCTCCGTATACGCTTACGCGGACGACATCATGCTGGTGGCCAGCGCGAGACAGTATCTCACACTAAAGAGCCGCGTCGATCTAGCGCTGGAGACCCTGAACGGATGGGCCAGGAGCAACAAGCTCACTTTTAACGCCACCAAGACCGACGCGGTGTTTTATGGGAAGACCCCGCGTCAGCGGCGTCCTACCTTCTTGCTCAACGAGTCTACTGCCGGGACTCCATCCGCTACCTCGGGGTCGTGATAGACCCTCGGCTCTCGTGGCACCCGCATATTAAGGCAGCCAGCGATAAGGGGAAGGAGATCGCGCATAAAATCGGAGCGGCTGCAAGACTGACGTGGGGCTTTAGAGGGGACTCACTTGCTAGGGTCTTCGAGGGAGCTGTGCAGCCAGCGATCTTATATGCAGCACCGATCTGGGCCAAGGGCTGCAAAGTCAAACAGCACAAGCAACTATTGAGTGCTCAGAGGATCCTCGCGGTGAGAGCTGCAGCTGCGTACGCGACAGTGTCAACAGAGGCTGCCCTGGTACTGAGCGACATCCCGCCCATTGACCTGTCCATCCAGGAACTTGCGGAAAGGAGGTCAACAATGGCGCACAGGGACCCAGCCCATCTCCGTCTACTGAACATCGAGGGTAGAGAGGTGGAAAAGACGGTGGACTTAGCCGCAGTCGTCCACCCCGCCGAGATGTTTGCGCTAACTTTTTCCACAAGTATGGATGATGCGTATGCCACGAGATGCTTCACTGACGGATCCAGGCAGGAAGACGGGGCAGCGGGAGCCGCGTTTGTAATAATCCGCGGGGAAGAGGAGATTTATAGCAAGAAGGTCAAACTAGCGGACTGGAGCTCCGTCTTCCAGTGCGAACTGGTAGCGCTTCGAGCGGCAATGGAATACATCCGAGGCAACTTAGGCGTCTTTCCTGCGATATCAATCCTGACGGACAGCAGGTCAGCGCTGATGGCCCTACAGCGCATGCAGAAACCCACCGAGCTCCAGGTCGAAGTATACCTGCTGCTCCGGCAGCTGACAGAGACGACATCCGTAAAACTGCACTGGGTCAAAGCTCACGTTGGAATTGAGGGGAATGAGCGCGCTGACGAGTTGGCCAAGAAAGCAGCAGCGGCCGAAGACGTGCCCACGTTCAGCGTAGTGACCCGCGCCTTCTGCAAGAGGCGGCTTGCCCTGAGCAAGGTCGAGAAGTGAGAGGAACGATGGCGCACAGCTACCACCGGGAGACCTGTAGAGCGTCTCATCCCATCCATAGCTACTCGACGCGACATTGTAGGCCGCCTGGACCACCTCACCACTCAGCTCGTCACCGGGCACGGAGGATTCGGAGCCTATCTATATCGGATCGGCAAACGCGACAACTCGGCCTGCGCTTGCGGAGATGAGGACACTGCCGAACATGTCATCCTCCGATGCCCACTAGAGCAACAACATCGCGGAGCCGCCGATGCGCGAATGGCTGAACGGGGACTCAGATGGCCAACCACGATGGAAGACGCGCGAGCCCTATCAAGGGAGAAGGAGTGGTGGCAGGCCCTGGTGGAGTTTGCCTCCAAGGTACAGCGCCTGAAACCTGATCGAGGGTGAGAAGGTAGGCCAAGAGGACCAACGCCAAGCGCACACAGCAGCTGTGCAGAATTAGTTGTAGATTTAATTAGATTTAGTTTTAGTTTTAGTTAGTTTAGTTTTGTGTAGTGCCGCAAGGCGGGGCACAGGTTATCTGATATTTAGGTAACAATAAATGAAAAGTTCGAACGTTCAACCCGGGACAATCTGTCTACTTTCTCTCCGGCAACCTGAAGATGGATAAATGGATCCCAGGCACTATTGCTACTCGCCTGGGAGATCTCCATTATGAAATCGAGTACGCAGGAAAGAAGGTAAAACGTCACATAGATCAAATTAGAGCTTTTTTAGACCAACCAGGGATACGAGAATCCGAAGACACAGTTCAAGAGAGACATGATGACCTCAGACCTCCACCAAGAAGACTCCGTTTTTATGAGACTAGAGCGGAAAATACACCTAACCCAGCAGCAATTGCAACACCTGCAGCACCAGCGGCGCCTAGAACTCCAAGAACACCCCGGAACCACAAGGATGCGGCACCTCAACAAGGACCTGCTCCACAAACCCCACGCAGATCAACACGTCGTCGAATTCCCCCATTAAGATTTTCACCTCAATAAACACCCTTGCACATCCACACACGTTATTATATATCTATAATTCAAAAGAGGGAGGAAATGTTGTGTATTGACTCCCAAGTATTATGTATTGCCCTTAAGGAGTGGAGAATTAAATTTGTAACAGTTGGTAACAGGTGCCCCTATTCTGGGCATCCCTGTCGGATGAGCGGGGAGACGCGATAAACCGCTCGCAGTGTTTGCATTGGACTACATAACCTCATAGCTCAGTAAGTGCATTTTTGTAATAAACGTGATTTAAACAGTACAACAACTTTTATTTATCGCCGCACAAATATAAAAAATAGTTTATAATAGTTATTAGTATCTATTGAAATTTTAAATTACTTAATATAAAACTAATGTGGGTTACTTAATTAATAAAATCACAAATAAGTTCCTAAAAAATTAAAAATTTGTTGACAATTCTTTTATGTTCTAGAACTCAAAAGAGTTTTACGTTCTAGAACATAAAAGTATTTCGCTGTTAAGTGACAAAAAAGAATCACTTTGCTTACTGAGAATTTAACGAAAATGTCAACATTTGACGACAGTTTTCGAAAAAGTCAATTTTACACACTGTCATAGATAATAGTTATTTACTATACAAGTGGGATAACAGCATCATTAATATACGTGTGTGTAAGTTACACACGAGTGCGTAGCACGAGTTATGTAAGCACACAAGTATATTAATGATGCATTATCACACATGTATTGTACAAAATTTTATCTACGACTGCCTAAAATTGAGAAAAGTGCATTAAGAGAAATGTCAGATCTGTCATTTTCAAAAATATTTTAGTAGGCAAATGTCATTATGTCATTCATTTGACACTATTTGAATTAGGTAATGAAGTCATTACACAACTCAGTTCCGTAATGAAACCATTACATAACTGGGTGGTGTAATGAGCTTCATTACCTAACTGAAATAGTGTCAAATGAGTGACGTAATGAGTTACTTATCCCACCCGAGTAGATAAAAATCATTACATAACTTATAAATTTGATGTTCTACTACAAAATCATGGACATGTCGTATTACGGCTTTTGCCTTATCAGGAATTAATTCCGATTGAAATGATTTGGGTACAGATAAAAAACGAAGTAGCAGGGAAAAAGGTTACGTATACATTTTATGATGTGATACAGTTGGCCGAACAGATATTTACAAATACATTACAAGAAGACTGGAAAAGTGGATGTCAAAAAGTGATCGTCACCGAACACGAATTTCTTCAGAATGAAACGTTTTTGGACATACATACTGAAGAGTTAATCATAAATATGGGAAAAGACAGTGACAGTGATTCCCAATTTAGTGATTTAAGTGTAGTGATAATGAAAGTGACACAAATTGTATCTACTTAGTCAATTAACTTATACTTATAAAATTATATGTACAATAGTCAAATAGGTACTTAGTTTTATTATAAAATAAACGGGGCTGCGCGCCCTATTGCGCGATCTATCCTGATGTATTTTTGTATGCGCTGCTTAGCACATTTTATGTGTCACAACTGAGAAGTAGTTTTAAGATTAGCTCATCATTTTCAAAAAGAAACGCAAATTGGTAAGGGTCCTATTCTAAAATCGCCCCGATTTAATCAAAATTCCACTCAAATAATGCTCCGCCCCTCTCCAATGGGAAGCCTCGAGGCTCCGCACCACTCCAAGGGGGGCCTCGGGGCTCCGCCCCTATCCAAGGGGGTCCTCGGGGCACCTTTCCTCTCCAAGGGACCCTCGGGGCTCCGCCCCTCTCCAAAAGAACCCTCGGGGCACTTCCCATCTCAAAAGGGGCCTTCGGGGCTCCGCCCCTCTCCAAGGGAACTCACGGAGCTCCGCCCCTGTCCAAGGGGGCTCACGGGGCTCCGCCCCCTACAAGGTGGTTCACGGGGTTCCGCCCCTCTCCAAGGGGCCCTCGTGGCTTTGCCCCTCTCCAAGGGGGCTCACGGGGCTCTGCCCCACTCCTAGGGAGCCTTCGGGGCTCTTCCCCTTTTCAAGGGGAGGCCCGGGGCTCCGCCCTCTTCATGGTGGTCCTTCGGGTTCCGCCCCTCTCCAAGGGTGCCCTTGGAGCGCCGCCCCGGTCGCAAAATCGAGGCGACGGCGAAATTCATGCAAACACAAATGGGGGACATCGCGTCTGCAATTGTCGTGACGGACACACACGTTTGGATCGTTCTCCTTTATTTATATGATTATGCACCACTGAACTATAAGTATTCAAACTGCATAAACACGTCTTCTGTGCACTGACATGCTTGCCTTTCCTCGTTGATCCAGCTGTAACTCATAATGCTCGTCAGGGTATTACGTATCCCATAATATGCTTTGTATCACACTTATTAAGAAACAATAATGTACTAGTAAGACAAAAACATTTAAATATTGTAAGTAGATACTCTAAATTTCATCATAAGTTGTGAACTTCAGATGATTGTCAATTTTGCAATCCATTTCTTTTTAAACACAAGTTTTACCCTATATTGACAAGTACGGGCACTTATTTTACTCTTGATGATCCTACACTCTGTACATTATGGATGATGGATTTCATTGGTGATAGGGCCTACAATGTTTCTTGTACCTGCATATTCTTTCTTTACATCAGTTGTGAAGTTATATGATGACTAGCTGTTACCCGCGACTTTGTTTGCGCAAGGTTCGTTATTTGTGTATTAAATAATGACTAATTATTTTCTGTCACCCCATCCCATCCCACCCTATCCCCGTCCCCGTCCCTTTCTCCGTCCCCGCTATTTTCTCCGTTTCCGTCCCTTTCTCCGTCCCCGTCTCCGTAACCTTCCATCCCGTCCCGTCCCGTCCCGTCCCGTCCCCTCCCCTTCCATCCCATCACTTCCTTCCCTTTCCGTCCCGTCCAGTTCCGTCCCGCCCCGTCCAGTTCTGTCCCGCCTAGTCCCGTCTCGCCCCTTCCCGTGCCGTCCCGTCCCGTTTAATAATAATAATAATAATAATAAGTTTTATTTCCAAAATAATATTGTACATTAATTAATAATACTATACACACACACATTTGGAAAAGCGAAGGTATTCAGGTGGCTCTTTCTAAAAGCAGAAAAAGCCACTGCTCTACCATACCTCCGCTAACAAAAAAAAAACTAAGTTATGGGATATATACACATGTAGTTGTTGTGGCTTTACAAATACAACAAAACGAAAGCAGAAAATTATAGCTACTGACACTCGCAAATTTGATATATTTTAAAAAAAATTACTTTTAGTCTACTTAGAACTAAGCCATTCTTTCATTCGTGATCAAAAACAGATACCAAGACAGTTTTAAAACATTTTGGTACAGAATTATACACTTTGTAAATGTTGTGAGTAAATGACCTTTCAAAAAACTTTGTTTTATGAGCTGGTAGTACAATCAGACCCCTAAATCTTAAGTTCAAGTTATGAATATCTGTACGAAAACGTATTTTTTGAGTAAGATATGGAGGAGAGTTCTTTAGAATCACCCTATGATAAAAAACAGAAGCGTGCAGTAAGCGTCTTTTTTCCATGTTGAGCCAATTGGTTTCTTTTAATTTTGGTGAGATGTGTTGCCTACGCTTAACACCATATATGAGTCTTAAACAAGAATTCTGAACAACTTGGATTTTCCGAGCTGTGTTGCTGTCAATGCAAGGGCCATAGAGAACATCACAGTAATTAAAATGGGAGAGAACTAATGCCTCACAAAGAATAGTTTTAATTTCCTTGTTTAAAACTCGTCTATGGTTATATAACAACTTCAGGTTACCATAGGCTTTTCTAATGCAAGAATTGACATGTTCTCGAAATCGAAGATTTTGATCAAAAATCACCCCCAAACTTCTGGCAGTTTCAGAGACAGGCAACGGTACATTATTTATCCGAACAACGAAGTCCTGCAGCAATATGTCTCTTGAAGGTCCAGATCCGAAGTACATAACTACAGATTTAGCTGGATTAACTCGAAGGCAATGTGAAGCTGCAAACTCCATTAGCTTACTCAGCTCTTCATTAATTAATATTGATGCATTTAAACGATCTTTTATATCAAAAGATAGGTATATCTGCGTGTCGTCAGCATACTGATGATAAGAGCAGTGGGATAGCCTGTTACACAAAGTTGATGAATAAATTACATAAAGTAATGGACCCAATATTGATCCCTGAGGCACGCCTCGCGCAACAGTTTTTAAATCAGACGTATTATTTTCTAAAACAACGCATTGTTGACGACCTCGCAGATAACTCTCTATTAGTGAGATGGCCGAATGATTAAACCCGAAGCTATGCAAAATCGCAAACATCAGAGAGTGGTTGATGGTATCGAAAGCCTTGGAAAAGTCGAGCAGTACTAATGCCGTCACTTTTCCTTCATCCGTTGCCCGTATAATATCATCAGACACATTAAGCAGCGCTGACATGCAACTGTAATTTGATCTAAATCCCGATTGTAGTGATGGAAAAAGCTGATTATCATCTAAGAAAGTTCTAATTTGATAATCCATAATCTTTTCCAAGACTTTCGACAACACTGGCAAAATACTAATCGGTCTCAAATCTTTAACCTCTTTGGGAGAAGTTACTTTAGCTAAAGGCAGTATTCTTGCAATCTTCCACTGCTCGGGAAATATACATTCCGAAAGGCAACTATTAATAATATGAGTAATATATGGAGCTATACAGGGACAACAAAGATTGATCATTAGCAAATTTATATTATCAGACCCAATAGCATTAGATTTAATTGTTCTCAAATATTTAATTACATCAGTTTCGGACACTAAAGTAAATTTAAATTTGGAGGAGACATCAGATCTTACTTGAGCATAAAGCTGCAAGACTTCAGGATCTACGTCACCAAACTGCTGCGTAGAATCAATAAAAAAATTATTAATAATATTAACATCTTTAAGGTGTAGTGGAATTTTGTTTGACTTTTTGTTAGCAAGATCCGTACATTGCTTCAAATCCCTCCAGAAATCTTTAACATTACGTTGGGCAAATGTATGGTTAAGATAAGCTTTCTTTTCATTCCTGATAGATAATGTCACTAAGTTACGCAAAGATTTGTAGTATTCCCAATGAACAGGATTTTTGGTTTTTTTAAAGCGTTTTAAAGCTTTATCTCTTATAGTCATCATGAACTTAATATTATCCGTTAACCAGGATGCTTTAGGTTTCCGAAAGATTGAAGTCTTTAAAGGAGCTACGATATTAAAAATTGAAAGGATGCTATTATTTAAAAGCTGTACTTTATCATTAACGTCATCAAAATAAAGTATATTATTCCATGGTACTTGTGTTAATAATTGCTGAAAAAGTATGTGGTTAAAGTTATTCAAGGATTGCAGTGCTCTCTTAAAACAACATGAAGATAAAATCGATCAATGTGTTAAGAAAATCGAAGATATAGAAGTCAAAAATAACAAATGGAGCGTTGATTTCGAGGAGCTTAAGAAATCCCAATGTGAAGTTGTAAATTCCGTGGATTATTTTTCCCACAAAGTGGACGAATACGAAGAGAAAATTCGCAAACTAAACTTTAAAAAGATTGATGAATTGGAAAAAGAAAATGCATCGGTGAAGAACGAATTGATACAACTTAGAAGTAAGTTCGATGAATTGGACCAGTACAGTCGTATATATAACATCGAAATCCAAGGTATACCCGAGGCAACAAATGAAAATTTACTTGAAGTTCTACTAAACATTGGCAAATTATTAAACTCCCCCATCGCACGATCTGATATCGACGCAGTTCATCGAATCCAACCAATCAATAAAACTCTTCAACCCAAAGCAATAGTGGCAAAATTTTTTTCTCGTGAGAAAAAGCATGACTTTCTGAGTGCGTACAGAAAACATGCAACTTTAAATATTCAAGAACTGGGTTTCAACGGGCCTCATCGGCGGATCTATATTAACGATCATCTCTCTCCAGCCAGGAAGCAGCTTCTTCATCAAGCAAGGGCGTTATGTCACGAGAAAGGGTATAAATATATATGGGTTCGCGACTTCAAAATACTTGTGAGAAAGGCCGACGGTGCAAAAGTTTTCCAAGTAAGTTCCTCTTCTGATTTGTCAAAGATAAACTAACAAACGAGTTCTAATTTACTTGTCCTGCTACATTATCTCGCTATAATTATAGTTTATGGAGACACATTCTTTTAACGTTGCACACATTAATGCGCGTTCGTTAATTGGTCATATTATTGATTTTAGAAATTACGTTTTGTATTCTAATTTTGATGTATTAGCTGTAAGTGAAACTTGGCTCACACGTTTTGTTTCTGACAATGATATTTCAATTCAAGGTTATAACATTATCAGGGCCGACAGAACCCGTTGTCGGGGAGGCGGAGTGTGTCTGTATATCAAAAATACTATTGATTCTGTTCGGCTTAATTTTAATCACACAGATACATTTGAGCAACTCTGGGTTCAACTAAAACTTAATAAAAAAGTAATCAATATAGGAGTAATATATAGGCCACCTAACACCGACTGCAAATTGTTTTTAGATGAATTTGAAGACGTTTTATCAAATATCATTGCTCAATTTGACTCCATTATATGCATGGGAGATTTTAACATAGATATACTTCAAATAAACAGTAGCAGCGTATTGTTCGACCAAGTACTTCAGAGTTTTGGCCTAACCCAACTCATTGTCGAACCAACACGTGTCAGCTCCACGACTTTTTCATTGATAGATTTAATTATCGTCAGTGACGATGTTGACGTCAAAAAATCAGGAATTTTAAATTCTCTTTCTATCTCTGATCACTTTTTAACTTTCCTAAGCGTGGCTGGGGAGAAGGGTAGGAAGGCTTCACGGATTGAGCACATCTGTCGAAATTTCAAACATTTTAACTATGAAGCTTTTCTAGGTGACTTGCAGGCCATACCATGGTTTGAAATATTTGATATTGACAATATTGATCACAAAATTTCTTTTTTGAACAATAATTTATTAAATTTATTTAATTTTCATGCTCCTATTGTGACCGTAAAATTTGCAAAACCTAAGCAACCCTGGATTACTGACAACATCAAACTTATGATTAAATTAAGAAATAAAGCCCTCAAGGAGTACAAAAAATATAAAACTGTACCCAAGTGGGAATATTATAAATCGCTAAGAAATTTGGTCACTTCTTCTATTCGCAGAGAGAAAAGTGCATATCTGGAGTATTCGTACACTAATGATAATGTAAAAGATATTTGGAAAAAAATGGTAAATTTAAACATATATAATAAAAAGAAAAATGACCCTACCAATCTCCCTCCTAACTTACAAAATCCTGATCAAATGAACAACTTTTTTATTAAATCTGCAGAGAGTCAGAATCCTCCAGATCCAGCATTACTGCGTTTCTATGTTGATAATCTAAGGGACAATATAAATGAGGCTTTTAAGTTGTCTACAGTTGCTGAGAGGGAAGTAGACCGAATTTTAAAATCAATTAAATCTAAATCTCAAGGTGTTGATATGATCAATATTACTATGTTGAATTACTGCTTGCCTCATTTGCTACCTTACATCACACACATAATAAATTCTTGCATTACTACTGCCTCTTTTCCGAATATCTGGAAAGTAGCGCTTATTATACCTATCCCTAAGACACAGGTGCCCAAAGGATATAAAGATGTACGCCCTATAAGTATTCTTCCCACTTTGTCTAAAATTTTAGAAAAAATTATTGATTCACAATTGCGTATCCACTTAACAAAATATAATATTCTTCCTAAGTTTCAATCGGGTTTTAGAAAAGATTATAGTTGTACCACTGCTTTGCTGAATGTCACTGACGACATTTTTAAAGCCATTGATAATAACAAGCTCACAGCACTTGCGCTAATTGACTTTAGCAAAGCATTTGATCACTTAAATCATGAACTTCTACTAGCAGTTTTACACTACATTGGTTTGGACTCTACCACTGTTGCATTTTTCCGTTCATATCTAACTAATCGTTTTCAACAAGTAATTCTTAACAATCAAGTATCCTCTACTCTTGAAATTAAATCCGGCGTTCCACAAGGTTCAATATTAGGTCCTCTGCTCTTTTCAGTATACACCAGTAATTTCTTTCCTTTTTTTAAAAATGTCTCTTCACAATATCACCTTTACGCAGACGATACACAGCTGTATATCTCATTTTCTCCTGCTGAAGTAAACAGTGCAATTTCTCAACTTAACAGAGATCTAGCTACTTTAGTAGAAATATCAACAAAACATTGTTTAAAAATTAATGCAACTAAATCAACCTGCTTACTTTTTGGGAAACAAAAACCTAGAACTGAAATTCAGAATTCAGTTCAAATTTACATAGACAACAAACACGTACCATTTGTTAATTCTGCTAGAAATTTAGGTCTCATAATCGATAATAATTTAAGATATAAAGAACATGTCACAAAACTAATTCAAAGTGCTTATTGTAAACTGAAAATCCTTTATAATAGTAAAAATCTACTTAATAGAAAACTTAAACTTATGCTATGTGAATCTCTTGTATTATCGACCTTTAATTTTGGTGATGTTGTTTATGGTAGTTGCTTAGACAGTGTAGATATTCGAAGAATTCAGAAAGTACAAAATGCTTGCCTAAGATTCATTTATGGTATCAAACGTAGACAGAATATTTCTCATACACTTATCAGAGCTAAGTGGTTAAATATGTCTAATAGACGTTTAGCTCATTCCTTATGTTTTTATTACAAAATCATAAACAACAAAATACCACCATATCTATATGATCGTTTGACTTTTCGCACGGATGTTCATAATCTTAACATACGATCTCGTGGCCTACTTACACCTCCCCTTCACAGGTACGAAATTTTTAAGCGTTCATTTTCCTACAACATATACAAATTATTCAATTCGTTGCCTATACAATATAAATCATTTTCATACACTAAATTTAAAAAGAACATCCTAACTTACTTATTTAGTATTCAATCAAACTCTGATTGAGCTATAGGTATTGCAATTTTTCTAAGTGAGTTTTTGTTGAGCGTCAGCATCGACATGGCTATATATATTTAGTTTTTTAGTTTTTAAGCCAGGTCCTCATGGTAGATCAGCTGTTCGTGTGTTTGTACGAACATGCTAAATGTGGACCTTTTAACCATCGCCAAATAATCAAGTATCTGTACGAATTTCTAATTTGTTTTCTAGGTGTGGTTAATAAATACAATTATTATTATTATTATTATTATTATTAAAATGTCTAAAAGTATGAATTAATGGTAAATTATTAATAGTCTCAGTTTGTAAGCAGTAGAAGACGAGTTCATGGTCCGAATACGGATATAAATTTTTTGTACCAGAAGTACTAACTATGCCGGAATTAGTGGTGAGTATATGATCAAGCAAAGCTGCAGTAGAGAGTGTAATTCTGGTGGGATTACAAATTAATTGCTTAATACCAAATGACTCAAGCATTGATAAATATTGAGAGGACTCAGTTGAATTAGGCTGTAGGAGATCAATATTAAAATCTCCAACACAAATGATATCATCATGAGTAGCTATTAAGTTACTTACGGTTTGTTCAAATCCTTCAATAAAAGCACGATATCTGTTCCTGTGAGGTAGATATACGACACCTACTGCAAGCCTCATCCTGTCTAATTTTATACCAATCCAAAGTTGTTCGAATAAATCATACGTCTGGATCTGTATGTTTCTGAAATTTAACGAAGATTTTATATATAAAGCAACACCTCCTCCAAATGTTAATCTATCTTTTCGCAACAAATTATAATAAATTATCAATACTAACAAATTGGCTAAGTATATTATTATTTAAAAATGTTTCTGTTATCGCAATAATATCGTAATTATTTGTTTCTACATGAAGTTTTAGGATATGAAAATTCTTAGTGAGTGACTGAGCATTTACATGAGCAATACTAAACGTATACATGCAAAACCACAACAACAACGTAAAAAGTAAATAAAAAACCTAAAATTAAAATAAGTTTAGCAATGAAGCGCAAAGAAATGCAACTTAATTTAGGGAGAATGTGTCAGCTAAGCCACACCCGCAAATGTGCCTAAGTAAAACATTTTTTTCGCAAAACTAAGAAATTAAGAATACATTTCTGATTATCCTTAAAAATTAAACATTGAATATTGTACCTACAAGTTTCAAGTTTCAAACAGAAAACTTAATATGATATTAAGGTATACATAAACTGTTAGAACCAAATATCCTTTAATTTGGCCTTCCATAAATAAAAAATAAAAATAACAATATGAAATAAAGTACAGCTTAATGAAAGCGTTGTGATAAACAACAAAACCTTTTACCTGCGAACTTTTTAGGGCGCGAATAGATATAATGCAAGCGAAATACATTAAACATTAAACAGATGTTACATACAATCAGTATCATACAGCAATATTTTCCAATTCATTCTGAGTAGATAAAATATGGATACGGTTATTATGCTTAACAAATATTCTACCATCTGAAGTCCAAACATTTTTAACCGAAAACTTTTTAACTGCTTCTTTTAGGATGCCAGCTCGAATTTTAGTTAGATCTTCGCGAATCACTGTGCTACTAGATTTCAATAACTTTTTTTCGTCCCTTTCCTTCCCGTCTAGTCCCGTCCCTTCTCGTCCCGTCTCGCCCCGTCCCCTCTCCTTCCGTCCCAGCCATTCCCGTTCCGCCCCGTCCCGTCCCGTCTCTTCCCGTCCCGTCCCTTCCCTTCCCGTCCAGTCCCGTCCAGTCCCGTCCCGACCAGTCCCGTACCATCTCGTCTCTTTCTCCGTCCCCGTCCCTTTCTCCGTCCCCGTCTCCGTACCGTTCCATCCCGTCCCGTCCCGTTCCGTCCCGTCGCCTTCTCTTCCATCCCACCCCTTCCTTTCTTTTCCGTCCCGTCCAGTTCCGTCCCGCCCCGTCCCGTCTCGTCCCTTCCCGTCCCGTCCCGTTTCGTCTCTTTCCTTCCCGTCCAGTCCCGTCCCTTCTCGTCCCGTCTCGTCCCGTCCCCTCCCCTTCCGGCCCATCCCTTCCCGTTCCGCCCCGTCCCGTCCCGTCTCTTCCCGTCCCGTCCCGTCTCGTCTCGTCCCGTCCCTTCCCGTCCCGTCCCTTTCCTTCCCGTCCAGTCCCGTCCCGTCCCTTCCCGTCCCGTCCCGTCCCGTCCCTTCCCTTCCCGTCCAGTCCCGTCCAGTCCCGTTCCGACCAGTCCCGTCCCATCTCGTCTCTTTCTCCGTCCCCGTCCCTTTCTCCGTCCCCGTCCCTTTTTCCGTCCCCGTCTCCGTACCGTTCCATCTCGTCCCGTCCCCTCCCCTTCCATCCCATCACTTCCTTCCCTTTCCGTCCCGTCCAGTTCCGTCCCGCCCCGTCCAGTTCTGTCCCGCCCAGTTCCGTCTCGCCCCTTCCCGTGCCGTCCCGTCCCGTTGCGTCCCTTTCCTTTCCTTCCAGTCCCGTCCCTTCTCGTCCCGTCTCGCCCCGTTCCCTCCCCTTCCGTCCCATCCCTTCCCGTTCCGCCCCGTCCCGTCCCGTCTCTTCCCGTCCCATCCCTTCCCTTCCCGTCCAGTCCCGTCCAGTCCCGTCCCGACCAGTCCCGTCCCATCTCGTCTCTTTCTCCGTCCCCGTCTCTTTCTCCGTCCCCGTCCCTTTCTCCGTCCCCGTCTCCGTACCGTTCCATCCCGTCCCGTCTCGTCCCGTCCCGTCCCGGTTCGTCCCTTTCCTTCCCGTCCACTCCCGTCCCTTGTCGTCCCGTCTCGTTCCGTCCCCTACCCTTCCGTCCCATCCCTTTCTGTTCCGCCCCGTCCCGTCCCGTCTCTTCCCGTCCCGTCCCATCTCGTCCCGTCCCGTCCCGTCCTCTTCCATCCCATCCTTTCCCTTCCCTTTCCGTCCAGTCCAGTCCCGTCCCGTCCAGTCTTGTCCAGTCGCGTCCCGTCCCGTCCCTTTCCTTATGTCATGTCCACCATCTTGGACTTAAAAATAAATGCCATTTTCGCAATCAATGTAACGTCCCAAAAAACCTCAATAACGACACCCATATCGTATTTTAGGCTTATTTACCCCATTTTACTTCCTAAGGGGTTGATTTTTAGAAAATCACGAAATACGTGTTTGATTATTTGATTTTAGGGGTACTCCTACGAAGTTTCAAGTCGAAATGTCTATTTAATATTATTTCTCCATACAAAATTGGAACCCCCATTTTATCCCTTTAGGGGTTGAATTTCGAAATATCCTTCCTTATTCCTTGTATACATGATAAAGGGAACCTCTGTGCAAAATTTCAGCTTTCTAGGTCCAAGGGTTTGGGCTGGGCGTTGATGAGTGGGTGGGTGAGTCAGGAATTTCAGTTTTATATATAGGTATAGATTGTAGTCCAGTAAATATATTTTTCATAAATGAAAAGCCAATAGTTCGACTTCTGAACATTTTGGAACTACGACACCACTTTGAAACCAAAGGTGATTTAAATCCTGGGTATGTCTGTAATCAAAGCAGGTGTATGCACATTTGCACAGGCAATAAGATAACAACAGTAAAGCTAAAAAGCGCCAACATTTTTTGAATAATGATGACTGGATTTTCAGCTGCACGTGCTATACTCTATTTTTTAATACCACAGACAAGGTTATGCAACCCAAAATACTGTTTCCAATGAAACCTAGATTCACCAATTTTATTTTAAAAAAATACAAACCACGAGAGCAATGAATAAACATGTTTCATGAAGGTAGGTTATTTCAGCAAAATTCTAAGTAGGACTAAGGTACCTGGTACTTTGCATGCCTAGACCTTGTCCACGGGGTTGGCAAAAAAGGCCCATGAAGGCCTAGTTGCTAGACATGAGTCTCCCCAAAAACACTACTACTACTAAGTTATTTTATGTGCTCACGTGAAACTTGTTTATGGATGGATTGGTTTTGCAGAGTTACCTTCCATGTGTTACTCGATTGAAATTGTTTGGATTTTTGATAATTTCTAGGGATTGCCGAATAACACTAGGGAAGTATTTATTAGTCGTGGCTAGTAGGTATGTTTACGGAGTTGTAATTTATTCTGTGGTCCTTTGGTCGTAATAAGTGTTCTGCGATGGCTGAGTTTTGTGTGTTTCCAAGTTGTGTGTGGCTCTGGTGTTCTTTTATTTGACATTGAATGCTTCTTCCCGTTTGTCCGATGTAGGATTTGCCACAAGTACATTGAAGTTGGTAAACACCTTCTGTCTATAGTCTGGGCAAAGAATCTTTGTTGGAGGGGATCAGTTGTTTGACCTTTCTTATGGTACCATAGCGGACCCCGATGTTTTTCTTAACTAAGAATTTTCTTATTCTGTCGGTTACTCCGGCGATGAAAGGAAGGCAGGCGTAATTAATAGGTTTAAGTTTAGATTTTTTCGTTTTTTGTGTGTATTGACACGCTTTCCTGATGGCTCGTCGACTGTAGCCATTCCTGTGTAAAGCTTCTTCCACATGTCTCAGTTCTTGTGGTTTACTGTCCTCATCACAAATAGCGTTGGCCCAATGACTAAGAGTCTTGATCAATGATCTCTTTTGTTGGGGATGATGATGAGATGAAGCATGCAGATAGCGGTCAGTGTGAGTCTTCTTTCGATGCACTGTATGGCTTAATCTGTTGTTAGCAATTCGTTTCACTAACACGTCCAGGAAAGGTAGGTGTACATTTACTTCAGTTTCCATAGTGAACCTTATTTTTGCATGGTGGTTGTTTAAGTGTACCAAGAAACCTTCAAGAACTGCTTTTCTATGGGGCCATATAACGAAAGTATCGTCTACGTAGCGGAACCAGCATTTAGGTTTGAGATGGCTGGACGGAACAGCTTCTTCTTCAAATGCTACCATAAATATGTTAGCAATGACTGAAGATAACGGGGATCCCATAGCGGCTCCTTCCTTTTGCTTGTAGTACATTTCTTTCCAAAGAAAGTAAGTCGTCGTGAGGCACATCCTTACTAACTCTGGGACGTCTTCTTGAAGTCCTTGAGGGACGAAGCATTGTTGTATAAGATTTACTGAATCTTCTACTGGCACGTTGGTGAATAGGGATTCCACATTGAAACTGACCAACATGTCCCGGTCCGTTACTTCCAACTGAACCAATATTTCCACGAAATGCTCCGAGTTCTTCAAGTAGGATTCTGTTCTGCCTACGTATGGTTGTAATATTTTTTATTTTATTTTTTATTTTATTCTGCACTCAGCCAACAGCCGTTAGGCCAATTATAGGCGTCGCTGTACATTTATGGGGACTTCCAACCCCATTAAAGACTGTCATGATGTTATTATGACATGGACCAACTATTTCCGTGGCAGCCGTACCACGAGGCGCCGAGAGAAGCAATCGTGAAACTCCCATCCAAGTTCTGACCAGAAAGAGAGTTGCTTAACTCAACTGATCGTACATGGACTCTTGTTCAAGCTACACCACCCGGGACCCATAGCTACACCACCCGGGACCCATAATATGTTAGCGAGGTATCTGGCTAGTTCATACATAGGCCATCCGCAAGTGCTATCAATTGGCCTGACTGGAACTTCTGGTTTGTGGATCTTCAGAAGTCCGTAAAGTTTGGAGGGTCTAATATCGCTAGGCAGTAGTCGTCGATGTTCCCACTCTGGCATTAATGAGCTCTTGAAAGTTCCTCTAATCTGGCGTTTTATCCTCGATGTGGGGTCCTTCTTCAGTGTTATGCACTGTTCATCGTTGAGCAGTGATAAAATTTTATTCCGGTAATCCTTTCGTTAGCTATGTTCCCTGCCCAGACTCCAGACAGAAGGCGTTTACCAACTCCAATGTACTTGTGGCAAATACTATATCGGACAAACGGGAAGAAGCATCCATTGTCGAATAAAAGGACACCAGAGCCACACACGACTGGGAAACACAAAAAATCAGCCATCGTAGAACACTTATTAGGACTAGGGGACCACAGAATAAATTACAACTCCGTAAACATACCTACTAGCCAGTACTAAAAAATACTTCCCTCGTGTTTTTCGGGAATCCCTAGAAATTATCAAAAATCTAAACAATTTCAATCAAGAAGACGGCTATCGCCTGAGTAACACATGGAAGGTAGGTCTGCAAAACCAATCCATCTATAAACAAGTTTCACGTGAGCAACCAAGCGGAAATACGACAAGTCCCAATAACATACAAGATCTAAGTACATGAGCAGCCAACCATAACGACTCCTCGGTATATAACCAGGAGCAAAATGCACCAACATCAGTCTAGAAAACTTCTAAAGAAGGTGTCAGCATGAGCAGCTAAACGTCAAGTTCAAATCGACGACCACGGCATTACCCGGAAGAACCTACCATTATGGACAACGGCTGTGAAACCCTGTATTCGAGTTCGATTAATGTCATTAATTTATTTAACGTTAATTTATTATAAAGTAAGAAAACAAAGCGAAATTACGTTTTAAGACTATTTCGATACTTACATTCGCATGAAATATTGCTTATCATTTATAATACCATGAGTAGTCACAATTATGTCGATTATTTTTGCGGTGGTATCACGAATGTTCATTGCGCTTTGGTATACAGATTGCGGCAGGCATCTAGGGCCATAGCAAAAGCAAGGGGACCTTACATGTGGCCGTAATTGTGTTTAACAAACAAACAATCAATGTACAGTTATGGACACCTCAAAGTGTACGGTTTTTTGTTACTATGGTTATTTTTGCGATTTTTCGGCTTATTAAATGGGGGTTTCTCCAGCAGCGTTATTTGTGGTTATAAGAATAGGTATTACTTTTTTAATGTTTGTATTTTAGCAAAGTTTCACAAGTAAACAAACTATATAATAATATGTATTTAATAAATATGTATCAGTATTCAATTGCTACTATGCTTTGCAGTTTGTTTTTAGCATAGAGTTGACCAATGTTTTCATATTGTATCCTTCTCTCAGTTCCTTCCAAGCATTTCTTATTCTTTCCCATAATTCATCGGTTTTGTTTGGTGCAAAATCCCTGATAAAAAAGACCTCTCTTACAGATGGCAGCATCACATTTTGCAAAATGTTGCAATAATTTTCAGCATTCAGTCGACCATTAATTCTATAGCATGCCCCAGACCCGTGAGCATTGATCCATCCCCATACGTTTACAGAGAATCGTCCACTACTCCTTAAGGGTTGAACATAATATTGCTCCTCAAATCTTGAATTTTGTGGTCTACACACCCTTAATCGTCAATTTTCACCTGAGAAAACAGTCGTGTTCCAAAAGTCGACGATCTCATTCAAATAGTCAGTTGCAAATTGTACTCTTCATTCTTTGTTCTCTGGTGTTAAAAAAAGCTTTTCTTGCAGAAGTCTCTGCTGCCAACGATTTTTAATTTTGAAAGTGCAGCTCTTGCTCACATGCAAATCTGTTGCGACTCGACTCAGCGACCAGTTATGTTCCAGTTTTGTAATAGCTCGCAGTTCTATGACAGTTGATGACAAACGTAAACGTCAAAACTCGACGTCTATGATTAGAATATCGTATTACAAGCTAAAAATCTGCCGTGCACTTTGAGTTGGCCGCAACGGTACGGTAGCGGTAGGTCGTTGGGATCGTTATAAATACAAGGCATATATTGGATTTTTAAATTTTTTATTACATTTACGGCTACATGTAAGGTCCCCTTGCTTTTGCTATGGTCCTAGTTGCCTGCCGCAATCTGTATATGATAATTCTATATCCCATATATTCTAAAAAACAAACTTAAAATATATACATATTCTTGTGTAAAAAGCTACTTAAAATCTTGTCACAGTTGCACATCGGACTTTGCAAATTGTGCGAAGTTTATCGTTTTACTTCCTTTTACAATAAAGGAAGTATTGAATTCACCCCAAAAATTCGAAATTGAGTTTTCAACAGATCTTCACGGTTTAGAGTCCCCTGAACCCAAAAAACATATTTTTTACTTCCTTTTACTATAAAGGAAGTATTGGATTCACCCCAAAAATTCGAAATTGAGTTTTCAACAGATCTTCACGTTTCAGAGTCCCCTGATCCCAAAAAACATATTTTTTTTCATTGGTCTGTGTGTCTGTCTGTCTGTCTGTCTGTGTGTCTGTCTGTGAACAGAATATCTCAAAAACGGAAAGAGGTATGGCGTTAAAACTTCATATATAAGTTTTGTGTACTATGTGGATGCGACAGCAAGCTTTTGAAGAAAATCGCATAACCGGAAGTAGGTGTTTACTCTTGTGATTTTTCAGTTTTTTTCGATTTTTTCAAAAACGGCTCTAACGATTTTTTTTAAACTTTACATTTTTATTACATTTTGAATGTGTATTGATGTGAGATAGGTGATTTTCCAGTTGAATACTTCTAAAATGGGTTTCTTTTGTTTTTTTGTCAATTTCTTTTATTAACTCTTATTTTAAATAGAACACCCGGTATATTATTACATTTTTGAATTCAGCTTAAAATTCTAGAGAAAATTTGTCTCCTCAACTAACGCTCTATTTTGTACCGTTTTTGCAGAATTTGTAATTTTTGAAAATTTTTGACAAATGCTTAAAACATTTTAAATCAAATTTTTGGCTAATTATAAAATCACTGTAAAAGGAAGTTGTGTGCGTGTATCACACCAGATTTTTTTCATTGGTGTGTCTGTGTGTGTGTCTGTGTGTATGTCTGTGAACAGAATATCTCAAAAACGAAAAGAGGTATGTCGTTGAAACTTCATATGTAAGTTTTGTGTACTATGTAGATGAGACAGCAAGCTTTTGAAGAAAATCGCATAACCGGAAGTAGGTGTTTACTCTTGTAATTTTTCAGTTTTTTCGATTTTTTCAAAAACGGCTCAAACGATTTTTTTTAAACTTTACATTTATCTTACATTTTTAATGTGTATTGATGTGAGATAGGTGATTTTCCAGTTGAATACTTCTAAAGTGGGTTTCTTTTGTTTTTTTTTCTATTTTTTTTATTAACTCCTATTTTAAATAAAACACCTGGTATATTATTACATTTTTGAATTCACCTTAAAATTCTAGAGAAAATTTGTCTCTTCAACTAACACTCGATTTTGTACCGTTTTTGTAGAATTTGTAATTTTTGAAAATTTTTAACAAATGGTTAAAAATTAAAAATGAAATTTTTGACTAATTATAAGATCACTGTAAAAGGAAGTTGTGTGAGTGTATCACACCAGATTTTTTTCATTGGTCTGTGTGTCTGTGAACAGAATATCTCCAAAACGAAAAGAGGTATGGCGTTGAAACTTCATATATAAGTTTTGTGTACTATGTAGATGCGACAGCAAGCTTTTGAAGAAAATCGCATAACCGGAAGTAGGTCTTTACTCATGTGATTTTTCAGTTTTTTCGATTTTTTCAAAAACGGCTCCAACGATTTTTTTCAAACTTCACATTTTTATTAAATTTTAAATGTGTATTGATGTGAGATAGGTGATTTTCCAGTTGAATACTTCTAAAATGGGTTTCTTTTGTTTTTTTCTATTTTTTTTATTAACTCCTATTTTAAATAGAACACTCGGTATATTATTACATTTTTGAATTCAGCTTAAAATTTTAGAGAAAATTTGTCTCTTCAACTAACGATCTATTTTGTACCGTTTTTGCAGAATTTGTAAGCTTAAAAACTAAAAATCAAATTTTTGGCTGGTTATAAGATCACTGTAAAAGGAAGTTGTGTGCGTGTATCACACCAGATTTTTATTATTATTGAGCATATTCGACTCGATAGAAAATAGTCCAAAAACGCTAGTAGGTATGGTCTTGAGGAAATAACGCTCCGTAAACATTTTTAATTTTTTTTTAAGTTGAAAAGGTTTGCTGTGAAGTACAATTTGTAATTGTCATTGATAAATTAATTCTTAGGGATAATTTTGTCTTCCGCCATGTGCAGCACCTTCAATGGTATTTTCGAAATACCTGTAAGCATAAGGAGAATTTTACTATGGCGATTCTTTGTCGCCGCTAACAATTTTTCCCTAGAAGCGATTGCTTCATTATTACATGGCCCTGCTAGGACAAAATGGCAGAAGAAACTAGAGAGCATAGGGTCCCTGTATATACCTACCTACATCATACATGGTCTGAAGAGGAGGAGAAACAATGAACTTGACAGGTTGGAAAATGAAATGCAAGGGCAGAAAGAAATGGGAAGAAATGACCAAGGTACATATATACCTATAACAAGCTATACAAATTAAAGGGCAGAGGAGTAATTCACTTCGAAATTGGATTGAAAACGCTCATGAGAGCATGCGAAAATCTCAAGCGATTGAAAGGCACTGATTGATTGATCGATTGTTTTAAGAGATACTCGTATTATAGTCTTTTCTGCTAAAAAATATGTATGAAATGAAATCTTTAAATTTAAACCATGCGCGGTTTAAGAATAGTTAGATTTTTAAAACACAGAGGTCGCTAGTACGGTTACCAACAACACAGCTTAAAAAGACAAATTTTGCTCGAACGCCAACATTAACTAAAGTAAATTCCTAATGCTCTTACAATTCTGATATTACATAATAAATAAAAAATATACACGTAATTATATCTAAAAAAACTTGTAACGAAACTGAAAATGGGAGATATATATTTTTCCAATATTTTTCTAATGATTCCTTTGATTTTGCGTGTGCTTTTAGTTTTTTAATAGGAATATTTTATATATTAATTGGATAACTTGGTTACTAGATCAGCTGATTGTCAGCTGTGTTTATTACATGAGTTTAAATGACATTGAACTACAAAATAGAAAACATAAAACAAAGGGATTTGACAGCTCTCTAAATTACGATGTCATGGTTAAAAATATTTACTGCAGGTGAATATTTTCTATCCTAAGCATTTTGTATACGTCTTAGAGGTATGTAAATCAGTTTATGTGTTAATACCAAGCCACAAAGCACAGAATATCTTTTAACTCACCTTTGAACATTCCAGGGCCGATGGCCATGCGTTGCAATAACATCAATGAACTGATATTGCTACTAAGAGAAAATGGTGATAAAATCCTCGATGCGTCAAGTAAACTATCGCTTTCTGCAACTCTCCTATTTAACCTTAACGAATCTCTCACGAATATAGTTACACAGCGACAAACGGTCGCTTCAAACTTCCATGTAGTCGACACGAACCACTGTGATTTGGAGTTTGTCTATGACTTTATTCAGAAAACTCTTGCCTTAAAAATGCTGCCAGATGCCTCGTTTTGGAACAACGAACAACTACTGGACATTAAGATATTTAGAAATTTAAAATTATTAGAAATACAACGATTAAGCCTTAATTTAGTAAAAGGTTTGAAAAACCTACGAGCGCAGTTGGAATATTTGACCTGCATTCATAGTCTTCGTACTCTAAAGGAAGTTTTAGAAAACTGCGGAGCTGACAATAGTCAAGGATTCGTATGGAGAGAGCTAAAGGAGGCAGTGTTTAGTTACAATAGCTTGCATAGCTTAGATAGCAGCTTAGAATTTGCGCCATGGCTCCACACACTAGACCTTAGCCACAACTGCATTCAAAGTGCTCAATTATTAAATTGCCTTCCAAACTTAAAGCACCTGAATATAAGTTACAATCAACTGGACAGCGTACCGGCATTTTCGGGACAGCTTTGCAATCACTTGCAAGTGCTGGTCCTCAAAAACAACTTTATAGAAGATATACAAGAATTGACGGTGCTAACTAATTTGTCCGAGCTGGATTTGAGTGATAATTGTTTATTAGAACATACTAGTTTAATGCCTTTAGCTAATTTACCTATGTTGAAGTGGCTTAGCTTAAGTGGAAACCCTTTAAGTTTCCACCCGAGACATAGAGCAAAAACAGCTTATTACCTTCATTTTAATACTACAACTGTACCTTTTATCTTGGAAAATATTGCCTTAAGTAAAGCTGAAAAGCAGCTTATAGGTTCAGTGCGGAACTTGACCGCTTCTTCCCGTTCACATTTAGATTCCGTATGTTCTACGGGGAGTGAGAGCACGGTCATCCCAGTCAGATGTAAAAATGTAAGCATCGGAGATACTGGTGTGTCGTCAGATATGGAAAGGAGTACAAGTTCTGTTGCAACTGTAAATTCGGATACTAATTATGAGAATATGTTGACTACAAATACTTGGTTGGAAAGTGCTTTGATAAACGAAAGTATCGGAATGCAGGATAGTGGAATCGTAGCGGGGCGTAGACCAACGTCTCCTTCGGAGTTGAGTATTGGTAATATTGGTGTTACTTATGCTAGCCAGTTTTATTATTTTTATTTTCTTAGGATCTGCAACCTCTCTTGCAAGTGACGCACATGAAAGGCTGATGCACTGCGAAAGCGATATCGAGGTTCTTAGCAATCCAAGTCAGAGCAGCATAGAAGTAATTGGTAGTGGTTCTGGAAATATTAGGTATGAAATGCTTAAATGCTATGTTTGAATAGTTGATGTTGAGTGTTTAATTAATTAACAGTTCTAAGAAGTAACAATTATGAGATTTTTTAATCAAATGTATTAACTTTAAACTTCAAAGTGATATTATGTGAATTACAAGAAAATTTACTGGATGTAACGTCTTTTTAGGAAATATAGCTTCTTATTTACAAATATGTACAGAACGAAGCTTCACTTGTGATCTCTTGTTTATTATTCAACAGAATTATTAAAAAAAACGTGATAAATATTATACAGGATAGCATCCTTTATCTAATAAACTTGTCTGTCCGTCCGTCCGTCCGGGACGCTGTTTCAGCAGCCAAACCATAAGAGATAGAGAAAAAAGTTATGAAAGTTATATGTTTGGAATGGTCATGTCAGCTCAGGAACCGAATTTCAGGCACGTGACACTTCTGGTTTTCGAGAAATCACAAAAAAAAAAGTTTTTCAAATAGAACGCGTATTAAATAAAAATGTTTCAGCAGCCAAACGGAGCTGCGACCCTCTGCGCCTTAAAACGTCGATCGGTTAGGCAACCACTTTGACACCTTCCAGGTCTGGGTTCAGTTTTTATTTAATACGCGTTCTATTTGAAAAACGGTCTTTTTTGTTTTTTTAAATGAGACATTTGTCTCACTGGATTGCTTGTTTACCATAATACTACAAGAGCTTTGAAGTTATCATTAAATTTATGATAAATTATTAGAAAGCAAGGCGAGTGTAAGTTTGACAACAAATTATGAAAATTGTCATTCTGTTGTGGCAAGTAGCCAAATCAGGTCAAAATAGTTGTGGCATATTGCAATTATGGTTTCTATAATAGTCTAGTCAAATTAGACCAAAATGCGGAAAATCTGCAGAAAAATGTGCACCTGGCTAAATTTTGGTGTGGACCTTGACTTGTTCTAAACAAAATGTCAAAAGCTCTTGCTAAAAATTTTACAGGGGGTGAAAGGTAAAAAAAGTTTTTCTCAAATAAAAAGTTGGTTTTTCGGCAAATATAGGAGTTATAATAACAATAATAATCTTTGCCTAACACAATACCTAATTATGGGACAATAAACTGTACAAACAAACGTGCACATTATTTAAATCATATAAATTTTACAAAATAAAGCTTACCTAGCCAGTGTTGAATCCAGGGGGGTGACCGGGGGTGAAATTCCCTCCCGGGCAGTACAAAATTCCCCTCCGGAAGCATTACCACTTCATATTCATGTTTTTTTAAATCTATAAAATAATGGGCGGATTGCGGTGGAATAGGTAAAAATACTCCCCAGACGTTTCATTTTCCCTCCCGGAGTAATCAGTCTGAATTCAGCACTGTTACCTACATAATAGAACAGAACACATTACGATAAATAGTAATAAATATTGTATGCCGATCTATAACATAAAAAAAAACAGGATCAACAGTAAAAAATATGTATAATATTACATGCCTATTCCAAATGAAAAAAATTGTGATTTAAAAACTACTAGAGCTAACAGCTTAAATAAAAAATAAATATATGACTATCAAAAACAGATATATCCAAACAAACGAACAAAAATATAATATGCATATACAAGCTTATTGCACTCCGAAATATAATATCACAGAATTAACTAATTAATTGGTAGTGCAACAGAAAATATCACTGAGGTGACAAATTTTGTTATAATTCTTGCACATATAATATATAGGTGATTTTAAAACTAAATTTGTTTTTGCTAAAGGACAATAAAAAATATGATCCTGCCTGGATTCTATCCTAGGTACTACAAATTTCAATTGTTGCAAAAGTTCAGGACAATCTATACGGTTATTTAGTAAATTGTACAAAAATTTCAAAGCAGTGCAAATCCTTCGTTTGTCTAAACTTTGCAATTGAGCTTTTTTTTAAATTTATTTAAGATATACCAGTTCAACAAATTAATTTGCTATGCATGGTATTGTTACATGATTACTATAACAGAATAACAGAGTAGATAATCTCACCACTTAGGAATTTAAATTTTTAAAAGGCCCTTAATTTAAACAATGCGTTAATTGTGTCATTCGTTTAGGCATTATCACTATCACTATCACTGTCACTTTGGCTTATAAAAATGTCTTGTGGTAGGTTACGCTTCAGTCTTGTATGTATTTTCCTTTGGCCAAGTTGATAGAGGGGGATCCCAAACTATAGGGATCTAACATAGTCCAGTAGTCTGGAACCCGTATTTTGTTAAAGATATTGACCAATTGGAACGTGTACCAAGAAGTCCCCTGCTTTGAAAAACTTGCCTTACGAAGAACGCCTTACGCGCTTACACCTGCCCACATTGGGCAACAGAAGATCTCGTGATGATATGATAGAAGTGTACAAGGTTCTTCACGGTCATTACTCATGTGATATAAACTTCTTCACTCTGAATCGAAATGTCATTACTAGAGGTCATAATTACAAACTAGAGTGTAATAGATTTAATTTACTTCTCAGGCAAAACTTTTTTAGCTGCCGCGTGCAAAAGCAATGGAACTCGTTACCACACACTGTTGTTAATTCCTCTACTTTAAATGTTTTCAAGAGTCTGTATGATCGTTTTATATAATTATTGTTTAACAAATTAATAACATATTAATTTAAGTTGTCATGTAACATGTGTGTCATTTATATGCAGTTGTTTGTATCTGCTTGTTTTCTTGATAGAAGTTTTATCGGCTTCGCCGCCTACTTCTTGTATTCTTAAATAAATAAAATAAATAAATAACATGGTAGTCCCACCATCATGCATAAAGTCTAGTATGGGAGGAAAGGCAGATTGTGTCGATAGGCACCTAACCACTGGCAGACGTCGCATATCTAGCAGAGCATAGTCGAAGGCTTGGAGGGCACCAGCAGGGACCAAAGTACTGGGAGGCCAGAGACTACATCTGAAGACTTCTCCAATCGTGTCAGTCTACTGTCGCATTGGACTTAGAAGCCTGAAAACTAAAGAGTGGATTTACACCTGCGCAACTGTTTATCCACTATAAATATATCCACGCGTCTTTGATCATTGCTAGCCCACGGACTCGATTTGGACAAAAAAGACCTTTGGCGATGGACAAATGGCGACGGGGTAAGGGCTGATGTTCCTGCACCTAGTCAAATGTTTACACAAAGGCGGTCATGGGAGAGTGGTCGCTCATGCATTTATTGTAGGTAAAAATGCAAGCTCGGCAGCACCTATGGCGACAAAGCAGCCCTATTCAGGGAAGCGCTGCTTTCCCCAATTAGGGGAGGGGACTAGAAAAGGTGTCCTAAAAACCGCTTACCTCACAAAAACTCAACGGGTGATAACCACGGTCGCTCGTGCATCAACTATATACGTGGTCGAACACGGAAAAGAAAAATTAATTCATCACTACTCCAAGTAGCCACTTGGAATGTCCGGACCCAGAAAGGAAGACCGCTATCGTAGCACGTGAACTACAGAGACATGGAATTGACCTGGCCTTGTTAACTGAGAGCCGCCTTGCAGGCGAAGGACAACTTACAGAACATAAAGAGGGCTACGTATTTTACTGGAAAGGTCGCCCAGACACACAAAAAAGGCAAAATGGGGTCTGCTTTGCTATTAAAAAGAGCATAGCTACGAAATTGACAAACATACCCACAGGCATTTCTGATCGAATAATCACGCTGCGACTGCAACTAAGCGATAAAAGACATATGACATTAGTTGGCGCCTACGCACCCACAATGGATAATCTAGATGAAGTTAAAAACCAATTCTACGAGGATCTTGATAGAACATTGCACAAAATACCGCAAAGTGACAAACTAGTACTCTTGGGTGACTTTAATGCCCGTGTTGGCTGTAATCCGCTTGCCTGGCCTGGCATAATAGGCAAGCACGGGATAGGTAAAGAGAACGAAAACGGTACGAAACTTCAATCTCTGTATCACAAACACCTGGTTTAGACAAAAAAATAAGTACAAGACGACCTGGATGCATCCCAGGTCCAAGCAATGGCATATTGATTGATTATCCTGTAGCTCCTTGGTGGAGCAAAGGGCACCTTACGGTGTTTCAAAGCCTAGATGATTTGTGGCAGGATGGCTATTCCTGGCCACTGTCTACTGATATCACTTTTTCTACGAATTCCTTCCATTTCCTCTTATCTCTTGTTATTCTATTTACTTCATTCCATGTTATTCCAATTAGGTCGAGTTCTTTTTGTACTGTTCGTTTCCATGAGTGTTTTGGACGGCCCAATTTTCTCTTTCCCGCAACATTATAGGTGAACGCTTGCTTTATTATACTCTGATTTGTTTTTCTAAGTGTGTGTCCTATCCAGTTCCATTTACGTCTCCTTATAGTTTTTTCAATTGGTTCTTCATTCGTGTTTTTCCATAATTCCTCATTTGAAATTCTATTTGGCCAAAAGATCTTGCATATCTTCCGTAGGCATTTGTTTATGAATATTTGCAGTTTTGTTACGCATTTTTTGGATTGTTTCCACGTCTCTGACCCATATAGTAGCACAGTTTTTACATTTGTTCTGAATAGCCTGAGCTTTGTTTTTGTTTTGATGTTTGCTGCTGTCCATACTCGATTTAGCATAATAAAAGCATTGCGTGCTGTCTTTATCCTTGCATCAATATCTATTTCTGTGCCACCATTTCTTCCTATTATACTACCCAGATATCTGAATTCATTTACCTCCTCGACCTCCTCACCATCGATGGTTATTTTTGTTCCTACTTTTGCTTCTCTAGTTAACAGCAGCTTGGTTTTCTTGGGATTGATTTTAAGCCCCGTTTTCTTGGCATGTGTTTCCAGTCTTGTAATCTTCTTTTGCATTTGTTTTTTATTTGTCGTTATGAGGCAGATATCGTCCGCAAACTCTAGATCTTCTAGTTTTTGGAACATCCCCCAATTTATGCCAGTAGTTTTGTCTTCTGTATACTGCATTATCCAGTCTATAACTATAGTAAACAGGGTCGGTGACAGTATACAACCCTGCCTTACTCCTTTTTCCGTTTTAAACACATGGGAGAGCGTTCCTTCATGTTCTACTTGCAGTTCAGAGTTGTCATAGAGTGCTTTTATAAACCGTATGTATTTTTCTGGTATGCCAAATTGTTCTAGTATTTTCCACATTGCCCTTCTGTTAATGGAGTCGAAAGCTTTTTCGAAGTCTATAAAATTTATATAGATTTCTTCTTCCACTTCAGCTGTTTGGTCTAGGATGATTCTTAAAGTACCTATGTGATCTACACAGGCCCTGTTTGGTCTGAAACCGGCTTGGTTTTCTCGCAGTTTGTTGTTGATTGGTGCTTTCATTCTATTCCACATCATTCTTGTCATGACTTTGCTAGCCACGCTGAGTAGTGTTATTGGTCGCCAGTTCTCGCATTTGGTTAGATTGCCCTTTTTGGGTAGTTTTATTAGTATTCCCCTTCCCCACTCTTCTGGTATTCTTTCCTCTGTCCATATTTTATTTATCAATATGTGCAGTACTTCTACTGTCAGATCTGTATGGCCTTTTATTAGCTCCGCTGTTATTTCGTCTATTCCAGCAGCTTTGTTGTTTTTCAGCATTTTTACTGCGGTTTTTATTTCTTCCTTGGTGAATGTATCTTCTTTTATATCCAATTTCACATAATTGTTTTGTGTTTCAATCTCTAGTTCATTTTCTTCGTTTGAGATTTTATATACCTCTGCAAAATATGTTGCCCATCCTTCTCTTATTTCTTTTTGTGTAGTATATACTTGTCCTTGTTTTCCACTTATTTTAACTGTGTTTATGTATTTCTTTCCTTTTATGGTTTTGGTGAGATCATATAACGTCTTCATATCCTGTTTCATTGCTGCTTCTTCAGCTTTCTTCGCCATCTCTTCCATATATAGTCTCTTGTCCTTCCTCGCACTTTTCTTTATTTCTTTATTTTTTTGGTTATATTCACTCATATGTTTATTTTTGTGTTCTTGGTTTGTCGTATTCATTATCTTGATTTTTAGTTTTCTTCTTTCTTCTATTTTTTCTTTCGTTTCTCTGGTTATCCATGGCTGATCTGATTTCTGTCTGTATCCTATTTTAGATTTTGCTACTTCTTTGATCGTATTTTTGTATTTAGTCCATATGTCTTCGATATCCTGTGTTGCCAAGTTTTCTAGATCTCCCATTTTTACCTCTAGTGCATTTTGGTATTCTTGCAGGATGTCCTGGTCTTTCAATTTTACTGTGTTAAATTTCCGTCTTGTTATTTTTGCGCCATAGTTGGCCTTTATTCTGATCTTCATCTTGGCTCGTAATAACTGGTGGTCTGACGCAATGTCCGCACCTCGCATAGCTCTCACGTCCAAAATGGAGTTTCTCCACCGTCTTTCAATAAGGATGTGGTCGATTTGGTTACGTGTCCGGTCCCCTGGAGATATCCAGGTTGTCTTGTGTATATCCTTGTGTGGAAATAGTGTTCCTCCTATCATTAGGTTATTTAATGCGCAGTACTCTATTAGTCGCCTTCCATTATCATTGCTTTCCCCAGTTCCATGTTTTTCCATCACATATTCATTTCCTTGGTTGCATTTCCCCACTTTAGCATTCCAGTCTCCTATGATGATTTTCACATCCCTGCTGTACTTTTTTCCTAATTTCGTGGTGATGCTCTGTATCTTTTCATAAAAATCTTTCTTTTCTTCATCTGTGTAATTGTTTGTTGGCGCATATATGTTTATTATTAGTAGGTTTCTGAACTTGGCTTTAAATCTTGCCCAGATCATCCTCTCTGAAATTCCTTCCCAGTCCATTAGTGCTTTCTCTGCCTCCTTACTTAACATTATCGCTACACCTCTTTCTTTCCCTGCTTCCGCATCAGCATATCCTGAGTGAATTATAGTGGCATATAATAGACTATATAATTGTGTGCAAGAAAGATATATCAGATGTATGCATTACTAAAGCTAAAAGAGGAGCACAATGCTGGACGGATCATACACTAGTAGTCTCAAAGTTACGGCTTCACCTTAGGAACCCCACAAGAAACTCTCAGATCACACCCAAGAAATTAGACATAAAGAAATTGGAATTGATAGATGTAGAGACCAAATTTAGACAGGGCGTGGAAAACCTCTGTGACGTACCACAAAATGATCATTAATTTTCTCCACAAAAATGGACGAGATTCGTCAAAGAACTATACTTTTATTATTATCTATTATTATTATTATACGACGTGTCAAAAAACACGCTTGGATTTCTCAAGAAAAAACACCAAGACTGGTTCGACGACAATAATGTAGAAGTAAACGAACTACTCGGTAAATATCGAACTGCACTGCAGAGAAGGGCGGTAAATAAGTCCTTTGTAATACTCAAACAACAAGCAGACCAACTACATGCACAACTTAAAACTGTGACAAGATCGTTAAAAGAACAGTGGTGGAAGGACAGAGCCCTTGAGCTACAGCAGCTTGCTGACACAAATCAAACTGGGCTATTCTACGACAAACTGAAAGAAGTCTGTGGACCTACAATGCGCAAAACAGCGCAACTAAAAGCACTCGGCGCCTCACAGGAAAAGACGAAATATTGGAGCGCTGGCTTGAACACTTTAGGAACTTGCTAAATACCGAAAATGCACCTGATATGGAATTCATTACCAGTCTACCAGACAGACAACCTGCAGAGGGTCTTGACAATCTGCCCACTTTAGAAGAAGTGCAGAAAGCAATTTCTGAAATGAGAAAAGGTAAAACGCCAGGGAACGATGGAATTCCTGCGGAAATCTACAAAGCAGGTGGAATAAACTTACATCAGAAAATACACCACTACTTATGCCAAATGTGGAATACAGAATCGGTGCCCCAAGAATTCAATGTTTCCATCATAACCACATCCTACAAGGGTAAAGGGGACTCTAGCGATTGCAATTCCTACTGAGGCATATCTCTTCTCGATATCGCTGGAAAAATTCTAGCAAGAATCCTTTTAACACGTCTACAAGCTTTAGCTGAAGAAATATTACCGGAGTCACAGTGCGGCTTCCGTGCAAACCGTGGAACATGCGATGCTATATTCACCATTCGCCAGTTGCAAGAAAGTTGCCTCGAGCAATATCAGCCTTTGTATGCCTGTTTTGTAGATCTAGAAAAGGCATTTGACAGAGTTCCACGGGAGGCCCTCTGGCAAGTTCTGAAAAAATTGGGCTGCACACCAAAATTCTTAAACATGGTGCGGCAACTACATGATGTCATGATCTGTAGGATAAGGAAAGATGGACAACTCTCAGATGAGTTTCCCGTAACAGTTGGAGTAAAGCAGGGCTGTGTGCTTGCGCCCACCTTATTTGCTGTATACTTCGCAATTACCATCAAGCAGGCTCTACAAGGAATGTTTGATGCTGTACATATCAAATACCGATACAACAAGGGCCTTTTCAATCTTTCTAGACTAAAGGCATCAACCAAAGTAAATCTAACCAGGATAATCGAAATTCTGTATGCTGACGATGTATGCTTAGTGGCAAACTCTCCTGAAGCATCTAGTAAGTTGTTGCTCTTAGTCAGTAATGCAGTATCATCCGCAAATAGTGCTAAGTCAGCTTCTGTGTGAGGAATATCACTGGTAAAGATATTAAATAGAATAGGGCCTAGGATACTCCCCTGTGGTACTCCCGCTCTAATGCGTCTAGTTGATGAAACAGTTGCATGAATCTTCACTGAAAACATTCTGTTATCTTTTTGCAACAAACAATCATAATCTGTATCAACCTGTGGATATTCACCTTCGGACTTATACACAAAAAGTTTTATAAATTTTCTTTGTACTCTTTCAATGGCTACTTTATGTGTTAAGTAATACGGATTCCATATTAAAGCTCCGTATTCTAACTTAGACCTAATAAATGTTACATACAATAGTTGTAAAGCTTTTAAACAGGTAAATTCTCTGCAATTTCTAACTATGAACCCATATGACTTTAAACTACTAGACACAATTAGATTGATGTGATCTACAAATGCTAATTTACTATCAAATACAACTCCCAGATCTTTAATGGAATTACAACGTGTTACAGGTAACTCTTCGATGTTATAGTTAAACTCGATTGTTGTATTTTTTCTTGAAAAGGACATAATTTTACATTTAGAGATATTTAGATTAAGCTTGTTATTCACACACCAATCATAAACACTTTTCAAATTTTTCTACAAATAACAACAATTATCAAGTGATTCTACTTTGCTGAAAATCTTTAAATAATCGGCGAAACAAAGACTTTTGCACTCAATTAAACAGTTTAGATCGTTAACAAAGAATTAAAAAAGTAGGAGTCCAAGGTTGGAGCCTTGCGGAACACCTGAAGTAGCGTTGTAAATTATTGAAGAGCTACCATTATAGCATACAGTTTGCTATCTATTTGTCAAGTACGACTTAAAGAATACAATAAGAGATTCATTACAACCAAATAGTCGTGATCTACACGGTCAAACGCTTTAGCAAAGTCCGTGTAGATCACGTTAACTTGTCCTCGATTATCCACGATCTCGGAAATGTACTGAGTTATTATGGCCAAGTTGGAAATTGTGGATCTGTTTGGAATAAAACCATGTTGAAATGGAGATAGCTGATTTTTTGTCAAAGAAAATGGACAATTATACACTACAATTTCAAATACTTTTGCAAAGTTAGATAGAATAGATATTGGCTGATAATTAGCAATATTTGCTGGGTTGCCACTCTTTAAAATCGGACAAACTTTAGTAAATTTCCATTTCTCTTGGAACACACCAGATTGCAGCGATAAGTTAAATAATAAACTGAGAGGTTTGGCAAATACAACAGCACAGAAGGAACTAGATCTAGACCACAGGTTAATTTTTTAGTGTTTAATTTTTTTATTTTTATTTATTTTTTTTTTAATTTACATTTGAGTACATTCATTTTAAGTATATATAATACATTCTTATTCCTAGACGTCCATAGGACGGTAACGGAATATATATACTATTCGAGAATATCATAAAATTCCTACATAATCAACTAATTAACAATACTTAATAATCTACCAATATACATTCAAAGCCACCAAAAACTTATTTCTAGTAATTGCACCAAAATTTGATTTAATAACCTTAACTATTTTGAACATAGGATTTGCAACTCTTTATGAACAATTTTATGTTATTTGTTTTCAAATCATCAGGTAATGCATTATAAGTGTATATACACTGGTAAAATGGATTATTTAGTCCAAAATTATTAAATACGGTATTAAGGTAAAAGTTGTTTCTAATCCGCGTATTATGATCATGTATATTACTGATATACTGTAATTCTATGTTAGATTTTTGTTTTTTATTTTTCAGTTTATGTACATATTTAGATTGTTCCAGTTTATATAGCTGTTGCAAAGATAATACATCACTGATATTGAATATTTCTTGCGTGGGTGTTCTATGATGTAATCCAAAACAAGTTTTAATAGCTTTATTTTGTAATGTTTGAATTCGGTTACTCAAACTTGTCGAACAAGATAAGTAAATAATAATTAAGTATCTAAATATACTTTCTATATAAGATATATAAACCATTTTTTTGGAGTTTTTGTTTAACAAGTTATTTGCCCGAAATATTGCTCCACATAGAGGTGTAATTTTAGAACACATATATCTGTAATGGCTTTCCCAAGTTAACTTATTGTCAATTTTTAGTCCAAGATAGTTATGGCACTCCACTTGATTTAACTCACAATTTTTTATATAGATTTGCATATCCTGGTAAGTTTTATTTCTGACGTGAAACGTCATATAAACAGTTTTTTTTTCATTTAGTTTTAAATTATTCCTCAGTAGCCATTTTCTGTACCTGTCCAGATCAGTATTTATCAAATCTTCTAAACATTTCTGCTCCTGATGTGTATAGATAAGAACAGTATCGTCAGCAAAAGTAAAATACTTAGCCAACAGACCTGTTCTACTTAAGTTGAGCACATATATTAGATACAATAATGGGCCCAAAACTGAACCCTGAGGCACTCCACACTTAACTATTTTCATTTCACTTCTCTCATTTTGCCATGTAACAAATTGCTTTCTGTCCATCAAATATGTTTTAAAGATGTTTAATACATTGCCACGAAAACCTATCTTTTCAAGTTTATTAATTAGTAGACTATGATCCACCACATCAAATGCTTTCTTTAGATCAATGTATACCACAGCTACATATTTTTTTGAGTCCAAACCAGTGTATACTTCGTTCAGCATATCCAGTACGGCACACTGCGTATTACTATTTTCTAAAAAACCATATTGCAATTTGTCCAATAGACTGAATTTTAACATATAATTTAGTATTCTTACTTTTAAGATTTTTTCTATTATTTTAGAAAAAGTACAGGTATTTGTAAGTGGTCTGTAATTTTCAAATAAATTTTTTTGCCCAGTTTTAAATACTGGTACAACTTTGCCTTCTTTGAGTACTTTTGGGAATGTTCCAGTATGTAACACATTGCCCTTATGATTTCAGTTTCGGTAATCGAATCAAATTGGTTTGGTGCATTTAAATCAATATTCAGCTGATCGCCACTAACCGGTGTGTATACGCTGCTAAAAAAATGTGCAAACCCATTCACAATATTGTACATCCTCGTAAAACATTCTACCAGGAATTCTCGATTGGTTTTTCTTTGTATGTATGAACGACCAGCAATGTTCAGGATTGGTGGATATTGACGCTTGCGCAGTATTGATAAAAGCATCGTACCACTCTTTAATTTGACGTTTCACGAGTCTCCTTAAATCCTGAAAGTTTCTAGATCGTTATTTGAATTGTATCTTTTATAGTTTATAGCTTTTAGCTGTATATTTTTGATAATATCTGGTGTAAACCATTTCGGTTACTTGCGCTTATATGTTTTAAATACGGGTACATACATAGTGATGTGGGTCGGGTAAATACCCAGTGGGTAGGGTATTTATAAATGGGTATTTACCTGGGTATTTACCCCTGCCTCAGGTAAATACCTAAAAAGTGGGTATTTATCAAATTTGTAATATTTAGAAAACTAAACTAACTTTTACTCACATAATAATGTTATCTTAATAAATAAACTACGTACATATAAATACACTGAAATATTTTATGTAAAATAGCAATTTAAATGTAACAATAAGCAACAAATTGCACCTGTCAGAATTTATAAAAGAAAAATTGTGATGGCTGTGACTCCGGAGTTTGGAATGATTTATGTTGTTTGTATATTATTTTCCAACTTGTTTTCATTTTTGAAAAATGAACTTAACGTTAACTTGGAGAACATTAATAATAATACATGTTAAGAAACTATCTTAATATCTTAATAAGGCAAAGAAAATGATAAAATTATATAAACAACGTTGTATGCCGATGAGAGCATAATTATGTATGTATAACAGCAATCAGATGGCATGAACAAAAGCGCATCATAGCACATAAGAAAGAGATAACCATTAAAAAAAGTTATTTTAGTATGTATAAATTTGTTTTACAAGCAAAGCAACAAGAACGCCACCTCTTCTAGTTTTGCCAGTAATGTTCACTTTTCTATCAGTACTATAAACAGTGTAATGTGCTGTAAATAACTCACTATTCAGAAGTTCATCATTAAGCCACGTTTCAGTCAAACAAATTAAATCAAATTCGGAAGCACTTACAGATCCATGGAATTCTCGCACTTTGCTTCTCAGTCCTCCAACGTTTTGGTACTAACATAACAGTGTATCCTTGGGCATATTTAGTTTAAAGACACTAGTTTCGGGGTGCCGTTTACATATTTAATCGTAATATTATTCTCGCCATTCTCTTGCCTTTTTTTTAGTTTGTCGCGTACTTTCTGCAGATATTTAAGCTGCATCGGGGTTTGATCGTTTGTTATGCGTATCCCCGTATCGGCAGGAACTGTTTTTTAATTTTCAGGGTGTCTACCAACCTGGAATTCCTGGAAATCTCCTGGAATGTCAAAACTGGCCCTGGAATTCCTTGAAATTCCTTGAATTTCTTTATTCTCCTGGAATTTCTATAACAATTAAAATTTTATCAAATTTGTGATTTCACATTTGAAAAAAAATGTTTCCCGTAAAACATGAAATTTAAAAAATCAAGTGATTCACATTTGACCGGGCAACCATTTTGCTCATTTATATCTTACGTGTAAGACGTAAAAAGATATAAAAGTGTTATCGTCGTACTTAATATTAGTAAGTTCAATTTATGTCAAGCAGCTATCGTGTGACTTAACAAGACCTGAAGCACGCGCATGGTGTTTCTGGTGTAATGTTCTGTCTTTTCATGACAAGTTGACAACCACAACTTGCATGAAGCTAACAAAAATGTACCTGGAATTTTACTAAAATGGTGCTTGAATTCCTGGAATTTTCCTGGAATTTTAAAATTGTATATTAGTAGACACCCTGATTTTTCAAAATTGCTCTAGCGTTAGCAGCACTCTCCAAAATAACTTTTATTGGGTGATTTTTACCTTGCCTAGACGAAATGTATTATCCATTTCCACCTTAGCAATTTGGTTGATTATTTCTACAACCATCGATTTATCATGAGTAAGGCAAGATTCACGTATTTCAGATGTAGCTTCAGTGACATTAAAGATTATAATATTAGTGGACCTTTTCTTGCGTTCGGCAATTTCGGATATTACCGATTCAGTAAGCTCAATGTTAATTCGCTCCTGTTTTGGGGATTCCACCAATTTTCTCAAATCCTGCACTTCGTTTGATAATTTAGAAATGATGTTCTTCAATTCAGCATTTGATTGTTTTTGTGCAATACAAGTATCTCAATAAAATGTTGGCCTTCTTTTGTCACCTGGTGCAACAAGGAATTGTATTTCAGTTGTAGATAAACCAGAACAGGTGGTATGTATTGGAATGCGGCACTTATCACAAATTATGTCCTTATCGGGGCCTAGCGGTTTGTCACATACATTACAGTTCTTTAATAAAGGCATCACTAATAAATTTCGGGAAAAAATGTTTAACAATGCACTAGCACATTAAAACGCGTGCTGCTCGCTCAACGTTCAACACAAGAAAAAGATATAGAATTTGTTGCTTGCAAAATTTGCTATAAAAAGCTCCTACGACTTTTTCTGTAGCAGTAACCATTTTCAAATAAAATGACATTCAGAGTTATAACTAATGATTCACGTAAGATGTGTACTTTCCACACACCTTTAGGATACAATGTTAGGCGCTGAATTTTTAATTACTTCCTTTTACAATAAGGGAAGTAAGTATTGTATTTTAGACAACTAATAAAATTGAAATTCTGAAACTTTGGCCATGGATTTTATGTGTAAGAGCGATTATAGCTACAATATTTTGACTGATATCACTTCATTCCGGTTATACCGAAAGTCGCTATCAACGTTATTATTTTAAATAGAACACCCGGGGCCGGTTGCAGAAAGCAATGTTAAGTCTGGTGTTAGCTAACGCGACGTCAAAGTGAACAAAAACGAATCAAATCTCAAATGCTTATGGTAACTAATACATTAGTAAACAAAATTTGATGCGATTTTGTTCACTTTGATGCGACGTTAGCTAACACCAGACTTAACATTGCTTTCTGCAACCGGCCCCCGGTGTATTATTACATTTTTGAATTTGGCTTAAAATTTTAGAGAAAATTTGTCTTTTCAACTAACGCTCTTATTTTGTACAGTTTCTGTAGAATTTTTAATTTTTGAAAAATTTTCACGAATGCTTAAAACTTTAAAATCAAATTTTTGCCTAATTATAAGATCACTGTAAAAGGAAGTTGTGGTCGTGTATCACACCAGATCTTTTTGGTAGACTTCAATAATTGGCAAAAGCCACAATTTTCATGATGATTGAGGAGAGGGGAATGTGGTACACAAGAGGGGAAATGGTCGGGTTGATATGGAAGGGTATTGAAGTATGAGTAAATTTTCAATCAACACCTCATATAACTAGTGCTGAATATATAAGTTTCCATAATAACGCCGTTAGTAAACAGTTACGACATGAAGCATGGAGTCTACAGTGGTAGGCATTTATGTAAGTATATTACATAGTCGGAGGAAATAATATATGCCGGCAACATTTCTAATACAGACAACAATGTGTCTATATGTGGAGATTATATCCGACATTCGTTTTTTGAATATAGAAACTTTTTTTTGTTATGTGCCCATTAACACATAGTAAAGTTCTACATATTTTCAGTTTTTTTTTGTTGTATAATAATGTATTACGTAATATATAGAGGTATATGTACAGTAGAACCTGCAAAAACGTCCACCTCTATTTTATGGTCATCCTTTCAAAGTAACCAGTTGTTCCCGGTCTTTGTCAAAATCCTATCTTTTTAATGTATTTTTTCTACAGCCGTCAAAAAAACTTGACATTTATGCATCGCTATAGATACGCGAAGTTTAACTTTTTTTATTCGCAACCATATATGTAATGTTAACATTACTGACCTCATTTGAGTGCGGGAAGTACATTCCCAACCGCTGTGTAGGTAGGGACACTGGGAATCTCGTTGATCCATTCATGCGCGTCACAACCTGTCGTATCATAATATAATAATTTTTCCAATTATTGTTTAGAATAAAGTGGTTGCGAATAATAGTATACATACCACGGTGAAAAGTTTCATTCCTGTCTCAAGATAAAGTTAACCTCGACGCCTCGCGTCTCGGTTAACTACTTAATCTCTCAACAGGAATGAAACACTTTCCACCTCGGTATGTAATATACTATTAACACGTGAAAAATAGTAGATTATGTTATTAGGAGTAAAAGTGATACTTTATGTGGCGAAGCTGAAGTTTATTTAGCCGAACGTTAGTAAGGCAAATAATTCAGCTAAGCCACATAAAGTCACTTTTACTCCGAATAACATATACTATTTTATCCGCAAACGTATTCAGGTAAATTTCATTAAAATAAATTCAAATAAAAAAGGATGCATCGGCCGGGAATCGAACCCAGGCCACCCTCGTGACAGGCGAACACTGTACCGCTGCGCCAACCGATCTTGTTCAAATAACGCGCTACTGTAATGATATATGAACATACTGAATCACCCGAGCTAATAGCACACGGCCACAGCAGCTGTCACACCATAAACCACGGCGACAGATGCTCCGATCCGCTGCTTAAAGGTTTATTTAAATTAAAACTTTTTCGTACTCTTTGAAAATAAAACCGGCCTACGGATCTAAGTCTAAGAATTAGCAAAATTTTAAGCCATCATACAATTTAATCGGTCCAGTATCTTCGGAGGAGATAACGAACAAACATAGAAAGAAAGAGGGCAACGATTTTGTGTGCTTAGGCAGATAAAGTATGCAAAAGTCGCTATTTTGTCTGCTTAGGCAGATAAAGTGACACTTTTACCTTGTCAATAAAGACAAATAACTTGTCACTTTTGTGACGTTTGCGGATAATTTTTCATGGCTAGCAGTGAAAAAACGGTTTTGGAACACCATTTCCTTAGTTACAACACATGTAAAACGTTACGTACATAATAATATTACTCCACTTATTTGCTTTGTACGTATGATTTTGTTGCAGAGAATCTTTTATTCTTTTTTTAACGGCTGTAGAAAAAACGTTGTTTGTATTTCGTGGCAAAATTCCTGTTTTTATGGCGCGTTTGAATGACTTTTCTGCCTCGACCTAACAGTCTCAGCGAAAATTGACATTCTCATGCGCCATCAAAAAAACACTCATTTCGCGCACTTAATACAAAAATTACTATTATTTCCCAAATAGTGACCACTCGCCTATTGTGACCAGTGAAGGGTGCTAACAAATACATCTATTTAAAATATACTTTCTTAATGTGACCAGCGTAACTGTTAACGCTTCATAACACATGCACAATGAGCTTCTTTGTTCCCCTTATCTGGGAATCCTAATGTATTAATCTCTGTATAGCTTGTAGTATTTAAAAGTCCCTTCAGTCAGAAAGTAATCAGTTTTATTTTACGTTCTACCAGTAAAGCACAAAAACAGTCTGTGAATATTCATCTTGTGGAAGTGTTAATTAATCAGATTCCAGCAATTGAATTTTCTCTTGGAAATTGTTAAGATAATGGGCTGCATTTAATTTCAATAATGTATCCATATTAATTTTACTGTTTTACTGATAGTGCACTAATCTGATTGACGTTGACAAAATCGAAATAGTACAAGGAACGTAATTTAAGAGAAAAACATGAACTGCTATCTTTTTTGTTGTATCACGAAAACTGAATTAATAATAACAAAAACATTGAAATTTTGGTATATGCATACAATTATTGTACTAGGGATTCTGTATTTTGTTTTGCAAAGGTTTTCACACCTGCATAAAGACGGGTTTAAATTTAAATTTAAAAATGACAATATTTGTCATTATTTTAATGTCGAAGTAAATATGTTTCTGGAAATTCGAGCCTGAACTTTTGTAAAATGTAATAAAAATACCTATTAATAAATTCTACATCAATAGTATCCAACACAGTATTTGTTTAATATCCTTAGAAGTAGTTATTTATATCTAACATTTATGACAGACGCTAAGTAAATTTGGAACTGCTTCTGCAGCCGTGTTGCACGGCCCACAGCTCCAATAGACAGCAAGGAGAGGGCATAAACAATAATGTACAGGGTGATACAAACATTTCTCAACATGCTGCCGGTCTTGATAGTACAACTTTCAACAAGAAACGATACTTATAATTATGAATGACATAAACAAGAAATGAAAATTATTACTACCACCCTTTCTCGGAACACAAATGCACAAATATACAAAAAAGGCCCTTCACTTCACTTTCACTTCAAACCGAGGCGTAAATGTCAATTGTGACGTACGGAAAAAATTGACAGCAGGGTAACCAACATTAACAGTGCCAACCTAAGAAAAAAGATCACATCCATTTTTTATGATCACCCAGTATGTCAGTTAAGGAGAAAGTGCAGTATAGCAGATCTGAAGATCGAATCTTTGGTGTAGCTGTAGATAATACTCACTATACCTACAACCATTTGCAATAAACCTCAAATAGCAAACAAAATGTGTTGGTATGTTATATGTACATGGATTGTCAACAAGATACATCATTCCATTTATTTAGATTTTTTGTGGTGGAATTCTAAAAAACCACATTGAACATTCTTTCTTAAAACCTGTACCCTTATTTTTAAGCTTCAATTATTGCCATATAATAAAGAACGCACAAAATGTATACTTAGATTATATGTGCTGATGGTGGAATCTCAGCTTCATATTTAAAAACCTTACATGATCTGCAAAATGGACTACCTTTTAAGCCTGTATGGTACTTAACGAAAAAGTATTTGTACTCATCAGATTTTGAAAAAATTAATATTTTACATTCTGTTCAGATTTTTTCACTCGCTGGCACTGCCTCTTTACAGTTTTTAAAAGAAGCAGGACAAATTGAATTTCAAAATGTCAACAGCACTGTTGATTCATGTTTCTGATGAAAAACTATTGATTGGACGTAATACTTCAAAATTATATCAATACTATGCAAAATTCTTCCGCATCTGTTGGTATGCAAGGTTTATCCAATGAAGCAGTTCATGTCTTGAAATTTACTGTTAAAAGTACATTATTATGCATAAAATTGTTACTTCAAGAAGCTGGTTTTTAGTATGTATTAACACATTCATTTAGTTTGGATGCAGTGGAGGCAATGATTTCACACATGCGATAGAGAGGTGGCTCAAATGACACAACAGATGCTCGAACTGCTGGGCATGCTCTTCGTCAGATATTACGCTGTGGTATTGTGAAGACTTTGCCTTCCTCAAAAATTGCACATTATAGTAACTTCACCAGTTCGGCAATATTTGCAACTACATCAAGCATAACTGAAAACGAAGATGTCGAATTACCTGTACATTTAACACTTAAAATTCAAGATCGTGCAGGCTTAAATTATCCAAATTCCATTTTTGAAGGTTTTGTCGTGTTATGAGCATGTAAAAGTAAATGTCACCAATCTTATAAAATAAATAGTTACCAAAAACAGTGTTATAATGGACTCCATTGTAGCACTGCTTTCGATTTTATAATAACCATAATGTGACATCAAAGTAGATAAAAGCTTGTTAAAACGTAAAATATGGCACAAGAGAAAAATTGCAAAAAGATACAAGATGCCTTGATACCAAATTTCGGACTCGTGTAAGCTACTTCTAAATTACCATGAGACTACATAAGCACATTTGAGGGGCCAGCAGGCTAAACAGTGGAAACAGCATGTGGCTCTCTGCAAAATCACTAAAATAAATATAAATACTGAGGACTGCAACGAAGCTTTTTACAACAAATGTGCTTATATTGTCGTTTGCTGTTTGTTAGCTCTGAATGCTGCTTGTTCATCTTCCATTTTTTTCTAGTTGTTTTCTTAATCTTTTCTCTACTATTCTTGTGTAGACTTTAAATCCTACTGAAGATAACTAGATAGCTCTATAATCCTCACAAATTGTATGATCACCCTTCTTATAAATTGGTAGTATTAAGTTTTCTCAGACTTGAGGAATTCTTTCCTTTTCCCATGCTTCTTTACATATTAAGTATAGCCACCTTTTTCCTCCTTTGCCTATCCACTTTATCATTTTCGATTCGATATTGTCCGCTCCTCCTGCTTCTCTTATTTTAATGTTTCTTAGTACTTCTTCTATCTCTTCCACCTTTATTTCTTCTATTAGTTTATTCCTTTCCTCATATTCTATTTCTTCATTTCTATCTTTTATTCTAATTCAATATTATAAACTCTAAGTGAGGAGTATACAGTGGAGCCTCGATTATCCGAACTAATTATTGCACATCACTGTTCGGATAATCAAATAAAAAATGCAATCATATGAAAATGTTTAATTTAAGTATCAACGTAAATTAAAATACATTCTTTGATATAATAAATTAAAAAACAAACATGTTCAAATGATAATACATATGACATTGTGTATATGCACTTAACTTTTTGAAAAAATCTGTAATTTTTCGCTGGGTGTCATTTTTTTCGTGTTCAGATAAGCGGATTTACAGTTAATCGCGTGTTCGGATAACCAAGGTTACCCTGTATATGTATTATGGTGAGTGCCTGCTTGTTAATCATCAGTTATTTTCTGCACCCTATTGTCGTCCGTCATTCTGTTATGATTTCTTGATTCCCGTTTTTCTTAATTGTCTATCTTGCTTCATCCTTTATTTCACATTTCTGCCTTAATTCGTCGTTTGTTTTCCTTCGTATATGGTATGTCCTGCGATTGATCGAGGTATCCTCATTTTAGTTATCTTCAGAAGACGTTTATTGGGTGTAGATTCCGCTCTGGTCTCTTCTGTGTATGTCACGATTGGTCCTACATGTTTTATATTTTCTGACTTTGCTTTTTGTTGTTATATATTTGTTCCTCCAGATGACATCCCTCAAAAACCCAGCTATAATAGTGACTTTAATTGTTTGGTCTTTCACTTCCTCTTTTATATTTTTGTTGCTCGTGATTTTCACTTTTAGATATTTAAAATGCATTGATTTATTATCTAATTATTATAGTTAGCCAATTTACAGCATCTAGGTTCCTTGGAGATGGTAAGGGATTTTGTTTTCTATACAGATATAATTCTAGTGATTTTTCCCTGTCAATTCAAGCCTGTGCAGTATCATTCGCACAGCCCATTGCCTGCTGTTTTGACTTCATTGATTATTTCGCCTATAATCAGGTTGAACAAGATCAGACTAAGGTTATTCCCCGTCTTATTTCTTCTACAACTAGGATTTTCTTTGTTGTGTCGTTGCCTACTCTTATCGACGTTATGTTTTTTGTGTTAAGCTCTTTAATGGTTAATATTATTTAAAAATTGATCCCTCTTTTTCGCAGTAGATTTAGTAGGTACATCTACTAGTCTTACTCTAGGAAAGGCTGGGGTAAGATTCACGAAGTACATAAATGCTGGCTTATTGTACCTGATGCTTTTTTCTGCTAGTTGGTGCAGGATGAATATCACATTCATCGTAGATCTATTTTGCCTAAAGCCCTGTTAGATCAGTCACCGTAGACACAAAAATCGCGTTAGGTCGCAAAACATTGCACAGTTCTGATTTTTTTGGATGTTGTTAGGATAGATACTAATAGTGTAAAACCAAGTTTGCAGCTTCGAAAGATGTGTGCTAACTGCGTGGTGCTCGAAAAACCTTTTTTTTTTCGGACTTTTTTCAGTTTTTGGCTCATTACTTCTAAAAGGTACGTCCTACGGAAAAAGTCGCCCTGTACACTACGCGGAAAGTCATGGGAAATGAAGTTGTAGAGCAGTTATTTAGCTATATTTAAGTACAAGCGGAACCCTATAGGACCAATAGTTCCCTTGTTATCAGGAAAAAACCAAAAATTAAGAAAATCGGATTTTTCAAGAAATGGAACTTCTGTTATTAATATTTCACAGTTACCTAGAGAATGTTATAAAAATGGCATTACATTTATAAATTTGATTTATTGTTATATACAGTGTCCGCCAAAAAGAAATGTTTTATTTAATTTTTCAAAAAAACTTTACGTCAATAATTTGTACTTGTCTAAAAACCTATTTAGTCCCTATGATATATACCGAGTGATTCTTACTTATTCAGAAAATGGAGTTTATTGAAATTGTCAAAATTTTTGTAGTGTGTTATTTTTCGCTAACTGAACAATCTCAAGGCCAGAAAACCCCTAAGTTTTTCAACTTTAGCTAAACATTAATTTTTCAATTTTTTAAATATTTTTTAAAATTTCAAATACTAAGACTTAATTTTAAAGTTATAATTTTTTATGTGAACAGTTTAAAGATTTACAATTGGTAAAAATAATATAAAATGTTAATTATTTCCTTAGATTTTTTATTATTTACCGAAAAGTAGTATGTTTGCATAATTTTTCCGGTCTCTATGCAAGGCCCTTTTTAGGAGAAATATTTTTCAATTCTAATTAATATCTACTTGAATGGCTTCTAGAAACTCTAATCTAGCCCTGTTAATCAATTACTGTTACAAAAATCCTGTAAATGTTATTGTACAGTTGTCTAAATGAGATTTTTCTTTGTCCAATTTACATCTTCTAAAAAATCTCTTCATTTAGACAACTGTAAAAGAACATTTATAGGATTTTTGTAACAGTAATTCATTAACAGGGCTAGATTAGAATTTCTTGAAGCCATTTAAATAGAAATTAATTAGAATTGAAAAATATTTCCCCTAAAAAGCACATTGCATAAAAAACGTAAAAATGATGCAAACATACTACTTACTATTCGGTAAATAATAAAAAATCTAAAGAACTAATTAACATTTTATATTACTTTTTATTATTATAAATTTTCAGTCTTCACATAAAAAATTTGATTTTTAATATTAAGTCTTGGTATGTGAAAAATATTTAGGAAATTTAAAAGTAAATTTTTAGCTAAAGTTGAAAAAAATTAGGGGTTTTCTGGTCTTGAGATTGTTCAGTTACCTAAAATATCTCATTGAATAATGATTTAATTTCCGAAACATAGCACTTTTCAGATTTTCGAAAAACTCCATTTCCTAACTAAGTAAAAATAGGGGTTGAATAGGTGTTTCGACAAGGACAAATTATTGACGTAAAAAGTTTTTTTGAAAAATGGAAAATAATTTTTTCCCATATGCCGACTTTTTGGCGGACACTGTATATAACAAATCAAATTTATAAATGTAACGTCATTTTTATTACATTCTATAGGTGTAACTGTGCAATATTAATATACCTGAATTTTTGAGCCCGTGCGTGCACGTCATACCATATTGATGACATCATATCCTAGTACGTTTATATGAGCCATATACAGTCACTAAAAGTATGTTGTTTGACGCGACTGACGTAACATTTAACCTGCAAATTTCTAATTTCACATAGATTGGCAGTGCTACCAACAATGTGAATATGTAATTTTTGTCGCCTAGACGATAAAATTGCATTTTAACGTGAAGTGAAGGTAGATAAAATACAACTATAACAGTTAGAATTGAATGAATATATTAAATTCAAATTTTAAAGATGAAAGAAAAAACCACAACAGGAAAACTAAAAACTAACATCACATTAATTTACATAAAATTTTATTGTAAATGTTGACAACTATCAATTAATGTAAAATTAAGTGACCAAACTACCTTAGAAAATCAGCACTTTAAAAACTTGAACGATGTGTAGCTTGTGTGAAATGAATTGGCGCACTTCAGGTATACGGATTAGACGCATTTTCCTGTAACTGATACTTTGCTTACTTGCTGTCCTTACTGTATATGGTATCTACCTGTTGAGGCTACTTATAATACTGTGCACTTGTGCAGGTATTTATGTAATTTTTCGTGCTCAACTTAAAATCAATTAAAAATACAATTTTGCTCGATTTATTTTAATAAAAACATTGTATTGAGTACCACATAAAATAAAGAACAAATTGACTATAATAGTAAAATAATTTACATATTTTCACAAAGAATAATAATTGGAATTGCGCAGTATTTTAACAACTAAATCAAATAAATCATTTAATTATCATTTTAAAATAACTATGTATATATGTATGTATAATCGATAACCTCGCTTTACCTTGCGGTGTCGAGGCTGGTGCTTTATGTGCTTGCATCTGGCGGTACAATGCTCAACTTGCCCCGGATTCGAGATACAAAGTTGGAGCGCGCATTTTGCGCTTGCACAACAACCATTGTGTGAGCTGAGTGTGTGTGTGTCATGTTGACCTTGTCACTCTATCTCTTTATGTCTGTAGTTCTAACTAAAGCATTAAATTTTATAGACAACACAAATCCAGTAAAGAAGACCATAAGTTTAACTTAATACAGACACAAGTTTAGAGAGTGTAAAACAATAAACGCAAGTAGTTAAGAAAAACAATGAGTTAAAAATACAACATTAGTATAGTATTAAACAATTACTGGAATAGGACAGATATTTGCAACTTTTCATTCTTTAATATCTAGACACTTCTTCAGGCTAAACATGGATTTACATGTTATTAGTGAATTTATTTTAAAAGAAGCTTTTCGATATCAAGGGGAAAACATTGCTGTTTTAGCGGTTGGTTTATTCCGATTCAAATTCAACGTCACTATCGTCTGAATCATCCTCCAGGTCGATTATTACAGGTGTTTGATCCTCTCGATCGAAACCAACCTCTCTATGCCACCAATCGACAATAGTTTTATTTGTTTTTTCCACAGTAACTTTCCACATATCAGGTGTAACTGTTGCCAGTGCTTTCTGCCACATCTGTAGAAATTTTTCCCTGCCATAACCTTCTTCCCCAATGTGTTTGTTGTAATATTGTTTACAAATTCCCCAAATGTTTTCTATTGGGTTAAATTGGCAGTGGTATGGAGGGAGTCTCAAAACCATATGTCCATGCTCAAGGGCCATTTGATCAATAGCATAAATTTTTTCAGGCTTATTGCTACAAATATGTCAAGAATTACTACTATGAAAAAATGTAGTGCTATAAAATGTAAAATAATATTTCTAACTAATTCATAAATAATAAGCAAAACTAACCGTGCAACAATTTCCAGTAAACTGAGTTTTAAAGCATTGTCTGGAAATTCTAAATTTCTTTTTTGCAGCCAATTTTGTATTTCTGCCTTTTTCCAGGAAGAGTTTGGCAATTTTTCCATTAAACTACTGTGGTAACTCGCATTATCCATAATAATAATCGACGGTTCTTCCAATTTTGGCAATAATCGCTCGCTAAACCACTTTAGAAAATTTTCTTTGTTCATTTCACCATGGTAGTCAGCATCTTTGGTTTTTGAAGCAAAAATTAATGATGCCTCAGGAATAAAACCTTCACTGCTTCCTGCATGAAGTACTATATATCTATAACAATTCAAGCATGAATTACATAGTTGTTTACTACAATTAGTAACTCATTTACCTACGTCCTTCTGGTTTAATTTTTCGTACGCTTCTTACATCGTCATCTTGCCATGATTTGCAAATTGTTCCATTTTCAAACACCCAAGTTTCATCTAAAAATACACATAGGCGCCCACTTTCAGATTGCAAATTTTTCACATACTCTCGCAGAAAACGAACTCTAGATAATGCAATATTGGGTAATTCCATTAATCCTCTGCGAGGGTCATCTTTCTTATAACGAAAACCAATGTTGTGAAGAATTTTTCTCAACGAACTAATTGAACCATGAAAGATATCTTTTTCTCTTAAAACTTGTGAAAGTGTTTTTTGGGTAATGTATTGCTCTAAAAACGGCAAACTTTGTAACAACCCAAAATTCAAATACTTTTTACATTTTTATCATTAGAGTAACACCAACTTACTATTTTGAACCATGGTGTATACAGCATTACGAATTGCAACCTGATCGAAATCGTCGACATCACTTACAGGCTTGTCTCGGTTTTTTGTTTTTTTAGGGCTACGCAGAAGTTCGCCAGATTTGCAGGTCTGCGAAATCGAAGAGACTGTTCGTATGCTTAAATTTAAAGCATTGGCAACTCTCTGTAACACCAAAACATTAGAAAATTTCGATTAATGTAGTTGGTCATTATATTACGAATTATGATACGATAGTAGAAGGGCAGTTAAGATGGTTAGGGCATGTAATGAGGATGGTAGAAGATAAGACGGTGAGAAGAATATTTGAAGCACGCACACATAAAAGAAAAGGAAAGGAAGACCGAGAAATTCGTGGAGGAAAGAAGTTAGGAATGCAGCCTTTAAGGGAGGCATAGAGTACAAAATAGGCAAGAATGGGAACGGAAATGGAGAAAGACACCGAAGACATAATAAAACCCTACCCACTCCCTGACCATACACCCGCAAGGGTAGAAAGGTCCTAGGATTAAGTAAGTAAGTATATTATAGGTGTAAATTACTTACTTCTCTCACAGCAGTTAGCGGTATAAGTGGACCACCGTTGTCTCTTTCTCGTTCAAAATATCTTATTAAAGCGGCAACAAGCTCTTTTGACTTTCTGGGCAAGGCTGTCGACATTTTAGCTTAGAGTTTACCACCCGTTTCCAGCAGCTAAACTCTTCCGCAAAGTAATTTGTAGCAGTGAAAAAACGACAGTATAACTTGTTCGCAATGTACGTTATGAAAACAACGGATTTTTAAAATGCAAAACTAAACTATATGTCACTGTCAATATCTGTCAAAACTACTATAACAAATATCAAGAGATCCAAAAAAAAAACTGTTCTTCAGCGGGCTGTGGAAATTCAACGTATGAATAATATGTTGGTGACACTGTACGTCAATGTCAAATTCGAAGTTAGCAGGTTAGGATTTGTGTCATAACTGACGGAAAACCTAACCTGATAACCTCGAATTTGACATTGACGTACAGTGTCACCAACATATTATTCATACGTTGAATTTCCATAGCCCGCTGAGGAACAGTTTTTTTTTGGATCTCTCGATAAGTCGTTTTAAAGAGTGACATGTGTACTTATTAACTCCCTGAGCAGAACTTGAAAACACAAAGTACCCCGACGTATTATAATTTTTGCTATTGTTCATGGAAATTATGAAATATTAAAACAAAAAAATGTACGGCTTAGCAATATATTAAGCTATATTATTAGCAAAAGCAATTTTCATCATTGTTTTATTGAAAAAAAAAGTAGTTTTATATTTTTCAAATGTTGGTACCGACAACCTTACTAAAAGGCGGATTGATGACGTGCACGCACGGGCTCAAAAATGCAGGTATAACAGAAGTTCCATTGAAAAATCCAATTTCCTTAACTTTTCGTATTTTTCTGCTAACGAGGTAACTATTGGTCTTATAGGGTTTCTCTTATACTTAAATTAATGCTAAGTAACTGCTGTACGACTTCATTTTCCATTACTTTCCCCGTAGGATGAGTATTTTAACCGATATTCTGCTCGGAAGACGGCTAAAACTACAACTTCGAACTTTTTGAAGCGCTCTATCTCGTGACGTATTGGACCTACGAAGCTGCTGTTACACTCAAATTGTAGAAAATTGTGTCTACTTTAAAAGTCTACAGAGCGACTTTTTCCGTAGCACGCGTTTCACAGCGTTAAGCTAAATTTGTATCGCGAATTGAACATGCCGCGCCGTCGGACCGCGAAACTTTTGAGGCGTTTGAGGCCATCCATCGTGCATTGCAAAATCGCGAAAATTGTCCGGCGAGTTTGTTCAAAAAACGTGTATTGTTTAAATGCAAAGTGCAACAAAAAATTACAGACTTCTTTAAGAACTCTTAAGTCCACATCTGATGTTTTCGTAAGTACCTACATACCTAATGTTTCTGTGCGGCTTTTGTGTTCCTTTGTACATTATGTATAATAGCTTATGTGTTTAATCATACATAATGTACGTTTATGTTACATATTATGCACATAGATATGTAGCTATGTATGTATTAATAATTACGTACAGTGTGTCCCAAATTTGACACTTTTGATAGGAAACATTCATTTCTAGGGGAGATAGTAAAAAACTAACTTACATGTTACGGGCTCGTTTTTGTGTAAAAATGAATGGCGAAAACCGCACATCGATATCTTGATCTCTTTAAAAGATACAGGGTGATTTTCAATTTGGTGCATTTTCGACTCACCAAATTGAAAATCACCCTGTATCTTTTAAAGAGATCAAGATATCGATGTGCGGTTTTCGCCATTCATTTTTACACAAAAAACCAGGGCTGTAGAGTCGGAGTCGGGAGTCGGAGTCGAAGAGTCGGAACTTTTAGGGTGGAGTCGGAACTTTTAGGGTGGAGTCGGAGTCCGACTTTTACTTATCAATATTTTTTTTAATAAAAACGCCAAAAACTATCATACTATTTGAACGACTGTAGTACTGACTATTTGAAGACAGACTCAGGGTTAATAAAAATCGATTTTTTTTTTATTTATGTTAGTTTATGAAAATGCACTTGCACTACTATAACATGTTAATTCATAGGTCCACGAGTGTGCAGAGTGTGTTCTAGAATCAGTGTGATCACCCTTTATAAATTTAAATTCCTGCCAAACTATTTAAAAAATGCTGACATTGTCCTTGTACAGCGTAGTAGACGGTTTTTCTATATCTTACCAATAACTGTTTTATGTGATTAACAATAAAACAGGCATAGTACGTATTATTACTATTATTAGTATTATCTCTAATTTCTAACTTTCACAGTGCACCTTATTTTTATGTTTTAACTGTTTCAAGATGTATTTTAAAAGTTAAAACAGTTTCAACATTTTGTTATATTGTTACTGTTCATGGCGTTTTTGTTTAATTGGCAATATTTGAAGGGCACTTCTTTGGTGTATTTGTTTTGTTGATTTGGCAAAATATAAAAAAATATTAATTTCAATATTAATGAATTATTTTTCCTAAAAAAGGATGGATTAATAGATGCCATTAATGCACTGTTTTTGATTAATGCACTCTTTTTCATTAATTAACTGTTTTTGTGATTTTGACGTTTTGATATTTTGCATGGGGTTAGTTGTATTACTGAAATTTTCCACCACAAAGAAAGATTTTGCGGTCAACGAAAAAATTTTGTAATCAACTCGTTTGTTAATGGGCGATTAATAATCTCAACTATCGAGAGATCCAAAAAAAACTGTTCCTCAGCGGGCTGTGGAAATTCAACGTATGAATAATATGTTGGTGACACTGTACGTCAATGTCAAATTCGAGGTTAGCAGGTTATGATTTGCCTCATTTTGTGTCAAAACTGACGGAAAACCTAACCTGATAACCTCGAATTTTACATTGACGTACAGTGTCACCAACATATTATTCATACGTTGAATTTCCACAGCCCTCTGAGGGAACAGTTTTTTTTGGATCTCTCGATATTAAAGGCACTCACTCGCTATCGCTCGTTGGTGTTTTAAACAGTTTCACCTTCATTAACACAGGCAGAACTAATAAAATATGGGGGGACGAAACTATGTAAACAAATACTCATACTAATGAAAGAGATATGGAAGAAGCAGAGAATGCCCAATGAATGGATGATAGCAATATTGTGCCCAATACACAAAAAAGGAAACAGGCTTCAATGCGAAAACTATAGAGGAATCGCCCTATTGGGTGTGTTATACAAGATCCTAGCCAAAGTAATCGCAAAAAGATTAAATCCCTACATGGAACGAATTTTAGGAGAGTATCAGTGCGGTTTCAGGCATAGCAGATCGGTTATGGATCAAATTTTCACAGTAAGGCAGATACAAGAAAAATTTCACGAACGCAACATCCAGCTACACGCAATTTTCATAGACTACAAGCAGGCGTACGATAGCATAAGAAGACCGGAACTTTTTAAGGCACTGAAAGACCTAGGGATACCAGGTAAAATTATAAAACTTGTCAGAAAGACGCTACAAGGCACCGAGAACCAGGTACGAGTCCACGGATGTACATCAAGGAGTTTCAAGATAAACGGCGGGCTAAGACAGGGGGACCCGTTGTCAGCAACCCTTTTTAATTTGGTACTCGAAAAAATAATAAGAGACAGCAAAATAAACAGACAGGGAACAATAATGAAGAAATCACATCAGTGCATAGCGTACGCAGACGACGTAACCATAGTCGCTAGGACAAAAGAAGAGCTAAAGAACCTAATTAAGAAAGTCGTAAGAACATCGGAGACTTTTGGACTAAAAATTAACGAAACAAAAACCAAGTATATGATAATGAAGAGAGGAGAACAATCAACAAATGACCCACTAAAAATAAGAGAGGAGCAGGGCAAAGAATACAAATTCGAAAAGGTGGAGCATTTCAAGTTCCTCGGGACTGAAATTACAAGTGACAACGATCTTAAAAACAAGGAAGTGGAGAAGAGAATAACAGCTGGAAACAAAAGTGCGGGCGCTATGCAAAAAGTGTTAAGTGCAAAAAATGTGTCGAGGAAAGTGAAAATAAAAATTTATAAGACCACAATAAGACCAGCAGTGGTTTATGCAAGTGAAACGTGGGTGCTAAATCAAGAAACACAACAAAAACTCGAAATATGGGAAAGAAAGATATTAAGAAGAATATATGGAGGAAAAAACGAAGAAATAGGGTGGAGAAGAAGGACTAACCAGGAGCTAAAAGATTTATACACAGAACCAGGAATAATAACGACCATTAAAACACAAAGAATGAGATGGATCGGCCACATTGCAAGAATGACAAACGAAAGAGTAACAAAGGAAATATTATTCGAAGAAGCATGGGAACCAAAGATGAGAGGAAGACCGCGAAGAAAATGGATGGAGTGTGTGGAGCGGGACTTGACAAAACTAGGAGTGGACGATTGGAGGAACATGGCGAAAGACAGACAGGAGTGGAGAAGAATCGTCAACCAAGCCAAGGGCCTAAACGGCCTGTAGCGCTGAATTATATATACCGGGTGCTGACTTGCGCGACGCACCATAGGAATTTGCATAGTAAATTCTTTATGTTCAATTATTTGCTCCCCTAATTATTCTAGAGCTAAAGTGTACATACATTTTTTGTAGAGAAAAAAATACTGCATCCATTCATACTATTGCTAACAATTTTTCATTTTCCGGAACAGAAGGAATGCAAAAAACAAACTAGCATTTTTACAAAAATCAGTGACGCCATGGAATTATTGAAACAAGCCAATTCCAACACAAGTGCGTGCGGGGTGATCAGCCAGTCACTGCCATCAAAAGATTGAACGTATTGTCGTTTTTCTCGTTTTGGTGTAAGTTCTGAACCTCATTATTGCACCTACAATTATTTAATAACCTGTCTTGTAGTCTTAAACTTAAAATGAATCAGTCTATTAATGGTTGTACTGTTTGGAATTTGCCGATACGGATATTTTACAATAAACAAGGAGCTTACTTAACTAACGTCCACCATACTCGTAAAACCATTTTTGTTATGGACAAGGTCTAGGTATCTTAGAGACATTAAGCATAATTAATAATGAATTATTATAATCGTCAAACATCAAGGACAAACAAACAGCACATATTGTCGCGGCGCACGCATTTACATTGGCATTGGCTTGTTTCAATAATTCCATGGCATCACTGATTTTTGTGAAAATGCTAGTTTGTTTTTTGCATTCCTTCGGTTCCCGAAAATTAAAAAATGTTAGCAACAGTATGAATGGATGCAGTATTTTTTTCTCAACAAAAAATGTATTTACACTTTAACTTTAAAATAATTAGGGGAGCAAATAATTGAACATAAAGAATTTACCATGCAAATTCCTATGGTGCGTCGCGCAAGTCAGCACCTGGTATATACTGTGTTTGTGATTTTGACGTTTTAATATTTTGCATGGGGTTAGTTGTATTAATGAAATTTTCCACCACAAAAAAAGATTTTGCGGTCAACGAAAAAATTTTGTAATCAACTCGTTTGTAATGGGCGATTAATAATCTCAACTATTAAAGGCACTCACTCGCTATCGCTCGTTGGTGTTTTAAACAGTTTCACCTTCATTAACACACTTGTTGGTTAAATAACTATTAAATCAATGATTTTGATAATTAAATTCATTATTTTAATGAAATAATTTAAATCTGCTCAACCGTGCTCAGAGGTCAGACTATTTGAATTTTCTATGCCTCAGTAAACTTGTATTATGCAGGCAGGTAGTAAATGACCCCTTAAGAAAATAATCTACTAAGGAATGTAGTTAGTACTGTTAGTTTAGTAGGCAGGTAAGAAACTGTCTTGTTATAACAATGGCATTTGCACGTTTATTAAATTTTGCCATGAAATGTATTCTTCTTAAAGTAAATTTTATCCTTTTCCTCATTTACGTTTGTAAACCTCTCTGAGTATTTGTACGTAAAATCAGTACGTTGCTGGAAACCGTGAATGCAATATTTGTAAATATGAAATTAATTGTAATCAACCACATTCCGCAAAACTTGTGAAATTCGTTATGAGCCGGTAAAGTTTATCAGGTAGATGAAAAGGAAGGGGGGGGGGGGGGTTTATCATTATTCTAGTACAGTCAGACTCGGATTCAAATTACTAAAATATCAGGAGTCAGAGTCGAATTTTTTGTGACCGACTCCACAGCCGTGCAAAAAACGAGCCCGTAACATGTAAGTTAGTTTTGTACTATCTCCTCTAGAAACTTCACATAAAACTACAACTTCAATTATTTAATCATTTTTCAGGTCAATTAAACATACATGATATATGTGCATACATATACAGTGAAACGAGATCTCGTGGACCGCGTTTGTTTGCTCGTTATACCCGTTATTCGTAGTATCCAAGTTGACCCACTAACCAATACAAGCAGGTATAATGTCAGTACAAATTACAAATTTCAAAAAAATCTCATATTTTATAAGATATATGTACTTACGACTTACGTACATATTTGTACAAATTAACAATTAACATATTCATTATGGACTTACATATTGTGTACAACGCTTGGGCTTTAAGAATTGGTCCACTAATCGGTAAACCAGCATCCTTTTGAACTTTAAACCAATTAACGAAGCCTTTGTCGACGTGACGTTTTTCACAGTGCTTCAACATTTTACACTCGCTTATATTGTTTTCGAATGCTGATAAGGTTGTTTGTTTATTTTTCCACACTGTAGAAACCGTTGACTACGATAATCCGTATTTTCTACACACGGCAGAATTTTTTTCGCCGTTTTCTAATTTGCGAGTAGTCACCACCTTCTCGCGAATAGAAAGCGTTTTGCGCTTTTCGGACATTTTGAAATTCACACCGCGAGCAACAAAACTTAACTGAAAAAAAACATTGAGAATAAACTCAGGCACTCGTGATAAAAAGGGTTGGAACATTAAGATTTATCCCTTTGGTCAGTTAAGCCGCACTGTACTTACTTTTCCTGTAAATTAATCTGAAAGGAAGAGAGCTTGAAACTGGCCATAGGATTACAGTGGTACGTGCTTGGTGCAAAAGATCGAAGATAACGGCGTTTAAATTTGCCTACCAAAGAGAAATTCCGAGAATTTTGGGCCAGTTGCAAAATTTAATCTTTAAGAGCTGAATCACCACAATCTTTTAAGTCGTCAGTTATTCACAATTTAAACATTATAGAATTTATTGCTTGTTATTTCCGGGATTTAAGCACGTATTAGGCGGGAAATAATAGGTTTAAATAAATACAGTTTCAAACTTTCCTTTTCAAAATGCTCGTTACACCTGGGATCTCGTAATACCCGTGCTCGTTATAAGTGAGTTTGACTGTATACCGAATTATTCTAAATAAAAAATTTTCTATATTACGAATTTTTTTCGGCGAATTTACGACTTCGTTAAATAGAGGTTCGACTGTACATTGTATGCAGATACAAAACGTCCTTCAATAATATATGGTCCAATAAGGTGATTCCCAATTACCCCACACCAACATTTACAGAAAATTTAAAATGAGAATTTTCTGTCCACGTATGTGAATTAGACAAAAATCATGTCTGCGTATTCTTCTTTTGAGAACTTATGTAGCGTTTCGTATCAGTTACAAATGAATGAAATTTGAATTGATATCAAGATTTATAATTTAAGGCTGTCACATGTAATTACATCTTATTATTATTATAGATATGGAGGTGTGATACCAGTGCAGGATATCCCAATGCTTAACACAAAGGTGGATCTCAACAATACCTGCTACGAACATCATCGATCTTTATAGCATCTAGTGGAATTTAACCTAATAACTAAATATGTATGTGTATTATAAATGTTGCAAAGATCTGGTTGTTTATAAATCATATATAGAAGAGTCAATCTATCGATTAAGTCTAAAGAGCAGCTCACTAAACTGTGTTCAATATTAAATTGTTTATTATACTTTACTGATAATAGGTAAATACATATTTGTAAAATATTTTAATATAATTTTTAGTACTAGTAACTGATAAATAAAATGGCACATTAATAATTAACAAATTATACGTTGCTACAATCTCTTCACAATCGTTTCCATCTCACAATTAATCTCAATAAAATATGAAGATTATGAGCACCTAATGATGAAATTATACCCTTACGTATGTAAACTTATCTATAAAAACCTATTTCATAAGGTAACATTGACAAAAAACAATAAAATGCAAGCTCAAAATCACGAGAGTGCCAGTTATTTATATTATGGCTACCACACACATTTATTTACTAATGCTGGATGTAAATATAAAAAATGTAGTTGGAATTGTACGACAACAAAAAATGACTGAGTGACTTTGGGCTTGCATGGAAAATGCAACCTTAATTTAGATGACCATTACGATTTTGAAAACTGTATGGGATGTTGAGTCAATTAAAAGAAATTAAATTTCTTGTGTTGTTTTCAGATCTTAATGTTCATCTGAATTAACATTTATATTCGTATTCAGTCTGTTTGTACACTCTTAGACAATATACTGCATATATGTAATTTTTTGTTTATATTTGTTCGTTTTCCCAACCACTAAGGTTCAAAAATTCAAATTTTTTGTTTTATTTTTACTACAGATGGAAAATACATAAGGCACTTCTTGAGCGGATTTTTAATTTGAGCGTGAATGCTTTATTGGTACTTACAGCTGCGAGGTATTCACAGTAACCTTCCGGCGGGCGCGCTGTTGTAAAAAGTACAACAGTTCAGAATTTTCGCAAATTGCATGCATAATACACGAGCGACGGGCAGTAAACTTTAGGTATTCCCTTATTGTTTTGTCTACTAGCAGGACATCCGGCCAGTACAGCCTATGAAACTAATTTTGACGTAATTCTTATCAATATAGGCTGACGGATGCACAAGTTGCATATTTTACAATGCGTGCCCGCTTGTGTTATTCAATCTGAACAGATTGGTTATTTGAGTTAGTGCAAAAGACTTGCGTTAATAATACAATGCAACTATTTTTAGTAAATAGACTTTAGAATATTTTGTCATACACAAAAAAATTGCATAAATTTGGAAAATAACTAATCCCCCCCAATACTGCTGCAAAAAAAGGAGTATTACAGTCGTAATTAGTATACTCTATTCCCTATAGTCCCGGATTGTCAATGTCAAAATCCAATTAAAAACAATCCTTTATATCATGGTTAATACTTTTAAGTCAAGCTATGGGTAACTAGAAACAATTAATTGAGCTACTAATGTCAAAACTATAAATTATAGGTTATATTTCGCACTGACTTAAGCAAAAATAATTAAAAGTTGCCAGGTAACAAAAACCAAATTTTCAAAATTACGCTTTTTGCGTTGTCCAACATAGTAGTAACAAAAAAACCAATCGAAATTCAACAGTGCTACCATAAAACGTCATTTTTGACAATCCGGGACCATAGTGAATGGAGAATAATGTAAAATTACCCTTAAATTAATAATTAGCAATATGATAATCTCTGAAACTTCTTTGTGGCGTGAATTCATAATTCATATTCTTATATGGGTATTTCGCCACTCTGCAAATTAAAATATTAAATAACAAAAATATTAACAACGAACGTTTCGAGGGACAATCTGTCTTTTTTTCACTGGAAGGAAAAACGACCAACCTCCAATGAATTTTCTGACATTGACGTTTGTTGATATCTGTACCTACTTGATCTCATCTTTAAGAATCGATAGCCAACTATTGTCTAAAAATATTGAGAAAGACAACACGCATTTTTCTTCGTTAAGTAAAATGTATGCCGTTTCCTTAATTTTTCGCCTAGTTGACATCGATTCTTTAGACAAGATCTTTGTGTTGTCCCATTGTATTTTATGGTTTTCATCCCAAGCATGTTCTGCCAGCTTAGACTTATTGAATTGATACGTTTTCAACATATTTTTATGTTCTTTAACTCTTACATCCAGGCCTTTAGCAGTAAGAGTTAAAGAACATAAAAATATGTTGAAAACGTATCAATTCAATAAGTCTAAGCTGGCAGAACATGCTTGGGATGAAAACCATAAAATACAATGGGACAACACAAAGATCTTGTCTAAAGAATCGATGTCAACTAGGCGAAAAATTAAGGAAACGGCATACATTTTACTTAACGAAGAAAAATGCGTGTCGTCTTTCTCAATATTTTTAGACAATAGTTGGCTATCGATTCTTAAAGATGAGATCAAGTAGGTACAGATATCAACAAACGTCAGTGTCAGAAAATTCATTGGAGGTTGGTCGTTTTTCCTTCCAGTGAAAAAAAGATAAGTTCTTGTTAGTTTTAATTGTTATTCGTTGATAACGAGGGCAGATTGTCCCTCGAAACGTTCGTAGTTAATATTTTCGTTATTTAACATTTTAATTTGCAGAGTGGCGAAATACCCATATAAGAATATGAATTAATTAGCAATATGCCTTACAATGTTAAGGTTTTTCCTATTCGAATTAATATTGTATTACGTGTTCACAACTCTTGGACTAGTGAGTTAAAATTGTTTTTACAGTGCATATATTTCATTAATATCTTTCTATTTATAAATATTAGCTGCTTAGAATGCAATAAACAGAGATATCTTGTAGAAATTTACATTCTAATTATTGCAAACTGTATATGTTATAAAAAATACAACACGCGCCCGCTCGTGTTATAAAAGTAAGCGTGCCTGCCGGAAGGTTAACGTCTTTTTCTTAGAAGTTCGTTAAAGGCAGATGTGTCTTTATTATAAATGGAGCTATTTTTTCAGTTTACGAAATTGAATTTAGTTGATTTAATTCTGCAATTAATGGAGGCAAAGGTGAAACAATAATTTAATGTAGCCTGTAGAAAATGTTCAATATATGTAAAAGCTTTATATTAATTACTGTTTCAATTGAGATAGGTAGTTCTAGTTTCCTACTTTATAATTTTAGGTATTTAATACTAGTATTAAACGGCGAATTTTTAAGGTTTTGTCTTGTATATTTGTGTTATGCCATATTTGAAACAATTATTTGCTGTTGTTTGCCTGATATTTATTTTATTTATAATATTTTCAGAGCTGCTGTGATACAAAATCATGTCTAAAACTCTATTTGTAAAGCTAAACATGTAATATTGAAAATTGGGAAAATTACTCGTCTAATGAAAACACAGATATGTTTATGTAAACATCTTCATTTTTGTTTTATACTGGTCTGGTAGCAATTATCTACCAGCTCAGCAACGAGTCCGGTAGATACGTTTTTATGGCCTAGGCCAGCAGCACTTAGCAACCTCCGTGATTCCTGTAATACGTTTGGCAGTACTGAAGTATATCATTCCTGACACTGTCAGTCGATGTCAAATTTGAGGTTAGCAGGTAGGTTTCTCATCAAATCTGACACAAGCAGACGCAAAACATAATAAATTTGATCTAGACAGCGTCACCAACCACGTACTGTCAAACTTATAACAATCACAGCACTTTTAAAGTAAAAAGTTTCATATAATTCTTTAATAAAATCAATCTTGTTTACATGTATACGAAAAACAGCCAGGATTCACATTTATGGCCTCGCAGGTTCACATACTTCACCCTGGCGGGCTCAATCGTGATGTACTTATACGGCCTTCGGCCATAAATGCTTAGCTACCGGCTTAATGTTGTAAATAGCTATTCTACACATGCTACAGACTTGAAGATAATCCAGAGTAACAGAATCATTAATTTCTGTATATTCTGAGGATAAATTAGTTCGATACATTGAGCTCAAGGAGAGAATATATATCCCAAAGTGTACTGTTAAGCTACCATTGCAATGAATCTTTTTAAAGAAAAAATATAACTTAAGTCGAGTTACTTGAAGGAAAAGCTGTACTTCAATACAAATTAAGTGTTGGTTGGAAAATTTCGCAGTCATTATTCAGCAGCACACATTTATAAATATATATGCAATATTTTTGTCCAAAATATAGGAACAGCCTGCAGCATTTTTAGTAAAATAGTTTAATCTGGTTTTTATACAATAACAAAGGCAGCTATACTGTTTAATGAACAGATAATAATGATACAAGGAAATATTTTATTCATGTTCATCATCTTCTATAACCACAGTACTTTTACATATTGGACATTCAAGAGCCTCGGGAATCTCGCGTCCTCGTCGCTTTTCATTGCTGAACTGTGTAGAGCACTTCATACACCGATAAACTGTCAACTTATTGGTAGCAGGCCTGTTGGTGAGAATATTATTCAAAACACAGGACAACCTGGTAGCTTCATCTGCCTCCAATTCATACTCCCGCTCTCGTCGATCTCTTCTCATAGTGTCAAAGACGAGCCGAACATCAGTACAATTATCACCCAAGAGTTCACAACTCTGCAACGTTTCCAACAACCACCTTGCCTTTTCCTTGCTGCTCGCACATTCACGCTCCCATATGTGCGTACTTGTTAATACAATGAACACAGGTTCCGGTTCCCCTTTAATAGTTGCCAAATATAAATTTTCTTCGCCCTCACCCAAGTCCTCATCCTCGTCGTCGTCACTAGGAATGGGCTCTGGGGAGCCAACCTGTTCCCCGGCATACAAGCTATTATTTTCGGAGGCAAAAGATTCCGTCGCTGTTGTAAACGTATTATTGGTGGACTTCTCAGAGGTAATTTCGCTTCTCTCTATGGGTTTGATGTCGATTTCCTTTGCATGGAGCAGGAATTCCTTCTCGTAAGGGCTCGACGATAGTGGTAAGGATTTTTCCAAGCCCAGTGCATCCTGAACTAGCGACCCGCCCCCTTGACTGTGCAGCCATGTCTCTCCATACTCCTTTCGCAGCTGCTCGATTTTATGCTTCGTCTCCAGATGTTCCCCTGAAGTAATTAAAGAGGCAACCGAGGCAATACTGCTTTCCATGTTGGTGTCCTGATCGTTTTCGGAGATAGTCGCATTCCTTACACGGCGAGGCCTTTCGGAGACGATAACCGTACTTTCACTTACAGTGGAACAAAAGGATGAAAGATGGGATCTTTGCAGGTTCGAGTGTATGAGGTGGAGAGATCCCACCAGGTTCTTCTCGGCTTTGCTTAAAACACTTCTGTCTAATAAAAATCGGACGGTGGCAGTATTGATGTGCAAAAAGCGAGCAGTGCGTGTCCTATGCTGTGGATGGAAGCTTAATGGATTACCATCAACCCTAAGCCACTGCAGAGCTGCTAAGTATGCAAGAGAAGCTAACGTCTCGTGTTCCAACAGACAGTTGTCGCTAAGATCCAGTTCACACAGGTTGACCAATGCCGTTAGCTCACGTACATCTTCTATAAAATTGTTACGTAGCACAAGGACCTGTAAACGACTGCATAACTGACCAGTAAAAGCTGGTACGGCCTCGAGCTTATTGTAGCTTAAGTTCAAATATTTTAGATTGGGAAGACAGTTTAATGGCCGGGCATCTCGAATTTGGTTGTGGCTAAGATCCAATGTATGTAACCATGGTACAAATTCCAAACTGGAATCTATTTTTTCAAGATTGTTGTGGCTAAAAACGGCTTCCTTTAGTTGGCACCACACAAATCCCTGGCTTTCGTCTGCACCACATTTTTCTAAGATATCACTTAGCGAGTTGACGCTACGAACACAAATCAAGAACTGCAACTGGCTGCGCAACGTTTGAAGACCTAACACAGCTGTGGTGTTTATTTTCTGCAGTTCCAATAATTTAAGGTTTTTAAACTTTGTTATATCGGCGATGTCCACAAACGAGCTTCCGATTGCAATCGGTGTCAACTTTAGGCTTACTGTTCGTTGTACAAAGTCGTGTAAAAATTGTAAGTCTCGGTACAATTCAGTCTTCACGTTGCTGTTGTTTACCACTTGAAAGGTGGAATTCAACGAACCTCTTTGTTCAATTACCATAACAAAGGAACTGTTGAGGCTACACAGTAAGTTGGCTGATAAGGAAAACTTACTGGCCGAATTGAGGATCTGATCTCCATTTTCTCTTAAAATTGTTGCTAACTGCGAAATCTGATTAACCTCCATTGTAAATCCTGACGTACATTTGCAATGGTAATTAGTAGACGGCAGCTTTAACGATGCACAAACTTATCACTGTATATTCTAAATAAAACTGTCACAATTATCATCGTTCTAATCAAATGCGTACAGAAGTACGGATAAGAATCAACAACGAATGAATACAAAAATACAAATAAAATATTTGACTTTGTGGGAGTAAACACCCTAATGAAGTTATTTTCATACATGCCAAAATCCCTATTTTCATTTTTGGTGAATTATGCTTATCAGTTGCTATACAGGGTGTCCCGATATACACTGCGCAGTATAGAGTATACAAACAGGGACGAAAGTAGCTCATTTAATCCCTAGGGACTAAAGTAAAAATGATACAGTAACTATGGTAAATTTTAGTACACACGAGGTTAGTAGGTTAGGTTTTGTTTGTCATTTGAAACACACTGACGCAAAACTTAACCTGCAAATCTCGAATTTGACATATACTGACAATACACTTCAGTACTGCCAACTGATTCAGGCTATCCAGGACCTGCTGCAATTCAGTCTTTAATAAATTGTAATTGTCAGTTTCCAAATTGACAGATTCCAAATTTTGGAAATGTTTGATGATAATGTTCCCAAAAGTGCAAAAAATAGCGTATATACCTCGGGACTAAAGTGCCTAAATGCCTTGAGTGGTTGTTGCCCTCGGGCTTCGCCCTCGAGGCAACAAACTCCACTCGCGGGATTAAATGGTGCACTTTAGTCCCTCATGATATAATATACTATTGTATGCGAAGGCACTGAAGTTTAGCTTTTTATCACGAATGTGGATTTAGTTGCCGAAATTCTAGAGTGTTTTGAAATCGGCAGTGAAGTACCTTAAAATCGTCATTAAAATACGAGAAATCGACAGTGAAGTCATCCATTGTTTTACGACTATTTGTAGACGGCTGGGTGATAGGTAAACGTCAACCGACGTCAACATAACCTACAAAAGTTGATTAAGATGTTGTAATAATACGATTTCCCGATTTAAAAAAAACATAATGTACTCCTCGGCACTGACGTTTCTTTTTATCCCGCATGTGGTTTATTTGCCCTGGCCCTACGGGCCTCGGCAACTAGATCCACATTCGTGATGAAAAGCTAAACTTTAGTGCCTTGGTATACAATAGTATATTATGATACTAGTGTATAAGTACGTCTTTAAAGCACGTGCGACAAGTTTACGAGCATGACGTAAAGCGGAGTGCTTTTAACGTCGCTAGTGCTTTAATGGCACTTATACACGTGTATCATACGCAATTTTTTCTACGATCGTAACAGAAATATAAAAACTTAGTTCGGTGACACTTTTTCCGTCACATTGTCTTAGATATTCTAGGTAACGTAGACATATGGTTGAAATTCAAATTTACGGCAAAGCTTGTTTTAATATAGTATTAAAACACGCCACCAATGGCAACGTGCTAAAAAGACCGAATTCAGGCACTAATATTAAGAGTGCTACAAACGTCACTTTTGACACTAGAAACTGTGCAAAAAGTTGTCATTTTGACACGATCGTAGAAAATAGTATATTGTTTGTTAAGAGCTGAAAGTGCATTCTTGCCGCTTGCGCATGAATATGCAAAAGCGGCAAGCGCACTTTTAGCTCGAAATATACATACTATTTTTTCGACGACTGAGCATATTATTAATGGAAAATATCATATTTCATTTTATTGCAAAAATTAATTGACAATCAAGTTAACATTACTCGCGCAGTCTATTAGACATGTGACGCGATTATTTCTACAAATGACGGGCATTGTCAAGGAAGCATTCGGACGTGCCTACTTGTTTTGTTCACGCGGAAACCCAAAACGCTCTGCAAGCGGCAAAGTGATGAAAACGCACGCTCAGCGGCAAATGTCAACTTTCTGTTTGTAGCAGTACATATCTTAGCTTCTACAATGATACCGTTCGGTATTAGTTAAACTTAATAGATAGGCAACTTAAAGTGCATTAACAGTATAAGGGGTTGCCTACCCTTTTTATAAATCTACAGCAGACGTAATAGAAGGCTCATGGTTAAATTATTAAAAACAATAAATAACAAAATTTGCTACTTCCTTTTTGGTTGAAAAAGCAAAAGGACGCTTCTCTGTGTAGAAGCGAAGCAAATTAAAAGTCCTAGCTTAAAAAAGGATACACGCAGACAATAGTAAGGCTTTATTTACTCAATCCAGCATATTATTAAAACATAATAATTTTTCAGGCAGATAGGATAAATCACACAAACATTTTCTTTCTGAAAAGGGCAGTTATTACTTAACTGGTAGGTAACTAACAAGCTAATACATACAAATCATAATAGAGGGTTTTCCTTTATTCAGCTCTTAGAGACTCCTCGATAGCTACCAGCTCTTAGGCTTTTTCACTAGTTCGCATCTCCCGGTTGATTATATCTTCACCATGGAAGAGGGTATTGATGTGCTCCAAGTTGATAAGGAGAGAAAGGAGAACTTAGTTAGAAACTGCTAACAAGTTATGAAATCACTCACCAGTCAAAGACCATTTCTTTGGTTAGATGAGGGGTTCTTCTCTGTTGATATTGGAAGATGAAGAGGTCCGAATTCAATGGTTCTCTGCATTAACCGTATGTTAATCCTGAAAGAATTAGATATTGTTAATTAGAATTAGACCAACGTCATAGCTTGAATATAGTTAAATAAGGGCATAAGCCTTAATGATAATCGATAACAGATTAGTTTCAAAGTAAAAGAATTGTTACTTACCTAGTGTTGATCCTGAATGGGACTTGAATTGGTTTGCAGCTGTCAAGTTAGTATTTCAATCACTTGTCAAATAACAAGCTTTTGATCATACGGGATTTTTCTTATACTCCCTGGAATGATATCAGCTAAACTAAACACCGATCATTAATTGTGATTAAGGAATTCGAATGAGAAATACGAGGGTATAGAGAGCTCTTTATATTTTCATCTTACTACTCAGAGGTTATTAGTTAAATATGCATAAGAAATCTCCTGGATACTTATAGATTAATTAATGCAGACGTTTAATTAGAACAAATTCTAACTTGTCAGGGTAAATTAGGATTAGTAAGAAATTGCATAACATTTGTCAAAATTAAAAAGGCATAAACCTTAACAAATAACATATAATCAGTGAATTGTAAGAAAGAATACCCAATTATTGTAAACATCTTAAAATTAACACTTTATAATAAAGTTATGGCGCCCACTTCTGTTGATTAATGAACTATTATCTTTATGTGAAAGTGAAGCGAACTAAAAAGCCCACATTGGTTAAACCCTAATAAAAACCGTACATTGAGCTAGTCGGAGACGTGTGAGCCATCCAAGGTAAGTTATAAAAAAGGGGCACATGTTGTCAAATGACAGTGAGAAAAATCTACTTTCGATGTCACTCGTCGAAAAACTACTATAATTTTCAAACGTCATAAAAGTGACAACTTAAGCGTATGTCAGGCAATCAGTTGGTTTGATAAACTAAACTGATCAGTCTGTTTTAATGACGTCACCAACAAAAAGTAGGTATGAAAAAACCAGTGATTTTCAAAATCACTGGAAGAACTTTCAAGTTTGATTGTCACACTATACGTCGAGTTTGATAAAATATTTCGGTTAAGTGCGCCCTTTTGTAGGTTTGTTCAACTGAGGTTACGTCAAGTTGTTTACATTTATTCTGTAGTTTTTGTTCAAAAATATTTTTTTTCTCCAACCACACGAATAAGACGCTATATTGTCGAATAATTTTGTATAAAAAGTAAGTCATTTCGGGATGTTCACCAATTACCTTGGCAACTGTACACTTTTCGATTCATATTTGCACTAGTACAAAAATGGACGCAAGATAGGGTTTTACATGGCAAATTTTAAATAAAACATAAACGCTTCGTGAATATTCGGCAATCGCCGTCGTTGTTGTTTAATTTCCCGGTATAGTGATTGTTTATTTGCGCCATGACAGTTCTACAATATAACCTACAATGTTTGATTCTAAATAATAAGTCATATTACCGAATTTATGAGTAGTTGGAGAAAAAATAGTATGTTTCATTCGCACAAAAAATGCGTTTTCGGGACGCGTAAGACTCGCCGGACTCCGCTGCGCGTCGTCCGGCGATCTGTCTTACTTGTCCCGAAATCATGCATTTTTTGTACTAATGAAACAAATAACTATTATTTGAAATCGGCAGTGAAGTAATCCATTGTTTTACGACTTTTTTGTAGGTGGCGAGGCGACTGATAAACGTCAATCGACCGAACATAACCTACAAAAGTTGGTTAAGATGTTGTAATTTTACGATTTCTCGATTTCAAACAAAACATAGTGTACACCTCGGCACTGAAGTTCCTTTTTATCCATCATGTGGTTTATTTCCACATTCGTGATAAAAAGTTATACTTAAGTGCCTTGGTATACAAACTAGGTACTATTTATTAAAGAAATGAATAAGAAAAAATCAGTAACATTGTTATCACTATCAGCGTTAGCAGTATCAACTTAAAAAATGCAAAAAGCGAAGTAAAAGGAAGTTATGGTCAAAATATTAGCTATTAAAACGACATGATAGCCTTGGCCCGGGGTACTAGCCATGTTAAGAAATTCTTTACAACAATAAATTCAATATAATAACATGACATTACTATGTTGAGCACACAGTTTAAAGCAAAGCGAAAAGCGAGTATTGAATATTCAGTTATAATATCACAAGAGCATCGAAAATAATCGATTATTTTCCGAGTAACGAGACGTAATCTGCGAAAAACCACGAGAGCGCAGCTCAAGTGGTATTTTAAGGATTATGTCGAGTTACGAGTGAAAAATAATCATTATTTTCGATTGCTCGAGTGGTATTCGTTACGATTATATAATGAATAGACCGATAATAATAAATTATTTTATTTCTTAGGTTGGCACTGGTTGTGTTAGTGGCACTGTTTATGTTGGTGGCACTGTAAGTCTATGTCAAATTCTACGTTATTAGGTTAGGTTTTGCGTCAGTGTGTGTCAAAAGTGACGCAAAACCTAACCTGCTAACCTCGAATTTGAAATAGACAGTTATTACATCATGGCTCTAGATTAGTATTATCCATTATTTTTGCTTTGTTGGACCCACCGAAACACCGAAGTGATTATACCACGTCGTCAAGGGTATATCCGTTTATCTATACCTTGTAACTAAGTAAAATTCTCAATTACTATTGGCCAAATCTATAATGAGTTGTATAATCGAGGTTATATTTTACCAATAAAGTTTAAGATTTCCGTATTTTTCCCGCCTTTTTGTTGAATTAAAATTTTAGCCAATCAGAAAAGAATTCGCATCAGACTGGTGGAAGTTAGGGACGCCTCTAAAATGATAAAAGTTTGACCAAACTTCAACAGTGACGTCATTAAAACAGACTGATCAGTTTAGTTTGTCAAACTAACTGATGGTGTGACATAGGCTTTATGTGACTTGACAGACAAGGTACATGCTCTTATAAGTTATTAAAGTATAAAAATATAAATAAATAAACAGTCCAAACAACAAGCAAAGAAATATAAATTTTACTTTTATGCCTAGGCAAAAATCGACGGACCCTCAAAAATCCCGGGTAAGAAAAGCTAGGAATGTCAGACGCAATCAGCCAAAATGCATTACATTACCAAAATAGAAAATGAAATAATTATTCAAGTTCCAACCAGACGATTCTTATCTCAAAATTCGAACCAAAAGATTACTACTTTTAAACGAGGTGTTGGCACAGCCCTAGCTAGCTCTGACTCTAGGTAGAAAATATGGAGTAAATAAGGACTAGGCAGCGATTCTCAAGGTTAAATGCAATCTATGAAGCAACAAAATTTAGGGCTCCTGTCGTTAAACACAACAAAAAAACAAATTTAGTTACCGAAACTATCACCACCTACCTTGTAAGAGTCGCACTTCAACCTAAATGAAAACAAAGGAGTCAAGTTCATGTAGGGTCGTGGCATGAATACTCAAATAAAATATAAATCAGTAACAGTTAAATAGGCTTTTAATAATTTTATTTTATTTTGGTACTCAGCCAACAGCCGTTAGGCCAAGTATAGGCGTCGCTGTGCAGTTATGAGGACTTCCAACCCCACTAACGACTGTCATGATGTTGTATGACCGCCGGGACCAACTTTTTCCGTGACAGCCGTATCACGAGGCGCCGAGAGAAGCAGACATGGAACTCCCATCCAAATTCTGACCAGAAAGAGCGTTGCTTAACTCTGCTGATCGAACGTGGACGCTTGTTTAAGCTACACCACCCGGGACAACAACAAGGTAACAAATATCCAGCATAAAACAGCTGGACGCTCAACTAGGCACCAGAGCTGGGCAGTATTTGTATTTGTAAATACTTTTTTTTAATTTAAATACCGTACATTAAAAAGTATTTAAACACTTAGTATTTAATTACTTTTTAAAAAAGTATTTAAATACTTAGTATTTAAATACTTTTTAATGTACGGTATTTGTATTTCTAGGTGCAAATACTTTGCAAAGTATTTAGTATTTAAATACAATTTTGGCAGTATTTAAATATTTTTAGGATATTTAAATACTATGAGAATATTTAAATACTTTGAGAGTATTTAAATACTTTCAGAGTATTTAGCTCCTTTGTATTTCTTCAAATGTATTTCTAACTAGTAAATAATTTTTGCATAGTTTCAACGTTTATCAAAATCCCAAGTTTTTACTTGAAACGCGAACACGTGTATGCTTCAGGTAAACAACCACCCGTGCTAAAGCGAGACAGAAACCACCAGGCAATTGTGGGCCTGAGCAAGATGCATAAAAAGCCGGTTTGACGGAGTGACGGAGACGGTGCACCCCTGCCATTCGATTATTTCGTTTTGGCAGCGCGGAACAAATAGTGGTGTTTCCTCTGTACCTGTGTCGTGATTTGTGGTAAACATAAATTACTATTACAGTAAGTATACCTATATTTAATAGTACTATTAGTAGTTCATATTCAATATACGCAATTTTATGAATAAAATATATTATGGATTTTAAGATTTTCTTTGCCGAAATATCCATAAAACACCGGAAACCAATATATTTTTTCCTTTGGAGTTTTTAATAATTCATATACAATAGTTTAAGCTATGTCATCTTTATTATTTGGCTTAATAATAGAATAAAAGGAAATTTAGAATTTTAAATTTAATTTTGAAAAACTGTTTAACTGGTATACACATGTTGTGTTACTATTTAAATATTTCGCTAGTCTTTTTACATTTTAGGGATATCTAAATACTTAAGAAGTATTTTAAATATTTTTAAAATATTTAATTACTTAAGAAATACTTTAAAAGTATTTAAATACTATAGGTATTTACTATTTAACTACTGTTTGCTCAAAAAAAGTATTTAATATTTAAATACATTCAATTTTCAAACAGTATTTAGTATTTAATATTTAAATACTTTTTAAAAGTATTTTGCCCAGCTCTGCTAGGCACAGAATGAATAATTAACAACATTGGATTTGGAGTCACCCAAATCATCACACACAAATAATAAGAATTATTAAAATTCAACACTCACTGTAGTATACAAGAAATTAAAATTAAAAAGCTCGCCTCAGCATAACGTGGCAAAAATTGAAATTCGGAGGCACTGCAAATGTCCGAAAAATTATTTTATTTTACTTGAAGCTTCCGTCGATCGAAAAGTCATGCCAAGCGCCTGAAGGACGCTCGCGAAAATACACATAAGGTCAGGGCCTGCATCTTTATGTTTTCTCGTGTGTTGCTCTTACTTCTAAAGACAATAAATAGCAGAAATTCTAAAATGATAAGTAGAAAAATCGTTTTTGTTCATGTCAAATACTCCCAAAATATTTAATTTAGATTTAATGCCAGTGTATATTAACTTAAAAAGAATTTAATTAAAAGGATTCAAAATTTTAGAGATGCCAATTAGTATTATATATATTTTATACGTTTAATCCCCCAGGATGAAGTTTATTCCCGAGACAAAGTCGAGGGAAGAATCACATGTGGGATTTAATGACATCTTAATACCAGCTTTTTAAGTTATCAAAATGAAGATAGTAGTGATGGTGACGAAACATACTTGGTAACTTAGCAATTTATTAGCACTGGGAGAGGGTAGAGGTGTCCCAATTTTACATAGTGCGTGGGAAAAGTATTCCCGGTAGGTGATATTTAGTTGTGTGAAGGGCCTGACAAAATATCAGGTATGTACTTTTAAATTGGGTTATTATATTTGACGTTAGACAAGTATTTTTAGCTAGAAGTGTATTTCTCAAACGTAAAAAAATGTAACCCAATTTAAAATTATTTACCCTACATTCTGCCAGGTTAGTTTTACATAACCCAACATCACCTACTGGGAATACTTTTCCCAAAGACAATGAGCATTTGCGACACCTATACTAAGGTCTTTTTCCATGACCGGAAGTAGAAATCAGTTTCTAGGTTATAAATATTGTTGCAGAAATATCCCTTGGGATTAAAAGTGGGACTTTAGTCCCTCAAGAGGACGCTATTGAAAATAATTTTTCAAAATGCCCAACTAATTCATTGAATAAAACATAATTAAATAAAACTAAATTTACCATCACATTGTGTAGACACAAGGCTCACAGTTGAAATTCTGTAATTATTGTTGTCTCAAGTCTTCTTAATTTTTTGCACTTTTTAAAAAATACCTCAGAAAACGTAACTTGTAAATTTATTGATAAAACCAGGTTATTATGCTGAAGGAAGTTGGAACTTGTTGAAGGTAAGAAAGTTTGGAGAGTGATTTGTAAACGGGATAACCAGGCCTAACTACCACTTAAAAAATTTGCAGCCTATGTCAATTCACAGATGAACACAGCGTTTGAGATTGTATTAAAAATTAAGTATCATACACTAGCTATAAATACAAAATATTGGTGTCGTGTTTTACTTATTTTAGGCGAACTGGCGACCTAGTAAATTATCTTCGACGTTCGTAAAATTATTGCCTCCGCACCCACTAATTCCCATAACAAAAATATTAATCTACAGACACCAGCACAAATATAGTATATAATTACAGCGCAGTTATAATCTGTAAGCATGTTCACGTCGCTACTTTACCTACTTTACCCGACATCACAAACCCGTCACGTCAGACAGCTAAGGCCTGGTTTTTTAAACTAGTATTGAGCGTTGTCAGTTATTTATTTTGTCTGTTGTCGTCCGAGGTCCGGTGTGTTGCTCATATTGTTTCCTGTGTTGCTCGAGCTCGCAAGCAACACAACTGATGCCGGGCCTGCATAAGGTACAGTCGTGTTCATTAAAGTGTTGTACAGCTTTTTATGCTTTGTGAATATAAATTAAGTACATACAGTTCAAAAAAGTGTTATTTATACAAATATTTTGAGAGCACACATCTAGGTTTACCTAGTTGATGATATAGTGTGAGTCTTTAGTGAGTAATACGACAACCACCAATAAACTTACAACTGTCTCTGTACAACACATTTTTGAACACGACTGTACATACAAAAATGCAGGAATAAGAAAAGATGAATTACGAACGCATCAAGAGAAAAATATGTATTGTTATCGTGTACAGTTTGTTAATCGAAGGCCTTTGTTGAACTGTTATTTCTTAGGCAAACGCCCATTACCGATAATTACACATCAAGCTAAAGTTTGATGCATGAACTTACGGGGTGTTTAAAAGCACTATCTTGCGGTCCCACGTGGGTATTGCCTCGGCCTATAGGTGCTAGAGTTGGCCTTGAAGCGTATACAGATGGGTTGCAAACGGGTGTCTTGGACACAACGCCCACTGGTCACAACGTCCACCACCTAGTATGGCCGCCATGTTGGACACAACGTCCACCGCTATTTTTGGTCATAACGTCCACCCTGGTCACAACGTCCACCGCCACAACGCCCACTCTGGTCACAACGTGCACCTTCGCATTTGGTCATAACGTCCACCTTGGACACAACGTCCACCGCTATAACGCCCACTGTGGTCACAACGTCCACCGACGCCTCTTGAGAATACCAGCTTACGGCGTCGGTCGTAACGTCCACTCTGGACACAACGTCCACCGCCATATCGCCCACTCTGGTCACAACGTCCACTTTCAAATTTGGTCACAACGTCCACCTTGGACACAACGTCCACCGCCATAACGCCCACTCTGGTCACAACGTCCACCTTCGCATTTGGTCATAACGCCCACCTTGGACACAACGTCCACCGCCATATCGCCCACTCTGGTCACAACGTCCACTTTCAAATTTGGTCACAACGTCCACCTTGGACACAACGTCCACCGCCATATCGCCCACTCTGGTCACAACGTCCACTTTCAAATTTGGTCACAACGTCCACCTTGGACACAACGTCCACCGCCATAACGCCCACTCTGGTCACAACGTCCACCTTCGCATTTGGTCATAACATCCACCTTGGACACAACGTCCACTTTTGCTTTACTGGTTATATATTAATAAATTTTTAACTGCCTTCGTTAATGCTTTTTGAGTGGACTAATGTTCTTTAGAATTTTAAAAAATGTTGGTTTTAGGCTATTTTATGTATTTTTTGAACCAATGTATAGTTTCAACTATTTCCTCCCCATTCTTGACGATTTTGGTCCTATATTCTGCTGGATTTTGTCTAGTGTATGTATTTCCAGCTCGTTTATCATATAAATCTGTATACGAAGAATAATGGTCCTGTCATAACACTAAATATAACGATTCGTTGGTTTACATGAATAACTGTTTTCTTATTGTATCGGAAAGTATTCAAACCTTCCCTGTCAAAAATATTTTATTTTCAACGTTTTACTTAAAAATTTCCAAATTGTGGTTTTGTAACTATAAACGAGAAAGAGATACCGTCGCTAAAATAAAACGTGGTTGTCGGAGCTGTCCTACTAAGTACAAATCCCCTATTTGCTTTTAGTGTTTTACCACATACTTTAGAATATTTTAATGCTTATAGTAATGTAGTTTCTTAACGTTACCTAGGGTCTCTAAATGACATTGACAAATTAGACAGCTCTGTTAGTTAACTGGGTCAGATAGAGGACCTTCAGGGCCGATTTTAGATATTTGCGGACCCTAGACGAGAGAGTCAAACATGGGGTTTAGTGGTGGCATGATTTTAAATGACAGCCCGGTCCATTTCACTTTCACCAAACATATATTACACGTGAATTCCCGAAGCAAATAAAGATAAATGCCAGCTGAAGAAAATACATATATTTTTCCACGATTGGGAGTAAAAATCAGTTTCTAGATTGGTTATAAAAATTGTGGCAGAATTTTCATTTTAAAGCATATATTCATTATAAAAATATATAAGATGTATGTTGTTACTTATAATACAATTCAAAGCCTACTAAATATTGCAGCATAATTCCAATTGACTGGAACGCTTTATGAAAATAATTGTTTCTGCTATAGGTCGTGGACAAAATAATATATACAAGGCAGGAGTGAACGCCATTTTTCCCTCTGTGTATTTGTAGCCCGGGGGCTTCGCCCTTGGGCTTTAAACTTACACTTCGAACAAAATCAAGCTTTACTCTTTTTTTCTGTATAATGTACTATGTAATTGTTTAAAAAAGTCATTTTAATAGGAACAGTACTAAAAAATCTAAATGGGTTTACACCGAACTTCCCTCCCGCGAATTAGATAAATTTACAAATTTTAAAAAATGTATCCCGCTGGGGTTTGAACCCGCAGCATCTGCATAGCGATCGTAACCGCACCTGCGTAGCAATCGACTGCATCGAAAAGTCGAACTGCGCCATTGAACCTAATTGAAATGAGTGCGACGCGCGCTTCTATTTAAGGGAACGGTCTTACTGTTGAAACGTTTTGACCCTTTTGTGACATTATCCTGTATCTGTTGATTCCTATTTTCGACAAGTGTAACGCCTGACTTATGTGAAAATTATTACTTCCTTCTATTTTAAAATAAACGCAAAAATAAAAAAATTGTTATTTTTTAAGGTGCTCACCTTGTATATGTTTGTCTGATATTTTCCCGGTTTCATTCCAGGTATATATATATATAATGTGTAGGCAAAATATCATCTTCCTACGACAAATAGTTTTTGAGTTATACCGCCAACAGACAGACGGAATTGAGAAAACCTGTTTTTCGTCATCTAGAGACCCTGAAACCTGAAGAAATCTCGGAAGGTAATTTTTTCGTAACAAAATGAAAATAAATTACAAGTAATAAACAATACCTAAATAATAAAGATTATATCGTTTTTTGTCTAGAATTTAATTCAGTGAAATCGTTTAATATCTCGTCATAATTCAAAGACCGCATTGCTTCTGCTTCTATCTGAATTATAGATAACGTTAAAGCTCTGCGCAATACAGTTTGGTAGATATAATTTTTAAGTTTTAAAAGTGAGACACATTTTTCTAGAAGCATTACAAATCGACACAGTAAAATATACTCTTAAAACATTTCTACATTGGGAAGTTTAGAAATAATAATATTTTTTTTATAAATTTTACATCTCATAAGGCGAGTTTAAAGAATTTCTCGTAGGGCTGTCAATATTCTGAAAGGCCTGACGAAGACACTGGTGTGCATTTATGTCCAGTTGACAGAGTCGAAATTAAACAATTTGTACGTGTAATCACAACTTAAAATATTAATAAGTGTGCTAGAGTAGCCAATAAAACAATGTTGCATCATACACAATTACGTCTTAACTTTTTATATGTATAAATAACATAAGTTGTGAGAAAACAAATAAAACAATCATTTTTGTAATTCTTCAATATTTTTTTTCCATCTTAAATGGTTATCTGTAATTATTACTAAATACTTTTATGTTCGTTATCGAATTTATTTGGACAGTTGAATTTTGAAGTTTACCGCAAGTATATTCAGAAAATTAATTTTCGTATAAAATAAATGGTATACATTTAGTTTTTTCAATATTTAAAGTGAGTAAGTTATGCCATTTCACCAATTTCTTTATTAAAAAGTCATCGTATACACTGTCAAAGGATTTTATGCTGTATAACTTGCGTAAATTCTTGAAATTAGATAGTGTAAACGTCTTTTTTAGCCAAACAGTGTAGATGAAACTACTTTGTGTGTTGTAAAAAATCAATAAGTCATTTTTTAATTAATTTTGCTACTATTTTAGCTAGAGATGGTAGCAACAATATTGGCCCATAATTTTCCATAACATCCTTCCTATTATTTTGAATATTTGTACGGAATGTACAATGGCAGTTTTCAGTACATCTGGAAATATATCACTGTTTAGGACTTGATTTAATACAAACTGCATTGGTTCGATAAAATACTGTTTTCTTCTTTTTATTGATTTTAAGTTTTCGTCAGTCAAGTTCTCTATTTCTGATAATGTGGTGTTCATTAAATTATCTATTTCTTCCTTAGTTACTAGGGATAAAAATAAGGTCGAATTACCTGGGGCAACATTTTTATAATAATTAATGTATTCATTGTTTAATTAATTTTTTACCCTAAGTAGGTACATCAGCCATATCTTTACCTACCTCACTGAAATATCCATTGAATTCATCAGCGATTTCCTTTTCATTCTGGAGTTGTGTACCATATTTTGATATAATTGTTTTATGGTAGATTTACAAACAAGCACGAACATTCATACTGTAGTTTGCAGTTTTCCAGAGGCCTTTCGGATCAGAAGTTTTACTTACTTGTTCAGTATAATAATTACACTTAGCTGTTTTTATTCAAGTTGGTAATATATTGTAGTAATTTTTATAAGTTTATCGAATTTCATAAAGTAGTGCACTACATTTCTACATATTCTACATATTTTTCACCATAGCAACCATTACAGCATAGCAACGGCGATTCGTTTTACGTTTGGCACTGTCAGTCTATATACATAATACTCGAAGTTATCAAGTTATGTTTTGCGTAAGTTTTTGACACAGACTGACGCAAAATTTGACCTGCAAACCTCAAATTTGACAAAAACTTACAGTGATCACGCCTGATCACACTGGTCCGTTGAACATCCTTGTTTTTTATTGTGAGAATGAGAGAGTTAACCGACACACCAGTGCGATGGTGGGACATTGTCGAACACAGCCCTGTACTGCCAAACAAGGTCCTTAAATATAGCAAGCGTGGAAATATATGTCATCTCAGTAACCGCCATTTTCGTGCCCACTAACAATGAATTTTTGGCAAAGCCGTCGCGATTCGAGTGAGAAACGTCACAGCTTATCATTTAAAAGATTAAGGTTTGAGAGTACCAGGATGTGCATCTTCGAACTGCTCTAACCATTCCCGACCTAGTTTTCGTTTATTTGGTTTTCCCGCTGACTAAAAAGGGAGAGAATTCTGGGTTCAAAATTCAAGGTTTAGATTTCCCGCCATTTGGCGATATTTTCGTACCCACTGCATAGTGGAAATACATGGGATGACCTGTATTTCCAAGTTTGTTATATTTATGGACCTTGCTGCCAAACGCATAACATCTACTGGAGCTGCTGATGTGCTTCAGTGCATAGAAAGTAGTTCTGCTCAGCTTGGTTATGTTTAGACATTTAGGTCACTTTTATAATATAATATTTCAAATGCGATAAAATATACGGAACACCTTAGAAAAGTGATTTTATTGCTCGTTGTTCGCTGATACTCCTACTCAAACCAGCCATACTTGTTCAATAAAACATCACTGTTCTAAACTAGTTGCGTAATGTAGTATTTTAAGTCAACGTCCTTGAGATTTTTAAAACCTTTTGCTTTAATTTGTGCATAACATATATTGCATTGATATTTTTTTTCGTAATCCATTTTTTCGGTTTTTTTAAATTTGTTTTAACTGTTTCGTCTTTTAATAATCGATTTTTAGTTATTTAATAAACGATATATTTTTCAGTTGCTAAATAATGATTTGGTTCAGAACACAACTGACCACAACTAACTAGAGTAACATGTTCAATATACTTATCCAGTTATCCTTGTCAAAGATTTTAATAGTCCTATTTGCCTGTGTGTTATCTTCAATGCTTCCTCCTTTCCTTACAGAAACAGTTGATAGTGTAGCATAATGATCTGTGATATTCGTTATTAATATGATCTCATTGTGTAGGTAACGGGTGTCCGCCGGCAAATTTCATTTTTAAACTTGAAATAAAATTTTTATTTCTTAAAATATGTTATTGAAAAACAATACAAAATAAACCTTAATCTTTGGGAAATTATTTGTGAAACAGCACATCCGCCAAATAACGCCCCTCACGTCGTATCACTTCTTCCAAACGAACTTGAAAATTTTGCATCACACGCGTAAGCATAGCAGGTGTAATCGCACGAATTTCTCGGGTGATGTTCTGCTTTACCACATCCCAAGTGGGTGGTGCATTCTCGTAGGAAATTTGCCACTGGACACCCACTTTTTTTTGTGGGGATATCTCAAATCAAAAGTCTACGAGAATGCACCACCCACTTGGGATGTGGTAAAGCAGAACATCACCCGAGAAATTCGTGCGATTACACCTGCTATGCTTACGCGTGTGATGCAAAATTTTCAAGTTCGTTTGGAAGAAGTGATACGACGTGAGGGGCGTTATTTGGCGGATGTGCTGTTTCACAAATAATTTCCCAAAGATTAAGGTTTATTTTGTATTGTTTTTCAATAACATATTTTAAGAAATAAAAATTTTATTTCAAGTTTAAAAATGAAATTTGCCGGCGGACACCCGTTAATATAAAAATTGTAAATAAATTACATAACCGATAAAAAAAGTTCTTTAATATTGATTCTTTAATATATTGTGTATATCTATTTGTGTATAGTATTTCATTAAGAAGACTATTATTTATAGATCTACTATGTATTTACATTGACAGTGATTGGAGTTATAATCAACATCAGACATGCAGAGTGATCAAAGAAGAAGTATGTACATATGTGCCGCTACATTCTTTATTGTTCTCAAACTAGCCAAAGCTAGTTCAAGAACAATAAAGACACATATAATACATAAATTAATATTTTATTTATCCCGCCCTAAAACAAATATTCTACTAAATTCAGCGATATACCGAATGTGCAGCCTGAGCAACAGATTCGCCGGAAAACTGGATTTTTACATGCCTTCTGTTAAAAAGTTTAGCCGAATATATTTCACATTATTTTAATAGTTATTTACTATACAAGTGGGATAAGAGGATCATTAATATACGTGTATAAGTTACAAACGAGTGAGTAGTACGAGTTAAGCTATTAAAAAAGCCTCAAAAACGTTTAAAATAGCGTTAACTTAAGCAAAAAAGCATAAACTCTTACAAAAAAGCTTTATTATAAAAAACGTCATAAATGAAAAAAAGACTATTCATTCATTTAACTAATAACAGTAATTCTGAAGAACAAGCATGTAATGTGACACTAAAAATATCAAATGCAAACACAATTCATAGAAAAACTGTAAATGTAACTGTTAAGTGTTTCATAAAATTGTGCCGCCTCGCTTGCAGTGGCGTATTTACTATGCGCATTCTAGAACTTGAGCGGGCCTTCGCCTCGCCGCTTCACTTAACTTCCATCTGTCGACGAGACTGCATGCGAAGGAGTCAGCTCCGCGAAAGCCAATTCTTTGTTTTAAATGTTCAAATGTTTGTGTGTTAATTTATGGCAATAAATTACTTACTTTGCTTTCAACGAGTGCATTATTTAGTAAAGAAAATCAATACAGTCCATTAACGTCCAAGGCGAGCTAGCAATCAGGAATTTTCCAAACATAACGGAAAACTGAGAGGCTCCTCAACAGTAACACAAAAAATAAAATAGAAAACTTGGGCACTAAAAAATTAGTCTTTCAGAAAACTATTAGTTATTAAATATTGTTCTAAATGCTCCATTATTAAATTTTATTTCATACTGATGTCAAAAATGACATTTTTCGGATTATTTATGGTACAAAAAGTGGAACATTAAAATCCTAGTACTTTAAAGTAAAATTTTAAAGTTCAAGTACTTTAAAACTTATTTATTGTACAAAAAATGGAACATTAAAGTCCTAGTACTTTGAAGTAAAATTTTAAAGTTCAAGTACTTTAAAATTATACGTCAGTTGTTAACATGAAATTTGAAATGATTTACACCTTTTTATTTAAAATTCATTAAACTTGCAGTATGAAATAAACCGTTGTATTCACCACGAACGAAAAGTGTTTTTAAAGGTCCTCGCAAGTAATTCCGTCCTCGGCTGGCGCCTCGGACGCAAACAACTTTCTCGTCTTTAAAATGCCACTTTTCGTTCTAGATAAATAAACTACTATAGTCGCCTTTCACTTAAAATGTTCTTATATGTAAAAAAAACTTCTTTCTATGTCAACATTAGTTATTGAAGCATATTTTAAATTTACTACAATAGTCGGATCAATCTCCAAGTCTTCTGCAATTTCGCCTGCCAAAATTGTGGAAATTTTATGGCCTTCTTTTTTGAAAAAAAAACCTTCTTACAATTAGAAAGAACTATTTGACCAATTCGCCCAGGTACTGCACAAACAGCATCTTTGAAATTATTAACAAAAACTTTTTTCGCAAGGTGCTTTGATCGGGAACGTGCATGTGAAAATATTTATCCAGGAACATTTTGAAGGAACTATTTTGTCATTTTTTCAGTGGTATGTTAGGTTTTACAAAGATCGAAATTAAACTGTGCTTGTGCCCTGAAGTAGATGCAAACGAAGTCACAATTGTCTGTTGTTTTGGCTAATTTTTATACTTCTTTAATTGTTTTTGATGCAAAGTGGTTTTTACATGTGGAATGGCCTATTTTTTTGTCGCACTGAATCTAGAATTTTAGTACTTAATAGTATATTGTATGTTAAGAGCTGAAAGTGCATTCTTGCCGCTTGCGCATGAATATTGCTGGTTGAGACGAAGTCGAAACCAGCAATCATTCAAAAGCGGCAAGCGCACTTTTAGCTCGAAATATACATACTATTTTTTCGACGACTGAGCATATTATTAAAGGAAAATATCAAATTTCATTTTATCGCAAAAATTAATGGACAATCAAGTTAACATTACTCGCGCAGTCTATTAGACATGTGACGCGATTATTTCGACAAATGACGGGTATTGTCAGGGAAACATTCGGACATGGCTACCTATTTTGTTCACGCGGAAACCCAAAACGCTCGGCGAGCGGCAAAAAGATGAAAACGCACGCTCAGCGGCAAATGTCAAATGACAGTGAGAAAAATCTACTTTCGATGTCAGTCGTCGAAAAATAATTTTACAGAAGTTTCTAAGCTCTTACCATCTTAATACAAGCTTTACAAATTAATTTATTGTTTTTATATTTTCATTCATTAAGTATAGTCTCTGACACAAAGGATGTTAGGCGTATAACTATCCCCAGATCTGTCGTATTGCTCTTGTTTGTATTTTGAATTAAAATCATACAAAACGAGGAGTGACCGAGTTTTCTGCGTGTGTGTTAGTTAACCAAAATAATTCAAGGGGATACCCGAGTTTTTTAGGAATTCCCAAAAAATCACTGCACTGACTGCATTTTTAAGCCCGTCTAACTGCATGCAAGCAAAAAATGTGTTCGCAAACGAACCAGATTGAAATATTCGATTACGAAATGAATTAGGCCGAAAATAAATGCAAACTGGCAACTTAAAAGTAAGTACAACTTAGCAATGGATCGAGACTTTATAATCACCCGGTACTTCAATTTCCTGCAATTCGTAAACATTTTCAGAAATCCTTTTCCTGCTTTTAATATTCAGACCTAGAAAACTGAAATTTTGCAGAGGTTCCCTTTATGATGTATACAAGGAACAAGGAAGGATATTTCGAAATTCAACCCCTAAAGGGGTAAAATGGGGGTTCCAATTTTGTATGGAAAAATAATATTAAATAGACATTTCGACTTGACACTTCCTAGGAGTATTCATCCCAAGAGTCATCGTGCTGATTGCTCTTAGAAAACTGCCGTCGGGGCAGTTTTCATTACAACCAGCGCTCGACCCTTGGCGTGTGCAAAATTATCGGTATGTCTCGCCCTTGTTATATTACTAATGATAACACGTAAAACCACGTTTTTTCAGTGACGTCAACCTTCTCTTTTATTTTTAGTTTTTAGGGGCTTGTAAATACTTACCTACTGGTACAATAAGGAAAAGTTTTTTTTTCGAATGAGGTGTAACGCAAACCAATGAATCTTTAGGTATATTTAGTGTTATAATATAGGGTGTCTTAAAATGAATTACATCTAGTATGCTTTGAAATTCGAGGTTAGTAGGTTAGGTTTTGCGTCACTTTTGACACAAACTGACACAAAACCTAACCTTCTAACCTCGAATTTCACATAGACTTACAGTCTTGCCAATTTCAAGTAAAATTTTAGATTGCATTATGGGAAATTCAAAGCATACTAGATGTAATTCATTGAAAGACACCCAGTATGACCTTTATGCTTCGTATACCTATTTATATGAGAAATGAGCTGGAAATACATACACTCGACAAAAACCAGCAGAAAAGAGAGACATGGGAAGGAAATAGTTGAAACTATACATTGATTAAAAAATACATAAAATAGCCTAAAACCAATATTTTTGAAAATTCAAAAAAACATTAGTCCACTCAAAAAGCATTAACGAAGGTAGTTAAAAATTCATTAATAAATAACCAGTAAAACAAAAGTGGGCGTTGTGTCCAAGGTGGACGTTATGCCCAAATGCGAAGGTGGATGTTGTGACCAGAGTGGGCGTTATGGCGGTGGACGTTGTGTCCAAGGTGGACGTTGTGACCAAATTTAAAAGTGGACGTTGTGACCAGAGTGGGCGTTATGGCGGTGGACGTTGTGTCCAAGGTGGACGTTGTGACCAAATTTGAAAGTGGACGTTGTGACCAGAGTGGGCGATATGGCGGTGGACGTTGTGTCCAAGGTGGGCGTTATGACCAAATGCGAAGGTGGACGTTGTGACCAGAGTGGGCGTTATGGCGGTGGACGTTGTGTCCAAGGTGGACGTTGTGACCAAATTTGAAAGTGGACGTTGTGACCAGAGTGGGCGATATGGCGGTGGACGTTGTGTCCAAGGTGGGCGTTATGACCAAATGCGAAGGTGGACGTTGTGACCAGAGTGGGCGATATGGCGGTGGACGTTGTGTCCAGAGTGGACGTTACGACCGACGCCGTAAACTATTATTCTCAAGAGGCGTCGGTGGACGTTGTGACCACAGTGGGCGTTATGGCGGTGGACGTTGTGTCCAAGGTGGACGTTGTGACCAGAGTGGCGTTGTGGCGGTGGACGTTGTGACCAGAGTGGACGTTATGACCAAATTTAAAAGTGGACGTTGTGTCCAACATGGCGGCCATACTAGGTGGTGGACGTTGTGACCAGTGGGCGTTGTGTCCAGGCCCCTTGCAAACGCCGTTTTCCGCGAGGAATTCGGCCAAATGGACAGGACGTTAGCAACCCCAATCATCTGAGCTTAAGCTGGGACGCTAAACAGCAGGCACGAATGTCTTGGATTTGGAAACAGGTCATAGCCGGAAATCGGCCTAAACGTGCATGAAGGGACGCCGCAGTGCCTACTTCAAATGAATTATTTTTGCGGCTCAGCCGCCTTCGACTAGAGCTCGTATTAGAAGATCGCAATTCGAAAATTTCGAACCAGGCACGATCTTACCGGAGGTCGAGCGTTCTACCGAAAAACCCAAAATTCCTGCGCGGCGCATCGCCCGAAATGGAGAGTTACAAAGAATGCCTGCTTTATAAGATAAGCGATTAGAAATACACTAAACAAACGAACGGCATAAAACTCGCATCTAAAGGCAACGTTTAACCCGCTTCAGCAGATTTAGATATGAACTCTGCACAGTAGGAATCGTGCATGCTTCGTAACTTAATAACTCCATACTAGTTGACTAAGATTCATGTTAATGCAGTAACTAAACCAGTGTAAATTTACATATGCAATTCATTTGTTGCCCAGCGACTACAGCGCAACTTCAAAGTTGCTGAAAACACGGTATACCTTACTACCGACCGCTAACAGCGTTGCCCGTTATTGTAAAATACCTTAAAGGAGTAAAACTCGCTTCTGAAAGCAACGTTTAGCACGTTTTAGCAGATTTAGATATGAATTCTGCATAATAGGAAACGAGCATGCTTCGTAACTTAATAACTCCATTATAGTTGACTAAGATTCGAGTTAATTCAGTAACTCAACCATTGTAAATTTACATATCTAATTCATTTGTGGCCAAGCGACGACAGCGCAACGACAAAGTTACTGAAAACACGGTATATCATACTACCAACCACTAAGAGCGTTGCCCGTTATTGTTAAATACCTTAAGGGAGTAAAACTCACTTCTAAAGGCAACGTTTAACCCGCTTCAGCAGATTTAGGTATCAACTCTGTATAGTAGGGATCGTGCATGCATCGTAACTTAATAGTTCCATACTAGTTGACTAAGATTTGTGTTTATGCAGTAACTAAACCATTGTAGATTTACATATGTAATTCATTTGTGGCCCAGCGACTACAGCGTAACGACAAAGTTACTGAAAACACGGTATATCAACCTACCAACCACTAAGAGCGTTGCCCGTTATTGTTAAATACCTTAAGGAAGTAAAACTTACTTCTAAAGGCAACGTTTAACCCGCTTCAGCAGATTTAGGTATCAACTCTGTATAGTAGGGATCGTGCATGCATCGTAACTTAATAGTTCCATACTAGTTGACTAAGATTTGTGTTTATGCAGTAACTAAACCATTGTAGATTTACATATGTAATTCATTTGTGGCCCAGCGACTACAGCGTAACGACAAAGTTACTGAAAACACGGTATATCATACTACCAACCACTAAGAGCCTTGCTCGTTATTGTTAAATACCTTAAGGGAGTAAAACTCACTTCTAAAGGCAACGTTTAACCCGCTTCAGCAGATTTAGGTATCAACTCTGTACAGTAGGAATCGTGCATGCTTCGTAACTTAAGAGTTCCATACTAGTTGACTAAGATTTGTGTTTATGCAGTAACTAAACCATTATAGATTTACATATGTAATTCATTTGTGGCCCAGCGACTACAGCGTAACGACAAAGTTACTGAAAACACGGTATATCATACTACCAACCACTAAGAGCCTTGCTCGTTATTGTTAAATACCTTAAGGGAGTAAAACTCACTTCTAAAGGCAACGTTTAACCCGCTTCAGCAGATTTAGGTATCAACTCTGTACAGTAGGAATCGTGCATGCTTCGTAACTTAAGAGTTCCATACTAGTTGACTAAGATTTGTGTTTATGCAGTAACTAAACCATTGTAGATTTACATATGTAATTCATTTGTGGCCCAGCGACTACAGCGTAACGACAAAGTTACTGAAAACACGGTATATCATACTACCAACCACTAAGAGCCTTGCTCGTTATTGTTAAATACCTTAAGGGAGTAAAACTCACTTCTAAAGGCAACGTTTAACCCGCTTCAGCAGATTTAGGTATCAACTCTGTACAGTAGGAATCGTGCATGCTTCGTAACTTAAGAGTTCCATACTAGTTGACTAAGATTTGTGTTTATGCAGTAACTAAACCATTATAGATTTACATATGTAATTCATTTGTGGCCCAGCGACTACAGCGTAACGACAAAGTTACTGAAAACACGGTATATCATACTACCAACCACTAAGAGCCTTGCTCGTTATTGTTAAATACCTTAAGGGAGTAAAACTCACTTCTAAAGGCAACGTTTAACCCGCTTCAGCAGATTTAGGTATCAACTCTGTACAGTAGGAATCGTGCATGCTTCGTAACTTAAGAGTTCCATACTAGTTGACTAAGATTTGTGTTTATGCAGTAACTAAACCATTATAGATTTACATATGTAATTCATTTGTGGCCCAGCGACTACAGCGTAACGACAAAGTTACTGAAAACACGGTATATCATACTACCAACCACTAAGAGCCTTGCTCGTTATTGTTAAATACCTTAAGGGAGTAAAACTCACTTCTAAAGGCAACGTTTAACCCGCTTCAGCAGATTTAGGTATCAACTCTGTACAGTAGGAATCGTGCATGCTTCGTAACTTAAGAGTTCCATACTAGTTGACTAAGATTTGTGTTTATGCAGTAACTAAACCATTATAGATTTACATATGTAATTCATTTGTGGCCCAGCGACTACAGCGTAACGACAAAGTTACTGAAAACACGGTATATCATACTACCAACCACTAAGAGCCTTGCTCGTTATTGTTAAATACCTTAAGGGAGTAAAACTCACTTCTAAAGGCAACGTTTAACCCGCTTCAGCAGATTTAGGTATCAACTCTGTACAGTAGGAATCGTGCATGCTTCGTAACTTAATAGTTCCATACTAGTTGACTAAGATTTGTGTTTATGCAGTAACTAAACCATTGTAGATTTACATATGTAATTCATTTGTGGCCCAGCGACTACAGCGTAACGACAAAGTTACTGAAAACACGGTATATCATACTACCAACCACTAAGAGCCTTGCTCGTTATTGTTAAATACCTTAAGGGAGTAAAACTCACTTCTAAAGGCAACGTTTAACCCGCTTCAGCAGATTTAGGTATCAACTCTGTACAGTAGGAATCGTGCATGCTTCGTAACTTAAGAGTTCCATACTAGTTGACTAAGATTTGTGTTTATGCAGTAACTAAACCATTATAGATTTACATATGTAATTCATTTGTGGCCCAGCGACTACAGCGTAACGACAAAGTTACTGAAAACACGGTATATCATACTACCAACCACTAAGAGCCTTGCTCGTTATTGTTAAATACCTTAAGGGAGTAAAACTCACTTCTAAAGGCAACGTTTAACCCGCTTCAGCAGATTTAGGTATCAACTCTGTACAGTAGGAATCGTGCATGCTTCGTAACTTAAGAGTTCCATACTAGTTGACTAAGATTTGTGTTTATGCAGTAACTAAACCATTATAGATTTACATATGTAATTCATTTGTGGCCCAGCGACTACAGCGTAACGACAAAGTTACTGAAAACACGGTATATCATACTACCAACCACTAAGAGCCTTGCTCGTTATTGTTAAATACCTTAAGGGAGTAAAACTCACTTCTAAAGGCAACGTTTAACCCGCTTCAGCAGATTTAGGTATCAACTCTGTACAGTAGGAATCGTGCATGCTTCGTAACTTAAGAGTTCCATACTAGTTGACTAAGATTTGTGTTTATGCAGTAACTAAACCATTATAGATTTACATATGTAATTCATTTGTGGCCCAGCGACTACAGCGTAACGACAAAGTTACTGAAAACACGGTATATCATACTACCAACCACTAAGAGCGTTGCCCGTTATTGTTAAATACCTTAAGGAAGTAAAACTTACTTCTAAAGGCAACGTTTAACCCGCTTCAGCAGATTTAGGTATCAACTCTGTATAGTAGGGATCGTGCATGCATCGTAACTTAATAGTTCCATACTAGTTGACTAAGATTTGTGTTTATGCAGTAACTAAACCATTGTAGATTTACATATGTAATTCATTTGTGGCCCAGCGACTACAGCGTAACGACAAAGTTACTGAAAACACGGTATATCATACTACCAACCACTAAGAGCCTTGCTCGTTATTGTTAAATACCTTAAGGGAGTAAAACTCACTTCTAAAGGCAACGTTTAACCCGCTTCAGCAGATTTAGGTATCAACTCTGTACAGTAGGAATCGTGCATGCTTCGTAACTTAAGAGTTCCATACTAGTTGACTAAGATTTGTGTTTATGCAGTAACTAAACCAATATAGATTTACATATGTAATTCATTTGTGGCCCAGCGACTACAGCGTAACGACAAAGTTACTGAAAACACGGTATATCATACTACCAACCACTAAGAGCCTTGCCCGTTATTGTTAAATACCTTAAGGGCGTAAAACTCGCTTCTAAAGGCAACGTTTAACCCGCTTTAGCAGATTTGGATATAAATTATGCACAGTAAGAATTGATAATGCTTCGTAATTTAATAACTCCATACTAGCTGACAAAGTTTCGAGTTAATGCAGTAACTAAACCTATGTAAATTTACATATCTAATTCATTTGTGGGCCAGCGACTACAGCGCAACGACAAAGTTTATGAAAATACGGTATATCATACTACTGACCACTAAGAACGTTGCCTGTTATTGTTAAATAACGTTAAATAGCGAGTAGAACTAGCTTCTAAAACAGTGGTGCCCAACCTTTAACTTGACGCGAGCCAATTTAGAATTTAAAAAAATTTGGCGAGCCACAATTATATATCGCACTTTAAATATTTCAATTATAAACGTATATAATGCACAAACTATAAAAATGTGTTGTGTAATATGTTAAGGAAAAAGTGTAATTATGTACTCTATATTATTATTTATTAAAAATTCAATACAATACAGATTAAGTACAAGAAAAACATTTTTTAACGTGAAACCTGACACTGCATGTCTTCTGCGAGTTTATTGTATTCTGGTACATACGATGTTATGGCTAAATTCATGCAGTCATTCAGATGTTCGTTTGTTATCCTGGATCTGAACTTTGATTTTAACAAGTTCATTGTTGAAAAACCACTTTCGCAAAGGTAAGTTGATCCAAAGCAGGAGTTTAACCTTAGAAAAGTTTCTTTTAAAAGTGGATATTTTTTCTCATCTACGAGTACCCAAAAATCTGTTTGTGATATTCTTGTTTTTAATTGTAGATCAGACTGAAAATCAATTATTTCCATTTCTAGATCAGCAGAATTTTTATTTAACATATTTGCAATCTGTTGCGATATTTCGGAAATATTAGTACCAACAAATGGATTTGAAATGAATGACGCAATGGGCTGAATTTTGCGAAAATCAGAAAATCGAATTTCGAAATTATTTTTAAGCTCGACGAGATTTTCAGAATATTTAATTGTTTCAATTTTCTTAAACTTCTTGATGTAGTTTTCCAAACTTGTAAAGTGGCAAAAGTTGCATTCCTTTATTTGGGATATCCACAAATTTAATTTTGATTTAAATGCGTTTATACTTCCTATTAACTCAATAATAGTCTTTTCTTTGCCCTGAAGTTCAAGATTTAGTTTATTCATTTTGGTTGTTATGTCTGTAAGAAAGGCTAAATCAGATAACCAGCTATGATCATTAAGTTCTTCATAAGCTTCGTTTCTGGTTTCTAAAAATTGTTTTATCTCTGGAAGAAGCTCTAAAAATCGTTGTAGGACTTTTCCCTTACTAAGCCATCTAATTTCAGAATGTAACATTAAAGTTCCATACTCAGCATCAAGTTCATCAGTCAGTAGTTTGAACAATCTACTCTGAAGTGGTCTGGCACGAACAGAATTTACAATTTTTAGAACAACATTCATCACGTGTTCATAACGTAAAACTTTTGTACATAATGCCTGCTGATGTATAATGCAGTGGTAGTTAAAAAAGTTTGGAAACTCAGCATCATTCTTACATAATGTGATGAAACCAACAGCAGAACCAATCATGGCAGGTGCGCCGTCTGTTGTTATGGACACAAGTTTTTGAAGGGGAAGATTAATTTCGGTTATATGGTTTTTAATTGCTTGGTATGTGTCCACTCCGCGTGTATTGCCTTTTAATGGCAAAACTGACAGTATATCTTCCTTCACTGAGCAATCGTTAAAGACCATCCTTATAAAAATATTTACTTGAGCTACATTGCAAATATCTGTTGATTCGTCACACTGTAAACTTAAGAAAACGCATTTTTGTAAATCATCTTTTACTTGTCCTCTGACATTTTCAGACATAGCTTCTATTCTACGAGTGACGGAATTTCTGGATAATTGGACATCTTGGATAGCTGACATAATTTCATTCTTATTTTTAGCTTCTTGAAATAAAATCTCGGATGCAGCAAGCATTGCTTCTTTAATTATGTTGCCATCATCAAAGGGTTTTTTGTGAGTTGCAAGTATATGTGCAATTTTAAATGATGCAATCGTAGCCACCTTCGTTTTATTTGCGGACTTGGTAAACATTGATTGTTGGGCAACTAATGCGCCTTTCAATTCTTTCACTTTACATTTTCTTATATTGCTGTTAGAAGGATATTCAGTATCATATTTTTTATGAACTGTTGTGAAATGTCTTTCAATGTTGCTTTTTTTTCCAACAGAAACTGTTGAACCACAAATCAAACAAATACATTTGTTCTTAAAATTAATGAAAAAATATTTCTCTTCCCATTCATCGTTAAAATTATAATTGTAGGTACGTTTTTTTCTTTTTTCCGGCTCATATGATGACATGATTAGGGTAACTACAAAATCGTTAAAACTAATGATTAACATACATAGAAAAAGCGAATATTTTTTATACCTGTATGAAACCACCAAACCACCTACTTCACGCACAGCTTCGAAAATTCTGTGTTCACTGTTCACTGGCATGTGTTTTAAGGAGGCTACGGCAAGCGACTGCCCCACTGACGGTAGCGGGTAGCGGCGCGGCGCTGTAAAATAGCAAGTCGGCACAACTGAAATTCGACTTCCTTTCCCCTCGTTGCACTTGACTTGACAAAAATAAGAATGCACCAGATCTGCAATGCGAGCTACAGCAAAAGGTCGTGCGAGCCACGTGTGGCTCGCGAGCTACGGGTTGGGCATCCCTGTTCTAAAAGCAGCGTTTAGCACGCTTTAGCAGATTTAGATATAAATTCTGCACAGTAAGAATCAATAATGCTTCGTAATTTAATAACTCAATACTAGCTGACAAAGATTCGAGTTAATGCAGTAACTAAATCTATGTAAATTTACATATCTAATTCATTTGTGGCCTACCGACTACAGCGCAACGACAAAGTTTCGGAAAATACGGTATACCATACTACTGACCACTAAGAACGTTGTCAGTTATTGTTAAATAACGTTAAATATCGAGTAGAACTCGCTTCTAAAACCAACGTTTAGCACGCTTTAACAGATTTACATATGAATTCTGCACAGTAGGAACCGTTCATGCTTCGTAACTTAATAATTTCCTACTAGCTGATAAAGATTCGAGTTGATGCAGTAACTACACCATTGTAATTTTACATATCTACTTCATTTGTGGCTTCGCGACTTCAGCGTAACGACAAAGTTACTGAAATCACGGTATATCATACTACTCACCACTAAGAACGTTGTCTGTTATTGTTAAATAGCGTTAAATAGCGAGTAGAACTCGCTTCTAAAAGCAACGTTTAGCACGCTTTAGCAGATTTAGATATAAATTCTGCACAGTAAGAATCGATAATGGTTCGTATTTTAATAACTCCATACTAGCTGACAAAGATTCGAGTTAATGCAGTAACTAATTTATTGTAAATTTACGTATCCAATTTATTTGTGGCCCAGCGACTACAGCGCTACGATAAAGTTTCTGAAAACACGGTATATTATACTACTGACCACTAAGAACGTTGTCTGTTATTGTTAAATAACGTTAAATAGCGAGTAGAACTCGCTTCTAAAAGCAAGGTTCAGCATGCTTTAGCAGATTTCGAAATAAATTCTACACAGTAGGAATCGTGCATGCTTGATAACTTAATAACTCCATACTAGCTGACAAAGATTCGACTTAATGCAGTAACTAAACCTAATGTAAGTTTACATATCTAATACATTTGTAGCCCAGCGACTACAGCGCAACGACAAAGTTTCTGAAAACACGGTATATCATACTACTGACCACTAAGAACGTTGTCTGTAATTGCTAAATATCTAAAAAAGTAGAACTCGCTACTAAAAGCAAATTTCAGCACGCTTTAACAGATTTACAAATGAATTCTGCACAGTAGGAACCGTTCATGCTTCGTAACTTAATAATTCCCTACTAGCTGATAAAGATTCGAGTTGATGCAGTAACTACACCATTGTAATTTTTCATATCTATTTCATTTGTGGCTTCGCGACTACAGCGTAACGACAAAGTTACTGAAATCACGGTATATCTTACTACTGACCACTAAGAACGTTGTCTTTTATTGTTAAATAGCGTTAAATAGCGAGTAGAACTCGCTTCTAAAAGCAAGGCTCAGCACGCTTTAGCAGATTTGGATATAAATTCTACACAGTAGGAATCGTGCATGCTTTATAACTTAATAACTCCATACTAGCTGACAAAGATTCGAGTTAATGCAGTAACTAAACCTACTGTAAGTTTACTTATATAATACATTTGTAGCCCAGCGACTACAGCGCAACGACAAAGTTTCTGAAAACACGGTATATCATATTACTGACCACTAAGAACGTTGTCTGTTGTTGTTAAATAGCGTTAAATAGCGAGTAGAACTCGCTTCTAAAAGCAACGTTTAGCACGCTTTAGCAGATTTGGATATAAATTCTGCACAGTAAGAATAGATAATGCTTCGTAATTTAATAACTCTATACTAGCTGACAAAGTTTCGAGTTAATGCAGTAACTAAACCTATGTAAATTTACATATCTAATTCATTTGTGGGCCAGCGACTACAGCGCAACGACAAAGTTTCTGAAAATACGGTATACCGTACTACTGACCACTAAGAACGTTGTCTATTATTGTTAAATAGCGTTAAATAGCGAGTAGAACTCGCTTCTAAAAGCAAGATTAAGCACGTTTTAGCAGATTTGGAAGTAAATTCTACACAGTATGAATCGTGCATGCTTCGTAACTTAATAACTACATACTAGCTGACAAAGATTCTAGTTAATGCAGTAACTAAACCTATGTAAATTTACATATCTAATTTATTTGTGGAACAACGTCTACAGCAGAACGACAAAGTTTCTGAAAACACGGTATATCGTACTACTGACCAGGAACGTTGTCTGTTATTGTTGAATAACGTTAAATAGCGAGTAGAACTCGCTTCTAAAAGCAAAGTTTAGCACGCTCTAGATATAAATTCTGCACTGTAAGAATCGATAATGCTTCGTATTTTAATAACTCCATACTAGCTGACAAAGATTCGAGTTAATGTAGTAACTAATTTATTGTAAATTTACGTATCCAATTTATTTCTGGTCCAGCGACTACAGCTCAACTACAAAGTTTCTGAAAACACTGTATATCATATTACTGACCACTAAGAACGTTGTCTGTTATTGTTGAATAGCGTTAAATAGCGAGTAGAACTCGCTTCTAAACGCAAGGTTCGGCACCCTTTAGCAGATTTTGATATAAATTCAACACAGTAGGAATCGTGCATGCTTTATAACTTAATAACTCCATACTAGCTGACAAAGATACGAGTTAATGCAGTAACTAAACCTAATGTAAGTTTACATATCTAATACATTTTTAGCCCAGCGACTACAGCGCAACGACAAAGTTTCTGAAAACACGGTATAGCATACTACTGACCACTAAGAACGTTGTCTGTTATTGTTAAATAGCGTTAAATAGCGAGTAGAACTCGCTTCTAAAAGCAACGTTTAGCACGCTTTAGCAGATTTGGATATAAATTCTGCACAGTAAGAATAGATAATGCTTCGTAATTTAATAACTCTATACTAGCTGACAAAGTTTCGAGTTAATGCAGTAACTAAACCTATGTAAATTTACATATCTAATTCATTTGTGGGCCAGCGACTACAGCGCAACGACAAAGTTTCTGAAAACACGGTATATCACCACTAAGAACGTTGTCTGTTATTGTTAAATAGCTAAAAAAGTAGAACTCGCTTCTAAAAGCTAATTTCAGGAGCTTTAACAGATTTACATATGAATTCTGCACAGTAGGCGTTCATGCTTCGTAACTTAATAATTCCCTACTAGCTGATAAAGATTCGAGTTGATGCAGTAACTACACCATTGTAATTTTTCATATCTATTTCATTTGTGGCTTCGCGACTACAGCGTAACGACAAAGTTACTGAAATCACGGTATATCATACTACTGACCACTAAGAACGTTGTCTGTTATTGTTAAATAGCGTTAAATAGCGAGTAGAACTCGCTTCTAAAAGCAACGTTTGGCACGCTTTAGCAGATTTAGATATACATTCTGCACAGTAAGAATCGATAATGCTTCGTATTTTAATAACTCCATACTAGCTGACAAAGATTCGAGTTAATGCAGTAACTAATTTATTGTAAATTTACGTATCCAATTTATTTGTGGCCCAGCGACTACAGCGCTACGACAAAGTTTCTGAAAACACGGTATATTATACTACTGACCACTAAGAACGTTGTCTGTTATTGTTAAATAACGTTAAATAGCGAGTAGAATTCGCTTCTAAAAGCAAGGTTCGGCATGCTTTAGCAGATTTCGAAATAAATTCTATACAGTAGGTATCGTGCATGCTTGATAACTTAATAACTCCATACTAGCTGACAAAGATTCGAGTTAATGCAGTAACTAAACCTAATGTAAGTTTACATATCTAATACATGTGTAGCCCAGCGACTACAGCGCAACGACAAAGTTTTTGAAAACACGGTATATTTATTTATTTATTCATACTACTAACCACTAAGAACGTTGTCTGTAATTGTTAAATATCTAAAAAAGTAGAACTCGCTTCTAAAAGCAAATTTCAGCACGCTTTAACAGATTTACATATGAATTCTGCACAGTAGGAACCGTTCATGCTTCGTAACTTAATAATTCCCTACTAGCTGATAAAGATTCGAGTTGATGCAGTAACTACACTATTGTAATTTTACATATCTACTTCATTTGTGGCTTCGCGACTTCAGCGTAACGACAAAGTTACTGAAATCACGGTATATCATTCTACTGACCACTAAGAACGTTGTCTTTTATTGTTAAATAGCGTTAAATAGCGAGTAGAACTCGCTTCTAAAAGCAAGGCTCAGCACGCTTTAGCAGATTTGGATATAAACTCTACACAGTAGGAATCGCGAATGCTTTATAACTTAATAACTCCATACTAGCTGACAAAGATTCGAGTTAATGCAGTAACTAAACCTAATGTAAGTTTACTTATATAATACATTTGTAGCCCAGCGACTACAGCGCAACGACAAAGTTTCTGAAAACACGGTATATCATATTACTGACCACTAAGAACGTTGTCTGTTGTTGTTAAATAGCGTTAAATAGCGAGTAGAACTCGCTTCTAAAAGCAACGTTTAGCACGCTTTAGCAGATTTGGATATAAATTCTGCACAGTAAGAATAGATAATGCTTCGTAATTTAATAACTCTATACTAGCTGACAAAGTTTCGAGTTAATGCAGTAAGTAAACCTATGTAAATTTACATATCTAATTCATTTGTGGGCCAGCGACTACAGCGCAACGACAAAGTTTCTGAAAATACGGTATATCATACTACTGACCACTAAGAACGTTGTCTATTATTGTTAAACAGCGAGTAGAACTCGCTTCTAAAAGCAAGTTTCAGCACGCTTTAGCAGATTTGGAAGTAAATTCTACACAGTAGGAATCGTGCATGCTTTATATCTTAATAACTCCATACTAGCTGACAAAGATTCGAGTTAATGCAGTAACTAAACCTAATGTAAGTTTACATATATAATACATTTGTAGCCCAGCGACTACAGCGCAACGACAAAGTTTCTGAAAACACGGTATATCATACTGCGGATCACTAAGAACGTTGTCTGTTATTGTTAAATAAGGTTAAATAGCCAGTAGAACTCGCTTCTAAAAGCAACGTTTAGCACGCTTTAGCAGATTTGAATATAAATTCTGCACAGTAAGAATCGACAATGCTTCGTAATTTAATAATCCTTACTAGCTGACAAAGTTTCGAGTTAATGCAGTAACTAAACCTAATGTAAGTTTACATATATAATACATTTGTAGCCCAGCGACTACAGCGCAACGTCAAAGTCTCTGAAGACACGGTATATCATACTGCGGACCACTAAGAACGTTGTCTGTTATTGTTAAATAGCTAAAAGTAGAATTCGCTTCTTAAAGCAAATTTCAGGATGCTTTAACAGATTTGGATATAAATTCTGCACAGTAAGAATCGATAATGCTTCGTAAATTAATAATCCATACTAGCTGACAATGTTTCGAGTCAATGCAGTAACTAAACCTATGTAAATTTACATATCTAATTCATTTGTGACCAGCGACTACAGCGCAACGACAAAGTTTCTGAAAACACGGTATATCATACTGCGGATCACTAAGAACGTTGTCTGTTATTGTTAAATAAGGTTAAATAGCCAGTAGAACTCGCTTCTAAAAGCAAATTTCAGCACGTTTTAGCAGATTAGGAAATAAATTCTAAACAGTAGGAATCGTGCATGCTTTATAACTTAATAACTCCATACTAGCTGACAAAGATTCGAGTTAATGCAGTGACTAAACCTAATGTAAGTTTACATATATAATACATTTGTAGCCCAGCGACTACAGCGCAACGACAAAGTTTCTGAAAACACGGTATATAATACTGCCGATCACTAAGAACGTTGTCTGTTATTGTTAAATAGCGTTAAATAGCCAGTAGAACTCGCTTCTAAAAGCAACGTTTAGCACGCTTTAGCAGATTTGGATATTAATTCTGCACAGTAAGAATCGATAATGCTTCGTAATTTAATAATCCATACTAGTTGAAAAAGTTTCGACTTAATGCAATAACTAAACCTAATGTAAGTTTACATATATAATACATTTGTAGCCCAGCGACTACAGCGCAACGTCAAAGTCTCTGAAAACACGGTATATCATACTGCGGACCACTAAGAACGTTGTCTGTTATTGTTAAATAGCTAAAAAAGTAGAACTCGCTTCTTAAAGCAAATTTCAGGATGCTTTAACAGATTTGGATATAAATTCTGCACAGTAAGAATCGATAATGCTTCGTAAATTAATAATCCATACTAGCTGACAATGTTTCGAGTCAATGCAGTAACTAAACCTATGTAAATTTACATATCTAATTCATTTGTGGCCAGCGACTACAGCCAAACGACAAAGTTTCTGAAAATACGGTATATCATACTACTGACCACTAAGAACGTTGTCTATTATTGTTAAATAGCGTTAAATAGCGAGTAGAACTCGCTTCTAAAAGCAACGTTTAGCACGCTTTAACAGATTTACATATGAATTCTGCACAGTAGGAACCGTTCATGCTTCGTAACTTAATAATTCCCTACTAGCTGATAAAGATTCGAGTTGATGCAGTAACTACACCATTGTAATTTTACATATTTACTTCATTTGTGGCTTCGCGACTTCAGCGTAACGAAAAAGTTACTGAAATTACGGTATATCATACTACCGACCACTAAGAACGTTGTCTGTTATTGTTAAATAGCGTTAAATAGCGGGTAGAACATCTCTTCTAAAAGCAGCGTTTAGCACGCTTTAGCAGATTTAGATATAAATTCTGCACAGTAGGAACCGTTCATCCTTCGTAACTTAATAATTCCCTACTAGCTGATAAAGATTCGAGTTGATGCAGTAACTACACCATTGTAATTTTACATATTTACTTCATTTGTGGCTTCGCGACTTCAGCGTAACGAAAAAGTTACTGAAATTACGGTATATCATACTACTGACCACTAAGAACGTTGTCTGTTATTGTTAAATAGCGTTAAATAGCGAGTAGAACATCTCTTCTAAAAGCAGCGTTTAGCACGCTTTAGCAGATTTAGATATAAATTCTGCACAGTAAGAATCGATAATGCTTCGTAATTTAATAACTCCATACTAGCTGGCAAAGATTCGAGTTAATGTAGTAACTAAATCTATCAAATTTACATATCTAATTCATTTGTGGCCCAGCGACTACAGCGCAACGACAAAGTTTCTGAAAATACGGTATACCATACTACTGACAACTAAGAACGTTGCCTGTTATTGTTAAATAGCGTTAAATAGCGAGTAGTACTCGCTTCTAAAAGCAGCGTTTAGCACGCTTTAGCAGATTTAGCTATAAATTCTGCAAAGTAAGAATCGATAATGCTTCGTAATTTATTAATTCCATACTAGCTAATAAAGATTCGAGTTGATGCAGTAACTACACCATTGTAATTTTACATATCTACTTCATTTGAGGCTTCGCGACTTCAGCGTAACGACAAAGTTACTAAAATCACGGTATATCATACTACTGGCCAGTAAGAACGTTGTCTGTTATTGTTAAATAGCGAGTGGAACTCGGTTCTAAAAGCAACGTTTAGCACGCTTTAGCAGATTTGGATATAAATTCTGCACAGTAAGAATCGATAATGCTTCGTAATCCTTACTAGCTGACAAAGTTTCTAGTTAATGCAGTAACTAAACCTAATGTAAGTTTACATATATAATACATTTGTAGCCCAGCGACTACAGCGCAACGTCAAAGTGTCTGAAGACACGCTATATCATACTGCGGACCACTAAGAACGTTGTCTGTTATTGTTAAATAGCTACAAAAGTAGAACTCGCTACTAAAAGCAAATTTCAGCACGCTTTAACTGATTTACATATGAATTCTGCACAGTAGGAACCGTTCATGCTTCGTAACTTAATAATTCCATACTAGCTAATAAAGATTCGTGTTGATGAAGTAACTACACCATTGTAATTTTACATATCTACTTCATTTGTGGCTTCGCGACTTCAGCGTAACGACAAAGTTACTGAAATCACGTTTTATCATACTACTGACAACTAAGAACGTTGTCTGTTATTGTTAAATAGCGTTAAATAGCGAGTAGAACTCGCTTCTAAAAGCAACGTTTAGCACGCTTTAGCAGATTTGGATATAAATTCTGCACAGTAAGAATCGATAATGCTTTGTAATTTAATAATCCATACTAGCTGACAAAGTTTCGAGTTAATGCAGTAACTAAACCTAATGTAAGTTTACATATATAATACATTTGTAGCCCAGCGACTACAGCGCAACGACAAAGTTTCTGAAAACACGGTATATCATACTGCGGATCACTAAGAACGTTGTCTGTTATTGTTAAATAGCGTTAAATAGCCAGTAGAACTCGCTTCTAAAAGCAACGTTTAGCACGCTTTAGCAGATTTGGATATAAATTCTGCACAGTAAGAATCGATAATGCTTCGTAATCCATACTAGCTGACAAAGATTCGATTTAATGCAGTAACTAAACCTAATGTAAGTTTACATATATAATACATTTGTAGCCCAGCGACTACAGCGCAACGTCAAAGTCTCTGAAGACACGGTATATCATACTGCGGACTACTAAGAACGTTGTCTGTTATTGCTAAATAGCTAAAAAAGTAGAATCGTTTCTAAAAGCAAATTTCAGCACGTTTTAACAGATTTACATATGAATTCTGCACAGTAGGAACCGTTCATGCTTCTTAACTTAATAATTCCCTACTAGCTAATAAAGATTCGTGTTGATGAAGTAACTACACCATTGTAATTTTACATATCTACTTCATTTGTGGCTTCGCGACTTCAGCGTAACGACAAAGTTACTGAAATCACGTTTTATCATACTACTGACAACTAAGAACGTTGTCTGTTATTGTTAAATAGCGTTAAATAACGAGTAGAACTCGCTTCTAAAAGCAACGTTTAGCACGCTTTAGCAGATTTGGATATAAATTCTGCACAGTAAGAATCGATAATGCTTTGTAATTTAATAATCCATACTAGCTGACAAAGATTCGAGTTAATGCAGTAACTAAACCTAATGTAAGTTTACATATATAATACATTTGTAGCCCAGCGACTACAGCGCAACGTCAAAGGCTCTGAAGACTCGTTATATCATACTGCGGACCACTAAGAACTTTGTCTGTTATTGTTAAATAGCTAAAAAAGTAGAACTCGCTTCTAAAAGCAACGTTTAGCACGCTTTAGCAGATTCGGATATAAATTCTGCACAGTAAGAATCGATAATGCTTCGTAATTTAATAATCCTTACTAGCTGACAAAGTTTCGAGTTAATGCAGTAACTACACCTAATGTAAGTTTACATATATAATACATTTGTAGCCCAGCGACTACAGCGCAACGTCAAAGTCTCTGAAGACACGGTATATCATACTGCGGACCACTAAGAATGTTGTCTGTTATTGTTAAATAGCTAAAAAAGTAGAACTCGCTTCTAAAAGCAAATTTCAGCACGTTTTAACAGATTTACATATGAATTCTGCACAGTAGGAACCGTTCATGCTTCGTAACTTAATAATTCCCTTCTAGCTGATAAAGATTCGAGTTGATGCAGTAACTACACCATTGTAATTTTACATATCTACTTCATTTGTGGCTTCGCGACTTCAGCGTAACGACAAAGTTACTGAAATCACGGTATATCATACTACTGACCACTAAGAATGTTGTCTGCTATTGTTAAATAGCGTTAAATAGCGAGTAGAACTCGCTGCTAAAAGCAACGTTTAGCACGCTTTAGCAGATTTGGATATAAATTCTGCACAGTAAGAATCGATAATGCTTCGTGATTTAATAATCCATACTAGCTGACAAAGATTCGAGTTAATGCAGTAACTAAACCTAATGTAAGTTTACATATCTAATACATTTTTAGCCCAGCGACTACAGCGCAACGACAAAGTTTCTGAAAACACGGTATAGCATACTACTGACCACTAAGAACGTTGTCTGTTATTGTTAAATAGCGTTAAATAGCGAGTAGAACTCGCTTCTAAAAGCAACGTTTAGCACGCTTTAGCAGATTTGGATATAAATTCTGCACAGTAAGAATAGATAATGCTTCGTAATTTAATAACTCTATACTAGCTGACAAAGTTTCGAGTTAATGCAGTAACTAAACCTATGTAAATTTACATATCTAATTCATTTGTGGGCCAGCGACTACAGCGCAACGACAAAGTTTCTGAAAACACGGTATATCACCACTAAGAACGTTGTCTGTTATTGTTAAATAGCTAAAAAAGTAGAACTCGCTTCTAAAAGCTAATTTCAGGAGCTTTAACAGATTTACATATGAATTCTGCACAGTAGGCGTTCATGCTTCGTAACTTAATAATTCCCTACTAGCTGATAAAGATTCGAGTTGATGCAGTAACTACACCATTGTAATTTTTCATATCTATTTCATTTGTGGCTTCGCGACTACAGCGTAACGACAAAGTTACTGAAATCACGGTATATCATACTACTGACCACTAAGAACGTTGTCTGTTATTGTTAAATAGCGTTAAATAGCGAGTAGAACTCGCTTCTAAAAGCAACGTTTGGCACGCTTTAGCAGATTTAGATATACATTCTGCACAGTAAGAATCGATAATGCTTCGTATTTTAATAACTCCATACTAGCTGACAAAGATTCGAGTTAATGCAGTAACTAATTTATTGTAAATTTACGTATCCAATTTATTTGTGGCCCAGCGACTACAGCGCTACGACAAAGTTTCTGAAAACACGGTATATTATACTACTGACCACTAAGAACGTTGTCTGTTATTGTTAAATAACGTTAAATAGCGAGTAGAATTCGCTTCTAAAAGCAAGGTTCGGCATGCTTTAGCAGATTTCGAAATAAATTCTATACAGTAGGTATCGTGCATGCTTGATAACTTAATAACTCCATACTAGCTGACAAAGATTCGAGTTAATGCAGTAACTAAACCTAATGTAAGTTTACATATCTAATACATTTGTAGCCCAGCGACTACAGCGCAACGACAAAGTTTTTGAAAACACGGTATATTTATTTATTTATTCATACTACTAACCACTAAGAACGTTGTCTGTAATTGTTAAATATCTAAAAAGTAGAACTCGCTTCTAAAAGCAAATTTCAGCACGCTTTAACAGATTTACATATGAATTCTGCACAGTAGGAACCGTTCATGCTTCGTAACTTAATAATTCCCTACTAGCTGATAAAGATTCGAGTTGATGCAGTAACTACACTATTGTAATTTTACATATCTACTTCATTTGTGGCTTCGCGACTTCAGCGTAACGACAAAGTTACTGAAATCACGGTATATCATTCTACTGACCACTAAGAACGTTGTCTTTTATTGTTAAATAGCGTTAAATAGCGAGTAGAACTCGCTTCTAAAAGCAAGGCTCAGCACGCTTTAGCAGATTTGGATATAAACTCTACACAGTAGGAATCGCGAATGCTTTATAACTTAATAACTCCATACTAGCTGACAAAGATTCGAGTTAATGCAGTAACTAAACCTAATGTAAGTTTACTTATATAATACATTTGTAGCCCAGCGACTACAGCGCAACGACAAAGTTTCTGAATACACGGTATATCATATTACTGACCACTAAGAACGTTGTCTGTTGTTGTTAAATAGCGTTAAATAGCGAGTAGACCTCGCTTCTAAAAGCAACGTTTAGCACGCTTTAGCAGATTTGGATATAAATTCTGCACAGTAAGAATAGATAATGCTTCGTAATTTAATAACTCTATACTAGCTGACAAAGTTTCGAGTTAATGCAGTTAGTAAACCTATGTAAATTTACATATCTAATTCATTTGTGGGCCAGCGACTACAGCGCAACGACAAAGTTTCTGAAAATACGGTATATCATACTACTGACCACTAAGAACGTTGTCTATTATTGTTAAACAGCGAGTAGAACTCGCTTCTAAAAGCAAGTTTCAGCACGCTTTAGCAGATTTGGAAGTAAATTATACACAGTAGGAATCGTGCATGCTTTATATCTTAATAACTCCATACTAGCTGACAAAGATTCGAGTTAATGCAGTAACTAAACCTAATGTAAGTTTACATATATAATACATTTGTAGCCCAGCGACTACAGCGCAACGACAAAGTTTCTGAAAACACGGTATATCATACTGCGGATCACTAAGAACGTTGTCTGTTATTGTTAAATAAGGTTAAATAGCCAGTAGAACTCGCTTCTAAAAGCAACGTTTAGCACGCTTTAGCAGATTTGAATATAAATTCTGCACAGTAAGAATCGACAATGCTTCGTAATTTAATAATCCTTACTAGCTGACAAAGTTTCGAGTTAATGCAGTAACTAAACCTAATGTAAGTTTACATATATAATACATTTGTAGCCCAGCGACTACAGCGCAACGTCAAAGTCTCTGAAAACACGGTATATCATACTGCGGACCACTAAGAACGTTGTCTGTTATTGTTAAATAGCTAAAAAAGTAGAACTCGCTTCTTAAAGCAAATTTCAGGATGCTTTAACAGATTTGGATATAAATTCTGCACAGTAAGAATCGATAATGCTTCGTAAATTAATAATCCATACTAGCTGACAATGTTTCGAGTCAATGCAGTAACTAAACCTATGTAAATTTACATATCTAATTCATTTGTGGCCAGCGACTACAGCCAAACGACAAAGTTTCTGAAAATACGGTATATCATACTACTGACCACTAAGAACGTTGTCTATTATTGTTAAATAGCGTTAAATAGCGAGTAGAACTCGCTTCTAAAAGCAACGTTTAGCACGCTTTAACAGATTTACATATGAATTCTGCACAGTAGGAACCGTTCATGCTTCGTAACTTAATAATTCCCTACTAGCTGATAAAGATTCGAGTTGATGCAGTAACTACACCATTGTAATTTTACATATTTACTTTATTTGTGGCTTCGCGACTTCAGCGTAACGACAAAGTTACTGAAATCACGGTATATCATACTACCGACCACTAAGAACGTTGTCTGTTATTGTTAAATAGCGTTAAATAGCGGGTAGAACATCTCTTCTAAAAGCAGCGTTTAGCACGCTTTAGCAGATTTAGATATAAATTCTGCACAGTAGGAACCGTTCATCCTTCGTAACTTAATAATTCCCTACTAGCTGATAAAGATTCGAGTTGATGCAGTAACTACACCATTGTAATTTTACATATTTACTTCATTTGTGGCTTCGCGACTTCAGCGTAACGAAAAAGTTACTGAAATTACGGTATATCATACTACTGACCACTAAGAACGTTGTCTGTTATTGTTAAATAGCGTTAAATAGCGAGTAGAACATCTCTTCTAAAAGCAGCGTTTAGCACGCTTTAGCAGATTTAGATATAAATTCTGCACAGTAAGAATCGATAATGCTTCGTAATTTAATAACTCCATACTAGCTGGCAAAGATTCGAGTTAATGTAGTAACTAAATCTATCAAATTTACATATCTAATTCATTTGTGGCCCAGCGACTACAGCGCAACGACAAAGTTTCTGAAAATACGGTATACCATACTACTGACAACTAAGAACGTTGCCTGTTATTGTTAAATAGCGTTAAATAGCGAGTAGTACTCGCTTCTAAAAGCAGCGTTTAGCACGCTTTAGCAGATTTAGCTATAAATTCTGCAAAGTAAGAATCGATAATGCTTCGTAATTTATTAATTCCATACTAGCTAATAAAGATTCGAGTTGATGCAGTAACTACACCATTGTAATTTTACATATCTACTTCATTTGAGGCTTCGCGACTTCAGCGTAACGACAAAGTTACTAAAATCACGGTATATCATACTACTGGCCAGTAAGAACGTTGTCTGTTATTGTTAAATAGCGAGTGGAACTCGGTTCTAAAAGCAACGTTTAGCACGCTTTAGCAGATTTGGATATAAATTCTGCACAGTAAGAATCGATAATGCTTCGTAATCCTTACTAGCTGACAAAGTTTCTAGTTAATGCAGTAACTAAACCTAATGTAAGTTTACATATATAATACATTTGTAGCCCAGCGACTACAGCGCAACGTCAAAGTGTCTGAAGACACGCTATATCATACTGCGGACCACTAAGAACGTTGTCTGTTATTGTTAAATAGCTACAAAAGTAGAACTCGCTTCTAAAAGCAAATTTCAGCACGCTTTAACTGATTTACATATGAATTCTGCACAGTAGGAACCGTTCATGCTTCGTAACTTAATAATTCCATACTAGCTAATAAAGATTCGTGTTGATGAAGTAACTACACCATTGTAATTTTACATATCTACTTCATTTGTGGCTTCGCGACTTCAGCGTAACGACAAAGTTACTGAAATCACGTTTTATCATACTACTGACAACTAAGAACGTTGTCTGTTATTGTTAAATAGCGTTAAATAGCGAGTAGAACTCGCTTCTAAAAGCAACGTTTAGCACGCTTTAGCAGATTTGGATATAAATTCTGCACAGTAAGAATCGATAATGCTTTGTAATTTAATAATCCATACTAGCTGACAAAGTTTCGAGTTAATGCAGTAACTAAACCTATGTAAATTTACATATCTAATTCATTTGTGGGCCAGCGACTACAGCGCAACGACAAAGTTTCTGAAAATACGGTATATCATACTACTGACCACTAAGAACGTTGTCTATTATTGTTAAATAGCGTTAAATAGCGAGTAGAACTCGCTTCTAAAAGCAAGTTTCAGCACGCTTTAGCAGATTTGGAAGTAAATTCTACACAGTAGGAATCGTGCATGCTTTATAACTTAATAACTCCATACTAGCTGACAAAGATTCGAGTTAATGCAGTAACTAAACCTAATGTAAGTTTACATATATAATACATTTGTAGCCCAGCGACTACAGCGCAACGACAAAGTTTCTGAAAACACGGTATATCATACTGCGGATCACTAAGAACGTTGTCTGTTATTGTTAAATAGCGTTAAATAGCCAGTAGAACTCGCTTCTAAAAGCAACGTTTAGCACGCTTTAGCAGATTTGGATATAAATTCTGCACAGTAAGAATCGATAATGCTTCGTAATCCATACTAGCTGACAAAGATTCGATTTAATGCAGTAACTAAACCTAATGTAAGTTTACATATATAATACATTTGTAGCCCAGCGACTACAGCGCAACGTCAAAGTCTCTGAAGACACGGTATATCATACTGCGGACCACTAAGAACGTTGTCTGTTATTGCTAAATAGCTAAAAAAGTAGAATCGTTTCTAAAAGCAAATTTCAGCACGTTTTAACAGATTTACATATGAATTCTGCACAGTAGGAACCGTTCATGCTTCTTAACTTAATAATTCCCTACTAGCTAATAAAGATTCGTGTTGATGAAGTAACTACACCATTGTAATTTTACATATCTACTTCATTTGTGGCTTCGCGACTTCAGCGTAACGACAAAGTTACTGAAATCACGTTTTATCATACTACTGACAACTAAGAACGTTGTCTGTTATTGTTAAATAGCGTTAAATAACGAGTAGAACTCGCTTCTAAAAGCAACGTTTAGCACGCTTTAGCAGATTTGGATATAAATTCTGCACAGTAAGAATCGATAATGCTTTGTAATTTAATAATCCATACTAGCTGACAAAGATTCGAGTTAATGCAGTAACTAAACCTAATGTAAGTTTACATATATAATACATTTGTAGCCCAGCGACTACAGCGCAACGTCAAAGGCTCTGAAGACTCGTTATATCATACTGCGGACCACTAAGAACTTTGTCTGTTATTGTTAAATAGCTAAAAAAGTAGAACTCGCTTCTAAAAGCAACGTTTAGCACGCTTTAGCAGATTCGGATATAAATTCTGCACAGTAAGAATCGATAATGCTTCGTAATTTAATAATCCTTACTAGCTGACAAAGTTTCGAGTTAATGCAGTAACTACACCTAATGTAAGTTTACATATATAATACATTTGTAGCCCAGCGACTACAGCGCAACGTCAAAGTCTCTGAAGACACGGTATATCATACTGCGGACCACTAAGAATGTTGTCTGTTATTGTTAAATAGCTAAAAAAGTAGAACTCGCTTCTAAAAGCAAATTTCAGCACGTTTTAACAGATTTACATATGAATTCTGCACAGTAGGAACCGTTCATGCTTCGTAACTTAATAATTCCCTTCTAGCTGATAAAGATTCGAGTTGATGCAGTAACTACACCATTGTAATTTTACATATCTACTTCATTTGTGGCTTCGCGACTTCAGCGTAACGACAAAGTTACTGAAATCACGGTATATCATACTACTGACCACTAAGAATGTTGTCTGCTATTGTTAAATAGCGTTAAATAGCGAGTAGAACTCGCTGCTAAAAGCAACGTTTAGCACGCTTTAGCAGATTTGGATATAAATTCTGCACAGTAAGAATCGATAATGCTTCGTGATTTAATAATCCATACTAGCTGACAAAGATTCGATTTAATGCAGTAACTAAACCTAATGTAAGTTTACATATATAATACATTTGTAGCCCAGCGACTACAGCGCAACGACAAAGTTTCTGAAAACACGGTATATCATACTGCGGATCACTAAGAACGTTGTCTGTTATTGTTAAATAGCGTTAAATAGCCAGTAGAACTCGCTTCTAAAAGCAACGTTTAGCACGCTTTAGCAGATTTGGATATTAATTCTGCACAGTAAGAATCGATAATGCTTCGTAATTTAATAATCAGTACTAGTTGAAAAAGTTTCGACTTAATGCAGTAACTAAACCTAATGTAAGTTTACATATATAATACATTTGTAGCCCAGCGACTACAGCGCAACGACAAAGTTTCTGAAAACACGGTATATCATACTGCGGATCACTAAGAACGTTGTCTGTTATTGTTAAATAAGGTTAAATAGCCAGTAGAACTCGCTTCTAAAAGCAACGTTTAGCACGCTTTAGCAGATTTGAATATAAATTCTGCACAGTAAGAATCGATAATGCTTCGTAATTTAATAATCCTTACTAGCTGACAAAGTTTCGAGTTAATGCAGTAACTAAACCTAATGTAAGTTTACATATATAATACATTTGTAGCCCAGCGGCCACAGCGCAACGTCAAAGTCTCTGAAGACTCGGTATATCATACTGCGACCCACTAAGAACGTTGTCTGTTATTGTTAAATAGCTAAAAAAGTAGAACTCGCTTCTAAAAGCAACGTTTAGTACGCTTTAGCAGATTTGGATATAAATTCTGCACAGTAAGAATCGATAATGCTTCGTGATTTAATAATCCATACTAGCTGACAAAGATTCGATTTAATGCAGTAACTAAACCTAATGTAAGTTTACATATATAATACATTTGTAGCCCAGCGGCCACAGCGCAACGTCAAAGTCTCTGAAGACTCGTTATATCATACTGCGGACCACTAAGAACGTTGCCTGTTATTGTTAAATAGCGTTAAATAGCGAGTAGAACTCGCTTCTAAAAACAGCGTTTAGCACGCTTTAGCAGATTTAGATATAAATTCTGCACAGTAAGAATCGATAATGCTTCGTAATTTATTAATTCTATACTAGCTGATAAAGATTCGAGTTGATGCAGTAACTACACCATTGCAATTTTACATATCTACTTCATTTGAGGCTTCGCGACTTCAGCGTAACGACAAAGTTACTAAAATCACGGTATATCATACTACTGACCACTAAGAACGTTGTCTGTTATTGTTAAATAGCGTTAAATAGCGAGTAGAACTCGCTTCTAAAAACAACGTTTAGCACGCTTTAGCAGATTTGGATATAAATTCTGCACAGTAGGAACCGTTCATGCTTCGTAACTTAATAATTCCCTACTAGCTGATAAAGATTCGAGTTGATGCAGTAACTACACCATTGTAATTTTACATATCTACTTCATTTGTGGCTTCGCGACTTCAGCGTAACGAAAAAGTTACTGAAATTACGGTATATCATACTACTGACCACTAAGAACGTTGTCTGTTATTGTTAAATAGCGTTAAATAGCCAGTAGAACTCGCTTCTAAAAGCAACGTTTAGCACGCTTTAGCAGATTTGGATATTAATTCTGCACAGTAAGAATCGATAATGCTTCGTAATTTAATAATCCATACTAGTTGAAAAAGTTTCGACTTAATGCAGTAACTAAACCTAATGTAAGTTTACATATATAATACATTTGTAGCCCAGCGACTACAGCGCAACGTCAAAGTCTCTGAAGACACGGTATATCATACTGCGCACCACTAAGAACGTTGTCTGTTATTGTTAAATAGCTAAATAAGTACAACTCGCTTCTAAAAGCAAATTTCAGCACGTTTTAACAGATTTACATATGAATTCTGCACAGTAGGAACCGTTCATGCTTCGTAACCTAATAATTCCCTACTAGCTGATAAAGATTCGAATTGATGCAGTAACTACACCATTGTAATTTTACAGATTTACTTCATTTGTGGCTTCGCGACTTCAGCGTAACGACAAAGTTACTGAAATCACGGTATATCATACTACTGACCACTAAGAACGTTGTCTGTTATTGTTAAATAGCGTTAAATAGCGAGTAGAACATCTCTTCTAAAAGCAGCGTTTAGCACGCTTTAGCAGATTTAGATATAAATTCTGCACAGTAAGAATCGATAATGCTTCGTAATTTAATAACTCCATACTAGCTGGCAAAGATTCGAGTTATTGTAGTAACTAAATCTATCAAATTTACATATCTAATTCTTTTGTGGCCCAGCGACTACAGCGCAACGACAAAGTTTCTGAAAATACGGTATACCATACTACTGACCACTAAGAACGTTGTCTGTTTTTGTTAAATAGCGTTAAATAGCGAGTAGTACTCGCTTCTAAAAGCAAGGTTCATCACGCTTTAGCAGATTTGGAAATAAATTCTAAACAGTAGGAATCGTGCATGCTTTATAACTTAATAACTCCATACTAGCTGAGAAAGATTGGAGTTAATGCAGTAACTAAACCTAATGTAAGTTTACATATATAATACATTTGTAGCCCAGCGACTACAGCGCAACGACAAAGTTTCTGAAAACACGGTATATCATACTGCGGATCACTAAGAACGTTGTCTGTTATTGTTAAATAGCGTTAAATAGCGAGTAGAACTCGCTTCTAAAAGCAACGTTTAGCACGCTTTAGCAGATTTGGATATAAATTCTGCACAGTAAGAATGGATAATGCTTGGTAATTTAATAATCCATACTAGCTGAAAAAGTTTCGACTTAATGCAGTAACTAAACCTATGTAAATTTACATATCTAATTCATTTGTGGGCCAGCGACTACAGCGCAACGACAAAGTTTCTGAAAATACGGAATATCATACTACTGACCACTAAGAACGTTTTCTATTATTGTTAAATAGCGTTAAATAGCGAGTAGAACTCGCTTCTAAAAGCAAGGTTCAGCACGCTTTAGCAGATTTGGAAATACATTCTACACAGTAGGAATCGTGCATGCTTTACAACTTAATAACTCCATACTAGCTGACAAAGTTTCGAGTTAATGCTGTAACTAAACCTAATGTAAGTTTACATATATAATACATTTGTAGCCCAGCGACTACAACGCAACGTCAAAGTCTCTGAAGACACGGTATATCATACTGCGGACCACTAAGAACGTTGTCTTTTAATGTTAAATAGCGTTAAATAGCGAGTAGAACTCGCTTCGAAAAGCAAGGTTCAGTACGCTTTTGCAGATTTGGAAATAAATTCTACACAGTAGGAATCGTGCATGCTTTCTAACTTAATAACTCCATACTAGCTGACAAAGATTTGAGTTAATGCAGTAACTAAACCTAATGTAAGTTTACATATATAATACATTTGTAGCCCAGCGACTACAGCGCAACGTCAAAGTCTCTGAAGACTCGGTATATCATACTGCGGACTACTAAGAACGTTGTCTGTTATTGTTAAATAGCTAAAAAAGTAGATCTCGCTTCTAAAAGCAACGTTTAGCACGCTTTAGCAGATTTGGATATAAATTCTGCACAGTAAGAATCGATAATGCTTCGTAATTTAATAATCCTTACTAGCTGACAAAGTTTAGAGTTAATGCAGTAACTAAACCTAATGTAAGTTTACATATATAATACATTTGTAGCCCAGCGACTACAGCGCAACGTCAAAGTCTCTGAAGACTCGGTATATCATACTGCGGACCACTAAGAACGTGTCTGTTATTCTTAACTAGCTAAAAAAGTAGAACTCGCTTCTAAAAGCAACGTTTAGCACGCTTTAGCAGATTTGGATAAAAATTCTGCACAGTAAGAATCGATAATGCTTCGTAATTTAATAATCCTTACTAGCTGACAAAGTTTAGAGTTAATGCAGTAACTAAACCTAATGTAAGTTTACATATATAATACATTTGTAGCCCAGCGACTACAGCGCAACGTCAAAGTCTCTGAAGACTCGGTATATCATACTGCGGACCACTAAGAACGTTGTCTGTTATTGTTAAATAGCTAAAAAAGTAGATCTCGCTTCTAAAAGCAACGTTTAGCACGCTTTAGCAGATTTGGATATAAATTCTGCACAGTAAGAATCGATAATGCTTCGTAATTTAATAATCCATACTAGCTGAAAAAGTCTCGACTTAATGCAGTAACTAAACCTATGTAAATTTACATATCTAATTCATTTGTGGGCCAGCGACTACAGCGCAACGACAAAGTTTCTGAAAATACGGTATATCATACTACTGACCACTAAGAACATTGACTATTATTGTTAAATAGCGTTAAATAGCGAGTAGAACTCGCTACTAAAAGCAAGGTTCAGCACGCTTTAGCAGATTTGGAAATAAATTCTACACAGTAGGAATCGTGCAAGCTTTACAACTTAATAACTCCATACTAGCTGACAAAGTTTCGAGTTAATGCAGTAACTAAACCTAATGTAAGTTTACATATATAATACATTTGTAGCCCAGCGACTACAGCGCAACGTCAAAGTCTCTGAAGACTCGGTATATCATACTGCGGACCACTAAGAACGTTGTCTGTTATTGTTAAATAGCTAAAAAAGTAGATCTCGCTTCTAAAAGCAACGTTTAGCACGCTTTAGCAGATTTGGATATAAATTCTGCACAGTAAGAATCGATAATGCTTCGTAATTTAATAATCCATACTAGCTGAAAAAGTCTCGACTTAATGCATTAACTAAACCTATGTAAATTTACATATCTAATTCATTTGTGGGCCAGCGACTACAGCGCAACGACAAAGTTCCTGAAAATACGGTATATCATACTACTGACCACTAATAACATTGACTATTATTGTTAAATAGCGTTAAATAGCGAGTAGAACTCGCTACTAAAAGCAAGGTTCATCACGCTTTAGCAGATTTTGAAATAAATTCTACACAGTAGGAATCGTGCAAGCTTTACATCTTAATAACTCCATACTAGCTGACAAAGTTTCGAGTTAATGCAGTAACTAAACCTAATGTAAGTTTACATATATAATACATTTGTAGCCCAGCGACTACAGCGCAACGTCAAAGTCTCTGAAGACTCGGTATATCATACTGCGGACCACTAAGAACGTTGTCTGTTATTGTTAAATAGCTAAAAAAGTAGATCTCGCTTCTAAAAGCAACGTTTAGCACGCTTTAGCAGATTTGGATATAAATTCTGCACAGTAAGAATCGATAATGCTTCGTAATTTAATAATCCATACTAGCTGAAAAAGTCTCGACTTAATGCAGTAACTAAACCTATGTAAATTTACATATCTAATTCATTTGTGGGCCAGCGACTACAGCGCAACGACAAAGTTTCTGAAAATACGGTATATCATACTACTGACCACTAAGAACATTGACTATTATTGTTAAATAGCGTTAAATAGCGAGTAGAACTCGCTACTAAAAGCAAGGTTCAGCACGCTTTAGCAGATTTTGAAATAAATTCTACACAGTAGGAATCGTGCAAGCTTTACAACTTAATAACTCCATACTAGCTGACAAAGTTTCGAGTTAATGCAGTAACTAAACCTAATGTAAGTTTACATATATAATACATTTGTAGCCCAGCGACTACAGCGCAACGTCAAAGTCTCTGAAGACTCGGTATATCATACTGCGGACCACTAAGAACTTTGTCTGTTATTCTTAACTAGGTAAAAAAGTAGAACTCGCTTCTAAAAGCAACGGTTAGCACGCTTTAGCAGATTTGGATATAAATTCTGCACAGTAAGAATCGATAATTCTTCGTAATTTAATAATCCTTACTAGCTGACAAAGTTTAGAGTTAATGCAGTAACTAAACCTAATGTAAGTTTACATATATAATACATTTGTAGCCCAGCGACTACAGCGCAACGTCAAAGTCTCTGAAGACTCGGTATATCAGACTGCGGACCACTAAGAACGTTGTCTGTTATTGTTAAATAGCTAAAAAAGTAGAACTCGCTTCTAAAAGCAACGTTTAGCATAGAGATGGGCGGAACGATGCGTTAGGTGGAACGTTCCACACGTTCTCGTTCCGAAAAAATACCGTTCCAAATTAACGTTCTTCCGGAACGAGGGATCCAAATGACATTACTGGTTTCGACGTCATTCTAGAACGTTTATTATTATTTTATTAGCGACATATTAATAAGGTGTTTTTTAAAATTCATTTTAAGTATTGTTATAATATTCGTGTACCTAAAAAACTATCAGTGAGATTGAGAAACATGTACCTACACTTGTTTTTAAAAAATAAACTTGTTAGATTCCTTTAGTGAAACCCTTATATTCATGCCTTGATGAAATTCCTATTTATATCAAAATTTTAAACTGTTTTAATTTTTAGTTCTATCAGTAAATAACGACTATTATTATGCTGAAAAGTTAATTAAATTATCGTTTTACACTTTACAATAAAATTAGCATTTATAATATTTTACAATTATGCGTTTCTATCAATGAAAAAACATATCGTGAAAGAAGCGTTTCCAGTTCCGGCCTTCCTTTAGGGACCGGGAGGATGGAACGTCGAACGGGAATCGTGATTAGTTCCGAGCAGCGACGCGCAACCAACAACACTTAACTGTCTATTTGTGTTGCGTTCTTCTCGTTTTTACCGTTTCAGTTTTATTTCGTCGTTCCAAAATAACGCGTTCATCCTATGTTAGGAACTTTCCGGTACGTTGCTAAAAAAACCGTTTCGAAAGAACGTTCCGTGCGGAACGACTCATCTCTAGTTTAGCATGCTTTAGCAGATTTGGATATAAATTCTGACAAAGTTTCGAGTTAATGCAGTAACTAAACCTAATGTAAGTTTACATATATAATACATTAGTAGCCCAGCGACTACAGCGCAACGTCAAAGTCTCTGAAGACTCGGTATATCATACTGCGGACCACTAAGAACGTTGTCTATTATTGTTAAATAGCTAAAAAAGTAGAACTCGCTTCTAAAAGCAACGTTTAGCACGCTTTAGCAGATTTGGATATAAATTCTGCACAGTAAGAATCGATAATGCTTCGTAATTTAATAATCCTTACTAGCTGACAAAGATTCGAGTTAATGCAGTAACTACACCATTGTAATTTTACATATCTAATTCATTTGTGGCTTCGCGACTTCAGCGTAACGACAAAGTTACTGAAATCACGGTATATCATACTACTGCCCACTAAGAACGTTGTCTGTTATTGTTAAATAGCGTTAAATAGCGAGTAGAACTCGCTTCTAGAACCAACGTTTAGCACGCTTTAGCAGATTTGGATATAAATTCTGCACAGTAAGAATCGATAATGCTTCGTAATTTAATAATCCTTACTAGCTGACAAAGATTCGAGTTAATGCAGTAACTACACCATTGTAATTTTACATATCTAATTCATTTGTGGCTTCGCGACTTCAGCGTAACGACAAAGTTACTGAAATCACGGTATATCATACTACTGCCCACTAAGAACGTTGTCTGTTATTGTTAAATAGCGTTAAATAGCGAGTAGAACTCGCTTCTAGAACCAACGTTTAGCACGCTTTAGCAGATTTGGATATAAATTCTGCACAGTAAGAATCGATAATGCTTCGTAATTTAATAATCCATACTAGCTGACAAAGATTCGAGTTAATGCAGTAACTAAACCTAATGTAAGTTTACATATATAATACATTTGTAGCCCAGCGACTACAGCGCAACGTCAAAGTCTCTGAAGACACGGTATATCATACTGCGGACTACTAAGAACGTTGTCTGTTATTGTTAAATAGCTAAGAAAGTAGAACTCGCTTCTAAAAGCAACGTTCAGCACGCTTTAGCAGATTTGGATATAAATTCTGCACAGTAAGAATCGATAATGCTTCGTAATTTAATAATCCATACTAGCTGACAAAGATTCGAGTTAATGCAGTAACTAAACCTAATGTAAGTTTACATATATAATACATTTGTAGCCCAGCGACTACAGCGCAACGTCAAAGTCTCTGAAGACACGGTATATCATACTGCGGACCACTAAGAATGTTGTCTGTTATTGTTAAATAGCAAAAAAAGTAGAACTCGCTTCTAAAAGCAAATTTCAGCACGCTTTAACAGATATACATATGAATTCTGCACAGTACGAACCGATCATGCTTCGTAACTTCATAATCCTTACTAGCTGACCAAGTTTCGAGTTAATGCAGTAACTAAACCTAATGTAAGTTTACATATATAATACATTTGTAGCCCAGCGACTACAGCGCAACGTCAAAGTCTCTGAAGACTCGGTATATCATACTTCGGACTACTAAGAACGTTGTCTGTTATTGTTAAATAGCTTAAAGAAGTAAAATTCGCTTCTAAAAGTAACGTTTTGCACACTTTTGCAGATTTAGATATGAACTCTGCACTGTAGAAATCGTGAATGTTTCTTAACTCAATAACTCCATACTAGTTAACTAAGATTCGAGTTAATGCAGTAACTTAACCGTTTTAAATTTGCATATCCATTTTATCTGTGGCCCAGTAACTACAGAGCAACGACAGAGTTACTGAAAACACGGTATATCATACTACCGACCACTACGAGCGTTGCGTATAATTGTTAAATAGCTACAAGAAGCAAAACTCGCTTCTAAAAGCAACGTTCAGCATGATTTAGCAGATTTGGATATAAATTCTACACAGTACGAATCGTGCATGCTTCGTAACTTAATAACTCCATACTAGCTGACAAAGATTCGAGTTAATGCAGTAACTACACCATTGTAATTTTACATATCTAATTCATTTGTGGCTTCGCGACTTCAGCGTAACGACAAAGTTACTGAAATCACGGTATATCATACTACTGCCCACTAAGAACGTTGTCTGTTATTGTTAAATAGCGTTAAATAACGAGTAGAACTCGCTTCTAGAAGCAACGTTTAGCACGCTTTAGCAGATTTGGATATAAATTCTGCACAGTAAGAATCGATAATGCTTCGTAATTTAATAATCCATACTAGCTGACAAAGATTCGAGTTAATGCAGTAACTAAACCTAATGTAAGTTTACATATATAATACATTTGTAGCCCAGCGACTACAGCGCAACGTCAAAGTCTCTGAAGACTCGGTATATCATACTGCGGACCACTAAGAACATTATCTGTTATTGTTAAATAGCTAAAAAAGTAGAACTCGCTTCTAAAAGCAAATTTCAGCACGCTTTAACAGATTTACATATGAATTCTGCACAGTAGGAACCGATCATGCTTCGTAACTTCATAATCCTTACTAGCTGACCAAGTTTCGAGTTAATGCAGTAACTAAACCTAATGTAAGTTTACATATATAATACATTTGTAGCCCAGCGACTACAGCGCATCGTCAAAGTCTTTGAAGACTCGGTATATCATACTGCGGACCACTAAGAACGTTGTCTGTTATTGTTAAATAGCTTAAAGAAGTAAAACTCGCTTCTAAAAGTAACGTTTTGCACACTTTTGCAGATTTAGATATGAACTCTGCACTGCAGAAATCGTGAATGTTTCTTAACTCCATACTAGTTAACTAAGATTCGAGTTAATGCAGTAACTTAACCGTTTTAAATTTGCATATCCATTTTATCTGTGGCCCAGTAACTACAGAGCAACGACAGAGTTACTGAAAACACGGTATATCATACTACCGACCAATACGAGCGTTGCGTATAATTGTTAAATTGCTAAAAGAAGCAAAACTCGCTTCTAAAAGCAACGTTCAGCATGATTTAGCAGATTTGGATATAAATTCTACACAGTACGAATCGTGCATGCTTCGTAACTTAATAACTCCATACTCGCTGACAAAGATTCGAGTTAATGCAGTAACTACACCATTGTAATTTTACATATCTAATTCATTTGTGGCTTCGCGACTTCAGCGTAACGACAGAGTTACTGAAAACACGGTATATCATACTACCGACCAATACGAGCGTTGCGTATAATTGTTAAATTGCTAAAAGAAGCAAAACTCGCTTCTAGAAGCAACGTTTAGCACGCTTTAGCAGATTTGGATATAAATTCTGCACAGTAAGAATCGATAATGCTTCGTAATTTAATAATCCATACTAGCTGACAAAGATTCGAGTTAATGCAGTAACTAAACCTAATGTAAGTTTACATATATAATACATTTGTAGCCCAGCGACTACAGCGCAACGTCAAAGTCTCTGAAGACACGGTATATCATACTGCGGACCACTAAGAATGTTGTCTGTTATTGTTAAATAGCTAAAAAAGTAGAACTCGCTTCTAAAAGCAAATTTCAGCCGCTTTAACAGATTTACATATGAATTCTGCACAGTAGGAACCGATCATGCTTCGTAACTTAATAATTCCCTACTAGCTAATAAAGATTCGTGTTGATGAAGTAACTACACCATTGTAATTTTACATATCTACTTCATTTGTGGCTTCGCGATTTCAGCGTAACGACAAAGTTACTGAAATCACGTTAGATCATACTACTGACCACTAAAAACGTTGTCTGTTATTGTTAAATAGCGTTAAATAGCGAGTAGAACTCGCTGCTAAAAGCAACGTTTAGCACGCTTTAGCAGATTTGGATATAAATTCTGCACAGTAAGAATCGATAATGCTTCGTAATTTAATAATCCTTACTAGCTGACAAAGTTTCGAGTTAATGCAGTAACTAAACCTAATGTAAGTTTACATACATAATACATTTGTAGCCCAGCGACTACAGCGCAACGTCAAAGTCTCTGAAGACTTGGTATATCATACTGCGGACCACTAAGAACGTTGTCTGTTATTGTTAAATAGCTAAAAAAGTAGAACTCGCTTCTAAAAGCAACGTTTAGCACGCTTTAGCAGATTTGGATATAAATTCTGCGCAGTAAGAATCGATAATGCTTCGTAATTTAATAATCCTTACTAGCTGACAAAGTTTCCAATTAATGCAGTAACTAAACCTAATGTAAGTTTACATATATAATACATTTGTAGCCCAGCGACTACAGCGCAACGTCAAAGTCTCTGAAGACTCGGTATATCATACTGTGGACCACTAAGAACGTTGTCTGTTATTGTTAAATAGCTAAAAAAGTAGAACTCGCTTCTAAAAGCAACGTTTAGCACGCTTTAGCAGATTTGGATATAAATTCTGCACAGTAAGAATCGATAATGCTTCGTAATTTAATAATCCTTACTAGCTGGCAAAGTTTCGAGTCAATGTAGTAACTAAACCTAATGTAAGTTTACATATATAATACATTTGTAGCCCAGCGACTACAGCGCAACGTCAAAGTCTCTGAAGACTCGGTATATCATACTGCGGACCACTAAGAACGTTGTCTGTTATTGTTAAATAGCTAAAAAAGTAGAACTCGCTTCTAAAATCAACGTTTAGCACGCTTTAGCAGATTTGGATATAAATTCTGCACAGTAAGAATCGATAATGCTTCGTAATTTAATAATCCTTAATAGCTGACAAAGTTGCGAGTTAATGCAGTAACTAAACCTAATGTAAGTTTACATATATAATACATTTGTAGCCCACCGACTACAGCGCAACGTCAAAGTCTCTGAAGACACGGTATATCATACTGCGGACCACTAAGAATGTTGTCTGTTATTGTTAAATAGCTAAAAAAGTAGAACTCGCTTCTAAAAGCAAATTTCAGCCGCTTTAACAGATTTACATATGAATTCTGCACAGTAGGAACCGATCATGCTTCGTAACTTAATAATTCCCTACTAGCTAATAAAGATTCGTGTTGATGAAGTAACTACACCATTGTAATTTTACATATCTACTTCATTTGTGGCTTCGCGATTTCAGCGTAACGACAAAGTTACTGAAATCACGTTAGATCATACTACTGACCACTAAAAACGTTGTCTGTTATTGTTAAATAGCGTTAAATAGCGAGTAGAACTCGCTTCTAAAAGCAACGTTTAGCACGCTTTAGCAGATTTGGATATAAATTCTGCACAGTAAGAATCGATAATGCTTCGTAATTTAATAATCCTTACTAGCTGACAAAGTTTCGAGTTAATGCAGTAACTAAACCTAATGTAAGTTTACATACATAATACATTTGTAGCCCAGCGACTACAGCGCAACGTCAAAGTCTCTGAAGACTTGGTATATCATACTGCGGACCACTAAGAACGTTGTCTGTTATTGTTAAATAGCTAAAAAAGTAGAACTCGCTTCTAAAAGCAACGTTTAGCACGCTTTAGCAGATTTGGATATAAATTCTGCGCAGTAAGAATCGATAATGCTTCGTAATTTAATAATCCTTACTAGCTGACAAAGTTTCCAATTAATGCAGTAACTAAACCTAATGTAAGTTTACATATATAATACATTTGTAGCCCAGCGACTACAGCGCAACGTCAAAGTCTCTGAAGACTCGGTATATCATACTGCGGACCACTAAGAACGTTGTCTGTTATTGTTAAATAGCTAAAAAAGTAGAACTCGCTTCTAAAAGCAACGTTTAGCACGCTTTAGCAGATTTGGATATAAATTCTGCACAGTAAGAATCGATAATGCTTCGTAATTTAATAATCCTTACTAGCTGGCAAAGTTTCGAGTCAATGTAGTAACTAAACCTAATGTAAGTTTACATATATAATACATTTGTAGCCCAGCGACTACAGCGCAACGTCAAAGTCTCTGAAGACTCGGTATATCATACTGCGGACCACTAAGAACGTTTTCTGTTATTGTTAAATAGCTAAAAAAGTAGAACTCGCTTCTAAAAGCAACGTTTAGCACGCTTTAGCAGATTTGGATATAAATTCTGCACAGTAAGAATCGATAATGCTTCGTAATTTAATAATCCTTACTAGCTGACAAAGTTTCGAGTTAATGCAGTAACTAAACCTAATGTAAGTTTACATATATAATACATTTGTAGCCCATCGACTACAGTGCAACGTCAAAGTCTCTGAAGACTCGGTATATCATACTGCGGACCACTAAGAACGTTGTCTGTTATTGTTAAATAGCGTTAAATAGCGAGTAGAACTCGCTTCTAAAAGCAACGTTTAGCACGCTTTAGCAGATTTGGATATAAATTCTGCACAGTAAGAATCGATAATGCTTCGTAATTTAATAATCCTTACTAGCTGACAAAGTTTCGAGTTAATGCAGTAACTAAACCTAATGTAAGTTTACATACATTATAAATTTGTAGCCCAGCGACTACAGCGCAACGTCAAAGTCTCTGAAGACTCGGTATATCATACTGAGGACCACTAAGAACGTTGTCTGTTATTGTTAAATAGCTAAAAAAGTAGAACTCGCTTCTAAAAGCAACGTTTAGCACGCTTTAGCAGATTTGGATATAAATTCTGCACAGTAAGAATCGATAATGCTTAGTAATTTAATAATCCTTACTAGCTGACGAAGTTTCGAGTTAATGCAGTAACTAAACCTAATGTAAGTTTACATATATAATACATTTGTAGCCCATCGACTACAGTGCAACGTCAAAGTCTCTGAAGACTCGGTATATCATACTGCGGACCACTAAGAACGTTGTCTGTTATTGTTAAATAGCGTTAAATAGCGAGTAGAACTCGCTTCTAAAAGCAACGTTTAGCACGCTTTAGCAGATTTGGATATAAATTCTGCGCAGTAAGAATCGATAATGCTTCGTAATTTAATAATCCTTACTAGCTTACAAAGTTTCCAGTTAATGCAGTAACTAAACCTAATGTAAGTTTACATATATAATACATTTGTAGCCCAGCGACTACAGCGCAACGTCAAAGTCTCTGAAGACTCGGTATATCATACTGCGGACCACTAAGAACGTTGTCTGTTATTGTTAAATAGCTAAAAAAGTAGAACTCGCTTCTAAAAGCAACGTTTAGCACGCTTTAGCAGATTTGGATATAAATTCTGCACAGTAAGAATCGATAATGCTTCGTAATTTAATAATCCTTACTAGCTGACAAAGTTTCGGGTTAATGCAGTAACTAAACCTAATGTAAGTTTACATATATAATACATTTGTAGCCCAGCGACTACAGTGCAACGTCAAAGTCTCTGAAGACTCGGTATATCATACTGCGGACCATTAAGAACGTTGTCTGTTATTGTTAAATAGCGTTAAATAGCGAGTAGAACTCGCTTCTAAAAGCAACGTTTAGCACGCTTTAGCAGATTTGGATATAAATTCTGCGCAGTAAGAATCGATAATGCTTCGTAATTTAATAATCCTTACTAGCTTACAAAGTTTCCAGTTAATGCAGTAACTAAACCTAATGTAAGTTTACATATATAATACATTTGTAGCCCAGCGACTACAGCGCAACGTCAAAGTCTCTGAAGACTCGGTATATCATACTGCGGACCACTAAGAACGTTGTCTGTTATTGTTAAATAAGGTTAAATAGCCAGTAGAACTCGCTTCTAAAAGCAACGTTTAGCACGCTTTAGCAAATTTGAATATAAATTCTGCACAGTAAGAATCGATAATGCTTCGTAATTTAATAATCCTTACTAGCTGACAAAGTTTCGAGTTAATGCAGTAACTAAACCTAATGTAAGTTTACATATATAATACATTTGTAGCCCAGCGACTACAGCGCAACGTCAAAGTCTCTGAAGACTCGGTATATCATACTGCGGACCACTAAGAACGTTGTCTGTTATTGTTATATAGCTAAAAAAGTAGAACTCGCTTCTAAAAGCAACGTTTAGCACGCTTTAGCAGATTTGGATATAAATTCTGCGCAGTAAGAATCGATAATGCTTCGTAATTTAATAATCCTTACTAGCTGACAAAGTTTCGAGTTAATGCAGTAACTAAACCTAATGTAAGTTTACATATATTGCAATGACCCTTCTTTACGTATAATATTTGTATGGTTATAATTAATTTGATAAATAAAAAGAGTCACCACACAATATTTAATTTAGTTCTACCACTTGCTAAAATCAAACTAACTGATTAATTTATTTCGTCGGGTACGCCAAAATTGAGAATTACTCTTATGGTAGTTTGCCCTTTACCTAATCCATTCATCTGATTTACTAATTTTGCTAGCTCATTTACATACAGAGACATGAAAATAAAACTCAAAATCTCAGGTCTTGGGTTCCTAAACTTTCCTAGTTAAAATTTTATGGTACGCCTCTGGAACGTAACAGGTGAACTAAAAATGTAGGCGTGATGCGCCGTTGTGAAACTGAAATGTCAATTCTATCACACCAAGATCAAGTTTTCTCAGCTCGCGTTTGGAATTGATTTATCAAGCAAATTAAATGAACAAATTTTACGGTAAGATTTTTAATAATTGCCTTCAAGTGGCGTCTATGTATTCTTTTGTTTTCCAGATCGTTAGCTATTGGTGCATTCTTAAAAAGGACGCCGTATTTGCGTTTGCTTTATGGGGCCTCCAACTGACTATTTTAATTGTAAATCCTGGGAAAATACCTCGCCATCCCCATGAACCGCTATGATTTTCTTATTCTCCAGGTCGTAATTAAGGAATGCTCAAATTTTCACGCCGTTCGCGGAGATCAAAATTTTACACTACTACCCTCACTTTGGTTGTCGTAGCTGGGCTTCGTTGTTATGAATCTGGCTGAAATCTTGCTCCCCGGGCTGCTCGTGATGCTGGGTTGTGTTCTGGCCTGATGTGTGGAGCTGCCGGAAGAATCCTGCCACTCTATGCCTTCCCACGATGCTGCTCGCTGATGTCGCGGGAATTCGCCAACTGCCGAACCTGCCTCGGAACGCCAAAAACTCAAATACCTGGAATCTCTTGCCTCCAATTGTGCTGATACACTTGAATTCGCTGGTTACGATGGTGCTATTTATTTTTATGTCAATTTATGCTTTCTATGAAAAATCTTTAATTAAAGTCAGAGCAAAAACAGGCAACTTCTAACAATTTATTCAGAAACAATAGCTCCCTTCTTGTTATTGACAAAACACTGTCTACAGATTTGAATTGCAGGAAATCAACCAGATACAAAAACATAACTTATAAACTAATTTAACAAATTTTATCAGTTATTTACAAACTCTTATGTACTAAAATTATTGTCTTTTGGAATTGTTTATTTCTCAATGTTTTTTAATGTGCCACTCACTTGATTTTTATAACACTTAAATGCCCATTGTTCATCACTGCACTGACTAGTTTTTTAATCCACCAACATTGTCTAATTTCTTGCTTATTTAAATTCCATCTAATTTCTTGCTATTTCAATCTCTTCAAATCCCCAAGTCTTGTATTTTCATGTAATAAATGACTTGCCTGGCTTTTCTATGTTCTTTGCCTTATTCTTCTAGTCAATCTTGTTCTTACCTATTATTAAAAATGTTCATTTGCTATCCATTCTCTAATGACTTTACTTTCTACGCTTCCATTTTTAAGCTGTGTCTAACTTGAACTTTTTGTGCCAGTTCTTAATTAATTTAGATTCGGCTTTTAGTTTGTGCAAATCTATTATATTACGATTAAAATTACATTGCTAAACCCACTACACGGAATTTCTGTGCCTATTCAATTACAATCAATTTCATTGGCGAATTATACCAGTGTTAATATGATTTGGCAATTTATGTGAATTTTCTCAGATGCTTGCATTATTACAACTCTGTGCTTTAATGATATAATTTGTCATTTGCTTGTACTGCAATCAGAGCCGATTTGAGGGCTAAAGACCATCGCAATATAATACATTTGTAGCCCAGCGACTACAGCGCAACGTCAAAGTCTCTGAAGACTCGGTATATCATACTGCGGACCACTAAGAACGTTGTCTGTTATTGTTAAATAGCTAAAAAAAGTAGAACTCGCTTCTAAAAGCAACGTTTAGCACGCTTTAGCAGATTTGGATATAAATTCTGCACAGTAAGAATCGATAATGCTTCGTAATTTAATAATCCTTACTAGCTGACAAAGTTTCGAGTTAATGCAGTAACTAAACCTAATGTAAGTTTACATATATAATACATTTGTAGCCCAGCGATTACAGCGCAACGTCAAAGTCTCTGAAGACTCGGTATATCATACTGCGGACCACTAAGAACGTTGTCTGTTATTGTTAAATAGCTAAAAAAGTAGAACTTGTTTCTAAAAGCAGCGTTTAGCACGCTTTAGCAAATTTGGATATAAATTCTGCACAGTAAGAATCGATAATGCTTCGTAATTTAATAATCCTTACTAGCTGACAAAGTTTCGAGTTAATGCAGTAACTAAACCTAATGTAAGTTTACATATATAATACATTTGTAGCCCAGCGACTACAGCGCAACGTCAAAGTCTCTGAAGACTCGGTATATCATACTGCGGACCACTAAAAACGTTGTCTGTTATTGTTAAATAGCTAAAAAAGTAGATCTCGCTTCTAAAAGCAACGTTTAGCACGCTTTAGCAGATTTGGATATAAATTCTGCACAGTAAGAATCGATAATGCTTCGTAATTTAATAATCCTTACTAGCTGGCAAAGTTTCGAGTTAATGCAGTAACTAAACCTAATGTAAGTTTACATATATAATACATTTGTAGCCCAGCGACTACAGCGCAACGTCAAAGTCTCTGAAGACTCGGTATATCATACTGCGGACCACTAAGAACGTTGTCTGTTATTGTTAAATAGCTAAAAAAGTAGAACTCGCTTCTAAAAGCAACGTTTAGCACGCTTTAGCAGATTTGGATATAAATTCTGCACAGTAAGAATCGATAATGCTTCGTAATTTAATAATCCTTACTAAATACATGTGTCCAAATACCTAAATGTCTAAACGTATAAATTCTAAAATGTCTAAATGCTGAAATGCCTAACTGCCTAAATGTATAAATTCTTAAATGACTAATTGCCTAAATGCTTGAATGCCTAAATGCCTAAATGCTTAAATGCCTAAATGCCTAAATGTCTAAATTCCTAAATGTCTATATGCTTAAATGCATAACTGCCTAAATGCCTAAATGCTTAAATGCCTAAATGTCTAAATGTATAAATGTCTAAATGCTTAAATGCCTAACTGCCTAAATGTATAAATGCCTAAATGCCTAAATGCCTAAATGCCTAAATAGGTAAATGCCTAAATGCTTAAATGCCTAAATGCTTAAATGTATAGGAGCCTAGATGTTTAACTGTATAAATGCATAAATGTCTAAATGCTTAAATGCCTAATTGCCTAAATGCTTAAATGCTTAAATGCCTAAATGCGTAAATGCCTAAACGATTAAATTCTTAAATGCCTAAATGCCTAAATGCCTAAATGCCTAAATGTCCAAATGCCTAAATGCCAAAATGCCTAAATGTATAAATTACTAAATGGCTAAGTGCCTAAATGTCTAAATGCCTAAATGACTAAGTGCGTATATACCTAAATGCCGAAACGTATAAATTTCTACATATTTAAATGCCTGAACGCTTAAATGCTTAAATACCAAAATTCCCAAAATGCCAAAATTCAAAAATGTCCAAATGCCTAAATACCTATATGTCTAAATGTATAAATGACTAAATGCCCAAATGCCTAAATGCCGAAATGCCTAAATGCCTGAATGCCTAATTCCTACATGCCTAAATGCCCAAATGTCTAAACGCCTGAATGACTAAATTTCTAAGAGCCTAAATGTTTAAGTGTATAAATGCTTAAATGTATAAATGTCTAAATGCCTAAATGCCTAAATGCCTAATTGCGTAAATGCCTAAATGCCTAAATGCCTAAATGGCTAAATGCCTAAATGTATAAAGGTCTAAATGCCTAAATGCCTAAATGCCTAATTGCGTAAATGCGTAAATGCCTAAATGGCTAAATACCTAAATGTGTAAATGTCTAAATGCCTAAATGCCTAAATGCCTAATGCCTACATGCCTAAATGCCCAAATGTCTAAACGCCTAAATGGCTAAATTTCTAAAAGCCTAAATGCTTAAATGTATAAACGCTTAAATGTCTAAATGCTTAAGTGCCTAAATGCTTAATTGCGTAAATGCTTAAATGCCTAAATGGTTAAAGCCTAAATGCTTAAATGCCTAAATTGATAAGAGCCTACATGTTTAAATGTATAAATGCCTAATTATCTATATGCCTAAATGCCTAAATGAATAATTGCGTTAGTGCCTAAATGCCTAAATGCCTAAATGGCTAAGTGCTTAAATGTATAAATGTCTAAATGCCTAAATGCTTAAATGCCTAAATGCCTAAATGCTTAAATGCCTAAATGCCTAAATGCCTAAATTCCTAAATGTCTAAATGTTTAAATGCCCAATTGCCTAAATGCCTAAATGCTTAAATGCCTAAATGTCTAAATGTATAAATGTCTAAATGCTTAAATGCCTAACTGCTTAAATGTATAAATACTTAAATGCCTAAATGCCTATATGTTTAAATTCCTAAATGCCTAATGCCTACATGCCTAAATGCCCAAATGTCTAAACGCCTAAATGGCTAAATTTCTAAAAGCCTAAATGCTTAAATGTATAAACGCTTAAATGTCTAAATGCCTAAGTGCCTAAATGCTTAATTGCGTAAATGCTTAAATGCCTAAATGGTTAAAAACCTAAATGTTTAAATGCCTGAATTGATAAGAGCCTACATGTTTAAATGTATAAATGCCTAATTATCTATATGCTTAAATGAATAATTGCGTAAGTGCCTAAATGCCTAAATGCCTAAATGGCTAAGTGCTTAAATGTATAAATGTCTAAATGCCTAAATGCTTAAATACCTAAATGCCTAAATGCTTAAATGCCTAAATGCCTAAATGCCTAAATTCCTAAATGTCTAAATGTGTAAATGCCTAATTGCCTAAATGCCTAAATGCTTAAATGCCTAAATGTCTAAATGTATAAATGTCTAAATGCTTAAATGCCTAACTGCTTAACGTATAAATACTTAAATGCCTAAATGCCTATATGTCTAAATGCCTAAATGCCTAAATGCCTAAATGCCTAAATGCCTAAATGCCTAAATAGGCAAATGCCTAAATGCTTAAATGCCTAAATGCCTAAATGTATAGGAGCCTACATGTTTAACTGTATAAATGCCTAAATGTCTAAATGCTTAAATGCCTAAATGCATTAGTGTCTAAATGCTTAAATGCCTAAATGCCTAAATTATTAAACGCTTAAATGCCTAAACCAGCAATAATGAATGCCGTCAGGTTGTACATATCCTATCTACATGAACAACCGCAATCAGTTTGTCACGAGGGCTTCACAAATGCTTCTCTAAGGGTATTTTTAGCTTCTGAGGGCCTTCCTGTAGACGTGGAGTCGCTAAAACAATTATACAAGAAGTACTTTGAAGCGTATGGCATAGGATCTTCTACTGCATCGGCGGACCTTGCAACCTACAAATCATTTGTCTCCTCCCAACATCTAATACGCCTACAACAATCCAGGGAAAGCCATGGCAAATACTACTCGCCAAAACGAAATTTTTAATACGATCGACGTGCCCAGAAGAGCAAGTATCTTCTATCATTGACAAACATTCAGTGCCTCTCTTTTGTAATAAAAACACCAGTAATATTACTATTTTGCATGCAAATATTCAGTGTATTAGAAACAAACACAATTATCTTGAATCCATCTTAACTGAACAAAATTTTGACGTGGTGATGATTAGTGAACATTGGCTTAAGGATGGAGAAAAACATTTATATACACCAAATAATTACAATCTAGCTTCTTGTTACTGTCGATTGGAGAGTGAATGTGGAGGAGTATGCATTTTTACTAGATCTGATCACGTTTTTACATCATTAAATTTCATTAATGAACTTAACAGTGAAAAACATTTTGAATGCACTGGCATTAAACTTGCTGATTTGAACTGTGTTGCGGTGGCTTTATATCGTTCACCATGTGGTAATATCGATATCTTTAAAAATAAACTTTCTCATGTTCTTGACTTAATATTTAAATATTTAAAAAATAGTAAACTAGTGTTTGGTGGCGATTTTAATATAAATTTTGCAGTTAAATCTAAGGAAAGCATCGAAATTACTAACATATTCCATTCTTTTGGATTACAAAAAAATATCACCGACTTTACTAGAGTACAAAAAAATTCCAAGTCGTGTATCGACAACATCTTCACAAATTTTGATACACAACTTGCAACTGTGGCTGAATTTCACATATCTGATCATAAATCTCAAATAATTAAATTTAACACTATTCAAAAACGGGCGACCTCTGTTTACAAAACCGTACCAAATAAAAGTTCTAGAAATAGAATCAAATTTTCAAATTACCTCTTAACTGAAGATTGGGTAGAATTATATAGAGAGTCTGACCCAACCTGCGCAGTTAATGCTTTTTATAAAGTTTTTTCATATTATCACGATTTATCTTTTCCTCCCATTAAAATTAATACAAATAACAAACGTAAAAATGCCTCTATGTTTACCAATCCAGAAATAGTTTCGGACAGGGAAGAAATAAATCGTCTTGGAAACATTTTGAAATTGAACTTGCAAAATAATGATCTTCTATCGGCTGAATTTAAACAAAAAAAATACGAATACGAACAAAAAATCTTAAAATTAAAAAAAGAAAAAATCAGTAAAGAAATCTTGGAGTCTGATAATAAACAAAGAACAATATGGAGAATAATAAAAAAAGGTGTAAACAATATCAATAGCAATGGAGTGGTAAGTGTGATTTCCCCAGAATCTCACAACGACTACTTTGTGCATGTAGCCCACGATTTATTATCAAATATTCCCCCATCAAAGTACTCACACAGTGTTTATCTAAAGAAATTACCAGTAAACAATGAACAATCACTCTTCTTATATGCTGTTGAGGAATCCGAGGTAGAAGATATTATAAAGGCATTAAAAAAGTCAAAATCATTAGACCTATATAATCAATCGGTTTGTATGTACAAAGAAAATGTTTTATGTTTATCTGCCCCGATAGCTCATATTGCAAACATCATATTAAAGACGGGCATATTTCCTAATAAATTGAAACAAGCCAAAATTATACCTCTATATAAATCGGGTGAAATTGATGATAGATCCAATTATAGACCCATTGCGCTTCTCCCCATTTTGGCCAAAATTATAGAAAAAATTATTGCAGTTCGAATTCTAAATTTCTTTGAAACCAACCATATTTTTACGGACAGACAGTTTGGGTTTAGAAAAGGAAGGGACACGTCGGGAGCCGTGCTGAATCTCATTAATTATATAACAGAATCATTGGAAAACAAAAAATCTTCCTTTGCACTATTTCTTGATTTAAGCAAGGCGTTCGACTGTGTCTCAAAAAGCATTTTACTAGATAAACTGGAGTATTACGGTTGCAGGGGAGTAACTCTAAAACTAATGTCATCCTACTTATCTGACAGATCTCAATGTGTATTTTGCAAAGGTCAGTATAGCCAGATGTCTTCAATTCAACATGGTGTCCCACAAGGAAGTGTATTGGGACCGTTATTATTTTTAATCTATGTTAACGATTTGCCTAATGCCATCCCAGTTTTCACGACTTTATTTGCAGACGATACGACCTTTGCAAACCACGTAGAAGATGAAACTCTAGTCAATCAGTTACAAACCAACATTATCAACCAAGCCTCAGATTGGTTCCAGGCAAATAAGCTTTGTTTAAACCAAAATAAAACTACCACTTTACTATTTTCAAATAAACAAAATGTCTGTGAAACCGTCAAATTTTTAGGCCTTACCTTGGATAACAAACTAACTTGGCAAGCACATGTTGACAATCTTTCAATTAAGTTATCAAGAACAATTTATGTAATTAGACAAATAAAAAATCGTGTAAACTTAGATGCTGCCATTACTACATACCACGCATTATTTCATAGTGTAATGACGTACGGTCTAATAAACTGGGGTACCTCTACACATATTAAAAAAATTTTCATTGTACAAAAAAGAGCCTTGAGAGTGTTGGCGGGAGCGAGTCAGTTAGACAGTTGTAAACCATTGTTTAAAAAATATAACATATTAACGCTACCGTCAGCAATACTATATTGTAATCTATTATACATAAAAGAACATTATGGCGATTATACAAAAAACGGCGATGCCCATGGTTACGACACCCGCAGTCGAGGCGATATACAGGTTCCGCAGCAGAGACTAACGTCCACTAAACGACATAATTTCGGAATAGGATTATTTAATTCGCTAAAAATGCCCCAACAAAACTCTTCAAAGTTAAGCTTAAAAAACATCTTCTGGCCAATGTCTACTATGAACTTTCCGATTTCAGATTTGTTGAAAATTAAGACTGTCTTGTTTTATTGACTTTAGTATTTTTGTTGTTACTGTACTTATCTGTAGTTGACTATTTCTGTAAATGCATTGTATTTTTTTATTTTTATATTTTTTATATTTAAACTGGAATTGTGAAATATCTAAGCACCACGGTGTATATTATGATGAATAAAAAATACAATACAATACAATACAACGCCTAAATGCCTAAATGTACAAATGCGTAAACGTCTAAATGCCTAAATGTCTAAATGTATAAATTTATAAATAATTAAATGTCTAAATGACTAAATGTTTAAATGCTTAATTGTATAATTGTCTAAATGCCTAAATGCCTAAATGCGTAAATGACTAAATGCCTAAATGCCTATACGCCTAAGTACCTAAATGCCTAAATGCGTTGATTCCTAGATACCGAAATGCTTAAATAGCCAAATTCCTAGATGCCTAAACGCCACAATGCCTAAATGCCTAAATGTCTATATGCCTAAATGCCTAAATGCGTAAATGCCTAAATGTGTAAATGTCCAAATACCTAAATGTCTAAATGCCTAAATGTCTAAATGCCTAAGTGCCTAACTGCCTAAATGTACAAATGCTTAAATGCTTAATTGCCTAAATGTCTAAATGTATAGATGTATAAATGCTTAATGCCTAATGTATAAATGCCTAAATGTCTAAATGCCTAAATGCCTAAATGCCTGAATGGCTAAGTGCCTAAATGTATAAATGTCTAAATGCCTAAATGCTTAAATGCCTAGTTGCGTAAATGCCTAAGTGCCTAAATGCCAAAATGGTTAAATGTATAAATGCCTAATTATCTAATTGCCTAAATGGTTAAATGCCTAATTGCGTAAATGCTTAAATGCCTAAATGCCTAAATCGTTAAATGACCAAATGCCTAATAGCCTAAATGCCTAAATTGGTAAGAGCCTACATGTTTAAGTGTATAAATGCCTAAATGTCTAAATGCTTAAATGCCTAAATGCATTAGTGCCTAAATGCCTAAATGCCTAAATTATTAAACGCTTAAATGCCTAAACGCCTAAATGCCTAAATGTACAAATGCGTAAACGTCTAAATGCCTAAATGTCTAAATGTATAAATTTATAAATGATTAAATGTCTAAATGACTAAATGTTTAAATGCTTAATTGTATAATTGTCTAAATGCCTAAATGCCTAAATGCCTAAATGACTAAATGCCTAAATGCCTATACGCCTAAGTACCTAAATGCCTAATTGCGTTAATTCCTATATACCGAAATGCTTAAATAGCCAAATTCCTAGATGCCTAAACGCTACAATGCCTAAATGCCTAAATGTCTATATGCCTAAATGCCTAAATGCGTAAATGCCTAAATGTGTAAATGTTCAAATACCTAAATGTCTAAATGCCTAAATGTCTAAATGCCTAAATGCCTAACTGCCTAAATGTACAAATGCTTAAATGCTTAATTGCCTAAATGTCTAAATGCCGAAATGCCTAAATGCTTAATGCCTAATGTATAAATGCCTCAATGTCTAAATGCATAAATGCCTAAATGCCTGAATGGCTAAGTGCCTAAATGTATAAATGTCTAAATGCCTAAATGCTTAAATGCCTAATTGCCTAAATGCCTAAGTGAATAAATGCCAAAATGGTTAAATGTATAAATGCCTAATTATTTAATTGCCTAAATGGTTAAATGCCTAATTGCGTAAATGCTTAAATGTCTAAATGCCTAAATGTATAAGTGCATAAATGCCTAAGTGTCAAACTGCCTAAATTACTAAATGTATAAAGGTATAAATGCCTAAATGTCTAAATGCCTAAATGCCTAAATGACAAAATGTATAAATGTATAAATGTATAAATGCCTAAGTGTCTAAATGGCTAAATGCCTAAATGTATAAAAGTATAAATGCCTAAATGTCTAAATGCTTAAATGCCTAAATACGAAAATGCCTAAATGGCCAAATTCTTAAATTCCTAAACGCCCGAATGCCTAAATGTCTATATGCCTAAGTGCCTTAATGCCTAAATGCCTAAATGTGTAAATATCCAAATACCTAACTGTCTAAATGTATAAATGCTTCACCATCTAAATGCTTAAATGCCTAAAAGCCTAAATGCCTAAATGCCTAAATGCTTAATGACTAATATATAAATGTCTAAATGCCTAAAGACCTAAATGTCTAAATGTAAAAATGCCTAAACGTCTAAATGCCTAAATGCTTAAATGCCTAATTGCGTAAATGCCTAAATGCCTAAATGCCTAAATGGTTAAATACCTAAATGCGTAAACGCTTAAATGCCTAAATGGATAAAAGACCACATGTTTAAATGTATAAATGCCTATGTGTCTAAATGCTTAAATGCCTAAATGCATAGGTGTCCAAATGTAAAAATGCCTAAATTCCTAAATGCTTAAATGCAAAATGCCTAAACGCCTATATGCCTAAGTGTATAAATGCCTATACGTCTAAACGCCTAAACGCCTAAATGTATAAATTTATAAATACTTAAATGTCTAAATGCCTAAATGCCTAAATGCTGAAATGTATAAGTGCCTAATGCCTAAATGCCTAAACGTTTAAATGCTTAAATGTGTAACTGCCTAAATGCCTAAATGCCAAAATGCCTAAATGTCTAAATGTCTAAATGTACAGATGTATAAATGCTTAAATGCCTAAATACCTAAATGCCTAAATATCTAAATGTCTAAATGCCTAACCGCCTAAATGTCTAATTGCGTAAATGCTTAAATGCCTAAATGCCTAAATGGGTAAATGCCTAAATGCCTAAATGCATAGGTGTCTAAGTGCCTAAATGCCTAAATGCTGAAATGTCTAAACGCCTAAATGCCTAAACGCCTAAATGTGTAAATTTATAAATGCCTAAATTCCTAAATGTCTAAATACATGTGTCCAAATACCTAAATGTCTAAACGTATAAATTCTTAAATGTCTAAATGCTTAAATGCCTAACTGCCTAAATGTATAAATTCTTAAATGCATAATTGCCTCAATGCTTAAATGCCTAAATGCCTAAATGCTTAAATGCCTAAATGCCTAAATGCCTAAATTCCTAGATGTTTAAATGCTTAAATGCTTAACTGCCTAAATGCCTAAATGCTTAAATGCCTAAACGTCTAAATGTATAAATGTCTAAATGCTTAAATGCCTAACTGTCTAAATGTATAAATGTTTAAATGCCTAAATGCCTATATGTCTAAATGCCTAAATGCCTAAATGCCAAAATAGGTAAATGCCTAAATGCTTAAATGCCTAAATGTATAGGAGCCTACATGTTTAACTGTATAAATGCCTAAATGTCTAAATGCTTAAATGAGTAAATGCATTAGTGTCGAAATGCCTAAATACCTAAATGCCTAAATTATTAAACGCTTAAATGCCTAAACGCCTAAATGCCTAAATGTACAATTGCGTAAACGTCTGAACGCCTAAATGTTTAAATGCCCAATTGTATAAATGTCTAAACGCCTAAATGCCTAAATGAATAAATGCCTAAATGCCTAAATGCCTAGATGCCTAAATGAATAATTGCGTAAATGCTCAAATGCCTAAATGTTTAAAAGTATAAATGCTTAAATGTCTAAATGCCTAAATGTCTAAATGTCCAAATGTATAGATGTATAAATGCTTAAATGCCTAAATATCTAAATGTCTAAATGCCTAACTGCCTAAATGCGTAATTGCGTAAATGCCTAGATGCCTAAGTGCCTAAATGGGTAAATGCCTAAATGCCTAAATACCTAAATGCATAGGTGTCTAAGTGCCTAAATGCCTACATGCTGAAATGCCTAATTGCCTAGATGCCTAAACGCCTACATGTGTAAATGTATAAATGCCTAAACGTCTAAATGCCTAAATGTCTAAGTATATGTGTCCAAATACTTAAATGTCTAAACATATAAATTCTTAAATTACCAAATGCTTAAATGCTTAACTGCCTAAATGTATAAATGCTTAAATGCCTAATTGCCTAAATGTTTAAATGCCTAAATGCCTAAATGCCTAAATGCTTAAATGCATAAATGCCTAAATGGCTAAATTCCTAAATGTCTAAATGCTTAAATGCCTAACTGCCTAAATGTATAAATGCTTAAATGCCTAATTGCCTAAATGTATAAATGCTTAAATGCCTAATTGCCTAAATGCTTAAATGCCTAAATCCATAAATGCTTAAATGCGTAAATGCCAAAATGTATAAATGCCTCAATGTCTAAATGTTTAAATGCCTAACTGCCTAAATGTATAAATGCTTAAATACCTAAATGCCTAAATGCCTAGATGCCTAAATGCCTAAATGCCTAAATGCTTAAATGGGTAAATGCCTAAATGCTTAAATGCCTAAATGCCTAAATGTATAGGAGCCTACATGTTTAACTGTATAAATGCCTAAATGTCTAAATGCATAAATGCCTAAATGCATAGGTGTCAAAATGTCTAAATGCCTAAATGCCTAAATGCCTAATTGCCTAAATGCACAAATGTTTAAATGCTTAAATGGTCAAATTCCTAGATGCCTAAACTCCCAAATGCGTAAATGCCTAAATGTATATATGCCTAAGTGCCTAAATGCCTAAATGCCTAAATGTGTAAATGTCCAAATACCTAAACTCCTAAATGACTAAATGTATAAATGCCTAAACGTCTAAATCCCTAAATGTCTAAATGTATAAACTTATAAGTGCTTAAATGTCTAAATGCCTAAATGCTTAATGCCTAATGTATAAATGCCTAAATGCCTAGATGCCTAAATGAATAATTGCGTAAATGCCTAAATGCTTAAATGCCTAAATGGATAAGATCCTACATGTTTAAATGTATAAATGCCTAAATATCTAAATGCCTAAATGCCTAAATGCCTAATTGCGTAAATGCTTAAATGCCTAAATGGTGAAAAGTATAAATGCCTAAATGTCTAAATGTCTAAATGTCTAAATGTCTAAATGTCTAAATGTCTAAATGTATAGATTTATAAATGCTTAAATGCCTAAATACTTAAATGCCTAAATATATAATGTCTAAATGCGTAACTGCCTAAATGCGTAATTGCGTAAATACCTAGATGCCTAAATGCCTAAATGGGTAAATGCCTAAATGCCTAAATGCTTAAATGCATAGTTGTCTAAGTGCCTAAATGCCTACATGCTGAAATGCCTAAACGCCTAAATGCCTAAACGACTAAATGTGTCAATGTATAAATGCCTAAACGTCTAAATGCCTAAATATCTAAGTATATGTGTCCAAATACCTAAATGTCTAAACATATAAATTCTTAAATGTCCAAATGCTTAAATGCTTAACTGCCTAAATGTATAAATGCTTATATGCCTAATTGCCTAAATGTTTAAATGCCTAAATGCCTAAATGCTTAAATGCATATGTGCCTAAATGCCTAAATTCCTAAATGTCTGAGCGCCTAAATGCCTAACTGCCTAAATGTATAAATGATTAAATGCCTAATTGCCTAAAATTATAAATGCCTAAATGCCTAATTGCCTAAACGCTTAAATGCCTAAATGCCTAAATGCTTAAATGCCTAAATGCCTAAATGTATAAATGCCTCAATGTCTAAATGTTTAAATGCCTAACTGCCTAAATGTATAGATGCTTAAATACCTAAAAGCCTAAATGCCTAAATGCCTAAATGCCTAAATGCCTAAATGCTGAAATGGCTAAATGCCTAAATGCTGAAATGCTTTAATGTCTAAATGTATAGGAGCCTAGATGTTTAACTGTATAAATGACTAAGTGTCTAAATGCCTAAAGGCATAGGTGTCTAAATGTCTAAATGCCTAAATGCCTAAATGCCTAATTGCCTAAATGCCTAAATGTTTAAATGCCTAATTGTATAAATGTCTAAATGCCTAAATGCCTAATTGCCTAAATGCCTAAATGTTTAAATGCCTAATTGTATAAATGTCTAAATGCCTAAATGCCTAAATGCCTAAGTGTCTAAATGCATAAATGTCTAAATACATGTGTCCAAATACCTAAATGTCTAAACGTATAAATTCTTAAATGTCTAAATGCTTAAATGCCAAACTGCCTAAATGTATAAATTCTTAAATGCCTAATTGCCTAAATGCTTAAATGCCTAAGTGCCTAAATGCTTAAATGCCTAAATGCCTAAATCCCTAAATTCCTAGATGTCTAAATGCTTAAATGCCTAACTGCCTAAAAGCCTAAATGCTTAAATGCCTAAATGTCTAAATGTATAAATGTCTAATTGCTTAAATGCCTAAATGTATAAATGCTTAAATGCCTAAATGCCTATATGTCTAAATGCCTAAATGCCTAAATGCCTAAATGCCTAAATAGGTAGATGCCTAAATGCTTAAATGCCTCAATGTATAGGAGCCTACATGTTTAACTGTATAAATGCCTAAATGTCTAAATGCTTAAATGCCTAAATGCATTAGTGTCTAAATGCCTAAATGCCTAAATTATTAAACGCTTAAATGCCTAAACGCCTAAATGCCTAAATGTACAAATGCGTAAACGTCTAAACGCCTAAATGTTTAAATGCCTAATTGTATAAATATCTAAATGCCTAAATGCCTAAATGAATAAATGCCTAAGTGCCTAAACGCCTAGATGCCTAAATGAATAATTGCGTAAATGCCTAAATGCTTAAATGCCTAAATGGATAAGATCCTACATGTTTAAATGTACAAATGCCTAAATATCTAAATGCCTAGATGCCTAAATGCCTAATTGCGTAAATGCTTAAATGCCTAAATGGTTAAAAGTATAAATGCTTAAACGTCTAAATGCCTACATGTCTAAATGTCTAAATATATAGATGTATAAATGCTTAAATGCCTAAATACTTAAATGCCTAAATATCTAAATGTCTAAATGCCTAACTGCCTAAATGAGTAATTGCGTAAATGCCTAGATGCCTAAATGCCTAAATGGGTAAATGCCTAAATGCCTAAATACCTAAATGATTAGGTGTCTAAGTGCCTAAATGCCTACATGCTGAAGTGCCTAAACGGCTAAATGCCTAAACACCTACATGTGTAAATGTATAAATGCCTAAGCGTCTAAATGCCTAAATGTCTAGGTATATGTGTCCAAATACTTAAATGTCTAAACATATAAATTCTTAAATGTCCAAATGCTTAAATGCTTAGCTGCCTAAATGTATAAATGCCTAATTGCCTAAATGTTTAAATGCCTAAATGCCTAAATGCTTAAATGCAGAAATGCCTAAATGCCTAAATTCCTAAATGTCTAAATGCTTAAATGCCTAACTGCCTAAATGTATAAATGCTTAAATGCCTAATTGCCTAAATGTATAAATGCTTAAATGCCTAATTGCCCAAATGCTTAAATGCCTAAATGCCTAAATGCTTAAATGCCTAAATGCTTAAATGTATAAATGCCTCAATGTCTAAATGTTTAAATGCCTAACTGCCTAAATGTATAAATGCTTAAATACCTAAATGCCTAAATGCCTAAATGCCTAAATGCCTAAATGCTTAAATGGCTAAATGCCTAAATGCTTAAATGCCTAAATGCCTAAATGTATAGGAGCCTACATGTTTAACTGTATAAATGCCTAAATGTCTAAATGCCTAGATGCCTAAATGCCTAATTGCGTAAATGCCTAAATGGTTAAAACTATAAATGCCTAAACGTCTAAATGCCTAAATGTCTAAGTATATGTGTCCAAATACTTAAATGTCTAAACATATAAATTCCTAAATTTCCAAATGCTTAAATGCTTAACTGCCTAAATGTATAAATGCCTAATTGCCTAAATGGGTAAATGCCTAAATGCCTAAATGCCTAAATGCATAGGTGTCTAAGTGCCTAAATGCCTACATGCTGAAATGCCTAAACGGCTAAATGCTTAAACACTTACATGTGTAAATTTATAAATGCCTAAGCGTCTAAATGCCTAAATGTCTAAGTATATGTGTCCAAATACTTAAATGTCTAAACATATAAATTCCTAAATTTCCAAATTCTTAAATGCTTAACTGCCTAAATGTATAAATGCCTAATTGCCTAAATGTTTAAATGCCTAAATGCCTAAATGCTTAAATGCATAAATTCCTAAATGCCTAAATTCCTAAATGTCTAAATGCTTAAATGCCTAACTGCCTAAATGTATAAATGCTTAAATGCCTAATTGCATAAATGTATAAATGCTTAAATGCCTAATTGCCTAAATGATTAAATGCCTAAATGCCTAAATGCTTAAATGCCTAAATGCCTAAATGTATAAATGCTTAAATACCTAGATGCCTAAATGCCTAAATGCCTAAATGCCTAAATGCTTAAATGGCTAAATGCCTAAATGCTTAAATGCCTAAATGCCTAAATGTATAGGGGCCTACATGTTTAACTGTATAAATGCCTAAATGTCTAAATGCCTAAATGCCTAAATGCATAGGTGTCTAAATGTCTAAATGCCTAAATGCCTAAATGCCTAATTGCCGAAATGCCTAAATGTTTAAATGCTTAAATGGTCAAATTCCTAAATGCCTAAACGCCCAAATGCCTAAATGCCTAAGTGTCTATATGCCTAAGTGCCTAAGTGCCTAAATGCCTAAATGCATAAATGTGTAAATGTCCAAATACCTAAACTCCTAAATGCCTAATGTATAAATGCTTAAATGTCTAAATGCCTAAATGGATAAGAGCCTACATGTTTAAATGTATAAATGCCTAAATATCTAAATGCCTACATGCCTAAATGAATGTTTGCGTAAATGCCTAAATGCTTAAATGCCTAAATGGATAGGATCCTACATGTTTAAATGTATAAATGCCTAAATATCTAAATGCCCAAATGCCTAAATGCCTAATTGCGTAAATGCTTAAATGCCTAAATGGTTAAAAGTATAAATGCCTAAATGTCTAAATGTCTAAATGTCTAAATGTCTAAATGTATAGATGTATAAATGCTTAAATGCCTAAATACTTAAATGCCTAAATATCTAAATGTTTAAATGCCTAACTGCCTAAATGCGTAATTGCGTAAATGCCTAGATGCCTAAATGCCTAAATGGGTAAATGCTTAAATGCCTAAATGCTTAAATGCATAGTTGTCTAAGTGCCTAAATGCCTACATGCTGAAATGCCTAAACGCCTAAATGCCTAAACGCCTACATGTGTAAATGTATAAATGCCTAAACGTCTAAATGCCTAAATGTCTAAATGTATAAACTTGTAAGTGCTTAATAGTCTAAATGCCTAAATGCTTAATGCCTAATGTATAAATGCTTAAATGTCTAAATGCCTAAATGGATAAGAGCCTACATGTTGAAATGTATAAATGCCTAAATATCTAAATGCCTACATGCCTAAATGAATGTTTGCGTAAATGCCTAAATGCTTAAATGCCTAAATGGATAAGATCCTACATGTTTAAATGTATAAATGCCTAAATATCTAAATGCCCAAATGCCTAAATGCCTAATTGCGTAAATGCTTAAATGCCTAAATGGTTAAAAGTATAAATGCCTAAATGTCTAAATGTCTAAATGTCTAAATGTCTAAATGTATAGATGTATAAATGCTTAAATGCCTAAATACTTAAATGCCTAAATATCTAAATGTCTAAATGCCTAACTGCCTAAATGCGTAATTGCGTAAATGCCTAGATGCCTAAATGCCCAAATGGGTAAATGCTTAAATGCCTAATTGCGTAAATGCATAGTTGTCTAAGTTCCTAAATGCCTACATGCTGAAATGCCTAAACGTCTAAATGCCTAAACGCCTACATGTGTAAACATATAAATTTTTAAATTTCCAAATGCTTAAATGCTTAACTCCCTAAATGTATAAATGCTTATATGCCTAATTGCCTAGATGTTTAAATGCCTAAATGCCTAAATGCTTAAATGCATAAATGCCTAAATGCCTAAATTCCTAAATGTCTAAATGCTTAAATGCCTAACTGCCTAAATGTATAAATGCTTAAATGTCAAATTGCCTAAATGTATAAATGCTTAAATGCCTAATTGCCTAAATGCTTAAATGCCTAAATGCCTAAATGCTTAAATGCCTAAGTGCGTAAATGTATAAATGCCTCAATGTCTAAATGTTTAAATGCCTAACTGCCTAAATGTATAAATGCTTAAATACCTAAATGCCTAAATGCCTAAATGCCTAAATGCCTAAATGCTTAAATGGCTAAATGCCTAAATGCTTAAGTGCCTAAATGTCTAAATGTATAGGAGCCTACATGTTTAACTGTATAAATGCCTAAGTGTCTAAATGCGTAAATGCATAGGTGCCTAAATGTCTAAATGCCTAAATGCCTAAATGTTTAAATGCATAAATGTCTAATTACCTATTGCCTAAAAGCCTAAATGCCTAAATGTCTAAATGTCTAAATGCTTAAATGGCCAAATTCCTAGATACCTAAACGCCCAAATGCCTAAATGCCTAAATGTCTATATGCCTAAGTGGCTAAATGCCTAAATGCCTAAATGTGTATATGTCCAAATACCTAAACGCCTAAATTCCTAAATTTATAAATGACTAAACGTCTAAATCCCTAAATGTCTAAATGTATAAACTTATAAGTGCTTAAATGTCTAAATGCCTAAATGCTTAATGCCTAATGTATAAATGAATAAATGTCTAAATGCCTAAATGGATAAGACCCTACATGTTTAAATGTATAAATGCCTAAATATCTAAATGCCTAGATGCTTAAATGAATAATTGCGTAAATGCCTAAATGCTTAAATGCCTAAATGGATAAGATCCTACATGTTTAAATGTATAAATGCCTAAATATCTAAATGCCTAAATGCCTAATTGCGTAAATGCTTAAATGCCTAAATGGTGAAAAGTATAAATGCCTAAATGTCTAAATGTCTAAATGTCTAAATGTCTAAATGTCTAAATGTATAGATGTATAAATGCTTAAATGCCTAAATACTTAAATGCCTAAATATATAATGTCTAAATGCCTAACTGCCTAAATGCGTAATTGCGTAAATACCTAGATGCCTAAATGCCTAAATGGGTAAATGCCTAAATGCCTAAATGCCTAAATGCATAGTTGTCTAAGTGCCTAAATGCCTACATGCTGAAATGCCTAAACGCCTAAATGCCTAAACGCCTACATGTGTCAATGTATAAATGCCTGAACGTCTAAATGCCTAAATGTCTAAGTATATGTGTCCAAATACCTAAATGTCTAAACATATAAATTCTTAAATGTCCAAATGCTTAAATGCTTAACTGCCTAAATGTATAAATGCTTATATGCCTAATTGCCTAAATGTTTAAATGCCTAAATGCCTAAATGCTTAAATGCCTAAATGCTTAAATGGCTAAATGCCTAAATGCTTAAGTGCCTAAATGTCTAAATGTATAGGAGCCTACATGTTTAACTGTATAAATGCCTAAGTGTCTAAATGCGTAAATGCATAGGTGCCTAAATGTCTAAATGCCTAAATGCCTAAATGTTTAAATGCATAAATGTCTAATTACCTATTGCCTAAAAGCCTAAATGCCTAAATGTCTAAATGTCTAAATGCTTAAATGGCCAAATTCCTAGATACCTAAACGCCCAAATGCCTAAATGCCTAAATGTCTATATGCCTAAGTGGCTAAATGCCTAAATGCCTAAATGTGTATATGTCCAAATACCTAAACGCCTAAATTCCTAAATGTATAAATGCCTAACCGTATAAATCCCTAAATGTCTAAATGTATAAACTTATAAGTGCTTAAATGTCTAAATGCCTAAATGCTTAATGCCTAATGTATAAATGAATAAATGTCTAAATGCCTAAATGGATAAGACCCTACATGTTTAAATGTATAAATGCCTAAATATCTAAATGCCTAGATGCTTAAATGAATAATTGCGTAAATGCCTAAATGCTTAAATGCCTAAATGGATAAGATCCTACATGTTTAAATGTATAAATGCCTAAATATCTAAATGCCTAAATGCCTAATTGCGTAAATGCTTAAATGCCTAAATGGTGAAAAGTATAAATGCCTAAATGTCTAAATGTCTAAATGTCTAATTGTCTAAATGTCTAAATGTATAGATGTATAAATGCTTAAATGCCTAAATACTTAAATGCCTACATATATAATGTCTAAATGCCTAACTGCCTAAATGCGTAATTGCGTAAATACCTAGATGCCTAAATGCCTAAATGGGTAAATGCCTAAATGCCTAAATGCCTAAATGCATAGTTGTCTAAGTGCCTAAATGCCTACATGCTGAAATGCCTAAACGCCTAAATGCCTAAACGCCTAAATGCCTAAACGCCTACATGTGTCAATGTATAAATGCCTGAACGTCTAAATGCCTAAATGTCTAAGTATATGTGTCCAAATACCTAAATGTCTAAACATATAAATTCTTAAATGTCCAAATGCTTAAATACTTAACTGCCTAAATGTATAAATGCTTATATGCCTAATTGCCTAAATGTTTAAATGCCTAAATGCCTAAATGCTTAAATGCATATGTGCCTAAATGCCTAAATTCCTAAATGTCTGAGTGCCTAAATGCCTAACTGCCTAAATGTATAAATGATTAAATGCCTAATTGCTTAAAAGTATAAATGCCTAAATGCCTAATTGCCTAAACGCTTAAATGCCTAAATGCCTAAATGCTTAAATGCCTAAATGCCTAAATGTATAAATGCCTCAATGTCTAAATGTTTAAATGCCTAACTGCCTAAATGTATAGATGCTTAAATACCTAAAAGCCTAAATGCCTAAATGCCTAAATGCCTAAATGCCTAAATGCTGAAATGGCTAAATGCCTAAATGCTTAAATGCCTTAATGTCTAAATGTATAGGAGCCTACATGTTTAACTGTATAAATGACTAAGTGTCTAAATGCCTAAATGCATAGGTGTCTAAATGTCTAAATGCCTAAATGCCTAAATGCCTAATTGCCTAAATGCCTAAATGTTTAAATGCCTAATTGTATAAATGTCTAAATGCCTAAATGCCTAAATGCCTAATTGCCTAAATGCCTAAATCTTTAAATGCATAAATGACTATCTGCCTAATGTCTACATGCCTAAATGGCTAGATGCCTAAATGCCTAAGTGTCTAAATGAATAAATGTCTAAATACATGTGTCCAAATACCTAAATGTCTAAACGTATAAATTCTTAAATGTCTAAATGCTTAAATGCCAAACTGCCTAAATGTATAAATTCTTAAATGCCTAATTGCCTAAATGCTTAAATGCCTAAGTTCCTAAATGCTTAAATGCCTAAATGCCTAAATCCCTAAATTCCTAGATGTCTAAATGCTTAAATGCCTAACTGCCTAAAAGCCTAAATGCTTAAATGCCTAAATGTCTAAATGTATAAATGCCTAATTGCTTAAATGCCTAACTGCCTAAATGTATAAATGCTTAAATGCCTAAATGCCTATATGTCTAAATGCCTAAATGCCTAAATGCCTAAATAGGTAGATGCCTAAATGCTTAAATGCCTCAATGTATAGGAGCCTACATGTTTAACTGTATAAATGCCTAATTGTCTAAATGCTTAAATGCCTAAATGCATTAGTGTCTAAATGCCTAAATGCCTAAACGCCTAAATTATTAAACGCTTAAATGCCTAAACGCCTAAATGCCTAAATGTACAAATGCGTAAACGTCTAAACGCCTAAATGTTTAAATGCCTAATTGTATAAATATCTAAATGCCTAAATGCCTAAATTATACAACGCTTAAATGCCTAAACGCCTAAATGCCTAAATGTACAAATGCGTAAACGTCTAAACGCCTAAATGTTTAAATGCCTAATTGTATAAATATCTAAATGCCTAAATGCCTAAATGAATAAATGCCTAAATGCCTAAACGCCTAGATGCCTAAATGAATAATTGCGTAAATGCCTAAATGCTTAAATGCCTAAATGGATAAGATCCTACATGTTTAAATGTACAAATGCCTAAATATCTAAATGCCTAGATGCCTAAATGCCTAATTGCGCAAATGCTTAAATGCCTAAATGGTTAAAAGTATAAATGCCTAAACGTCTAAATGCCTACATGTCTAAATGTCTAAATATATAGATGTATAAATGCTTAAATGCCTAAATACTTAAATGCCTAAATATCTAAATGTCTAAATGCCTAACTGCCTAAATGAGTAATTGCGTAAATGCCTAGATGCCTAAATGCCTAAATGGGTAAATGCCTAAATGCCTAAATACCTAAATGCATAGGTGTCTAAGTGCCTAAATGCCTACATGCTGAAGTGCCTAAACGGCTAAATGCCTAAACACCTACATGTGTAAATGTATAAATGCCTAAGCTTCTAAATGCCTAAATGTCTAAGTATATGTGTCCAAATACTTAAATGTCTAAACATATAAATTCTTAAATTTCCAAATGCTTAAATGCTTAACTGCCTAAATGTATAAATGCCTAATTTCCTAAATGTTTAAATGCTTAAATGCCTAAATGCTTAAATGCATAAATGCCTAAATGCCTAAATTCCTAAATGTCTAAATGCTTAAATGCCTAACTGCCTAAATGTATAAATGCTTAAATGCCTAATTGCCTAAATGTATAAATGCTTAAATGCCTAATTGCCCAAATGCTTAAATGCCTAAATGCCTAAATGCTTAAATGCCTAAATGTATAAATGCCTAAATGTCTAAATGTTTAAATGCCTAACTGCTTAATGTATAAATGCTTAAATACCTAAATGAATAAATGCCTAAATGCCTAAATGCCTAAATGCTTAAATGGCTAAATGCCTAAATGCTTAAATGCCTAAATGCCTAAATGTATAGGAGCCTACATGTTTAACTGTATAAATGCCTAAATGTCTAAATGCCCAGATGCCTAAATGCCTAATTGCGTAAATGCCTAAATGGTTAAAACTATAAATGCCTAAACGTCTAAATGCCTAAAAGTCTAAATGTCTAAATGCATAGATGTATAAATGCTTAAATGCCTAAATACTTAAATGCCTAAATATATAAATGTCTACATGCCTAACTGCCTAAATGAGTAATTGCGTAAATGCCTAGATGCCTAAATGCCTAAATGGGTGAATGCCTAAATGCTTAAATGCCTAAATGCATAGGTGTCTAAGTGCCTAAATGCCTACATGCTGAAATGCCTAAACGGCTAAATGCTTAAACACCTACATGTGTAAATTTATAAATGCCTAAGCGTCTAAATGCCTAAATGTCTAAGTATATGTGTCCAAATACTTAAATGTCTAAACATATAAATTCTTAAATTTCCAAATGCTTAAATGCTTAACTGCCTAAATGTATAAATGCCTAATTGCCTAAATGTTTAAATGTCTAAATGCCTAAATGCTTAAATGCATAAATGCCTAAATGCCTAAATTCCTAAATGTCTAAATGCTTAAATGCCCAACTGCCTAAATGTATAAATGCTTAAATGCCTAATTGCATAAATGTATAAATGTAAATGCCTAATTGCTTAAATGATTAAATGCCTAAATGCCTAAATGCTTAAATGCCTAAATGCCTAAATGTATAAATGCCTCAATGTCTAAATGTTTAAATGCCTAACTGCCTAAATGTATAAATGCTTAAATACCTAAATGCCTAAATGCCTAAATGCCTAAATGCCTAAATGCTTAAATGGCTAAATGCCTAAATGTATAGAAGCCTACATGTTTGACTGTATAAATGCCTAAATGTCTAAATGCCTAAATGCCTAAATGCATAGGTGTCTAAATGTCTAAATGCCTAAATGCCTAAATGCCTAATTGCCGAAATGCCTAAATGTTTAAATGCTTAAATGGACAAATTCCTAGATGCCTAAACGCCCAAATGCCTAAATGCCTAAGTGTCTATATGCCTAAGTGCCTAAATGCCTAAATGCCAAATGTGTAAATGTCCAAATACTTAAACTCCTAAATGCCTAAATGTATAAATGCCTAAACGTCTAAATGCCTAAATGTCTAAATGTATAAACTTGTAAGTGCTTAAATGTCTAAATGCTTAATGCCTAATGTATAAATGTTTAAATGTCTAAATGCCAAAATGGATAAGAGCCTACATGTTTAAATGTATAAATGCCTAAATATCTAAATGCCTACATGCCTAAATGAATGTTTGCGTAAATGCCTAAATGCTTAAATGAATAAATGGATAAGATCCTACATGTTTAAATGTATAAATGCCTAAATATCTAAATGCCCAAATGCCTTAATGCCTAATTGCGTAAATGCTTAAATGCCTAAATGGATAAAAGTATAAATGCCTAAATGTCTAAATGCGTAATTGCGTAAATGCCTAGATGCCTAAATGCCTAAATGGGTAAATGCTTAAGTGCCTAAATGCTTAAATGCATAGTTGTCTAAGTGCCTAAATGCCTACATGCTGAAATGCCTAAACGCCTAAATGCCTAAAGGCCTACATGTGTAAATGTATAAATGCCTAAACGTCTAAATGCCTAAATGTCTAAATGTATAAACTTGTAAGTGCTTAAATGTCTAAATGCCTAAATGCTTAATGCCTAATGTATAAATGCTTAAATGTCTAAATGCCTAAATGGATAAGAGCTTACATGTTTAAATGTATAAATGCCTAAATATCTAAATGCCCAAATGCCTAAATGCCTAATTGCGTAAATGCTTAAATGCCTAAATGGTTAAAAGTATAAATGCCTAAATGTCTAAATGTCTAAATGTCTAAATGTCTAAATGTCTAAATGTATAGATGTATAAATGCTTAAATGCCTAAATACTTAAATGCCTAAATGTCTAAATGCCTAACTGCCTAAATGCGTAATTGCGTAAATGCCTAGATGCCTAAATGCCTAAATGGGTAAATGCTTAAATGCCTAAATGCTTAAATGCATAGTTGTCTAAGTGCCTAAATGCCTACATGCTGAAATGCCTAAACGCCTAAATGCCTAAACGCCTACATGTGTAAACATATAAATTCTTAAATGTCCAAATTCTTAAATGCTTAACTCCCTAAATGTATAAATGCTTATATGCCTAATTGCCCAGATGTTTAAATGCCTAAATGCCTAAATGCTTAAATGCATAAATGCCTAAATGCCTAAATTCCTAAATGTCTAAATGCTTAAATGCCTAACTGCCTAAATGTATAAATGCTTAAATGCCAAATTGATTAAATGTATAAATGCTTAAATGCCTAATTGCCTAAATGCTTAAATGCCTAAATGCCTAAATGCTTAAATGCCTAAGTGCGTAAATGTATAAATGCCTCAACGTCTAAATGTTTAAATGCCTAACTGCCTAAATGTATAAATGCTTAAATACCTAAATGCCTAAATGCTTAAATGCCTAAATGCCTAAATGCCTAAATGCCTAAATGCTTAAATGGCTAAATGCCTAAATGCTTAAGTGCCTAAATGTCTAAATGTATAGGAGCCTACATGTTTAACTGTATAAATGCCTAAGTGTCTAAATGCGTAAATGCATAGGTGTCTAAATGTCTAAATGCCTAAATGCCTAAATGTTTAAATGCATAACTGTCTAATTACCTATTGCCTAAAAGCTTAAATGCCTAAATGCCTAAATGCCTAAATGTCTATATGCCTAAGTGGCTAAATGCCTAAATGCCTAAATGTGTATATGTCCAAATACCTAAACGCCTAAATTCCTAAATGTATAAATGCCTAAACGTCTAAATGCCTAAATGTCTAAATGTATAAACTTATAAGTGCTTAAATGTCTAAATGCCTAAATGTTTAAATGCCTAATTGTATAAATGTCTAAATGCCTAAATGCCTAAATGCCTAATTGCCTAAATGCCTAAATGTCTAAATGTATAAACTTATAAGTGCCTAAATGTCTAAATGCCTAAATGTTTAAATGCCTAATTGTATAAATGTCTAAATGCCTAAATGCCTAAATGCCTAACTGCCTAATGCCTAAATGCCTAAATGGCTAAATGCCCAAATGCCTAAATGTCTAAATGCTTAAATGGCCAAATTCCTAGATGCCTAAACGCCCAAATGCCTAAATGCTTTAATGTCTATATGCCTAAGGGCCTAAATGCCTAAATAACTAAATGTGTAAATGTCCAAATACCTAAATGTTTAAATGCATAAACGCCTAAATTTCTAAATGTGTAAATGCTTAAATGCCTAATTGCCTAAATGCTTAAATGCTTAAATGCCTAAATGTATAAATAATTAAATGAATAATTGCCTAAACGCTTAAATGCCTAAATGACTAAATGCTTAAATGACTAACTGCCTAAATGTATAAATGCTTAAATGCCTAAATGCCTAAATGCCTAAATGCCTAAATGCTTAAATGCCTAAATGCGTAAATGCCTAAACGATTAAATTCTTAAATGCCTAAATGCCTAAATGCCTAATTGTCCAAGTGCCTATATGCCAAAATGCCTACATGTATAAATGACTAAATGGCTAAGTGCCTAAATGTCTAAATGCCTAAATGACTAAGTACGTATATACATAAATGCCGAAACGTATAAATTTCTACATATTTAAATGCCTGAACGCTTAAATGCCTAATTGCCTAAATGCTTAAATGCCTAAATGCGTAAATGCCTAAACGATTAAATCCTTAAATGCCTAAATGCCTATATGTCTAAATGCCTAAATGCCTAAATGCCTAAATGCCTAAATGCTTAAATACCAAAATTCCTAAATGCCTAAATGCCAACATGTCCAAATGCCTAAATACCTAAATGTCTAAATGTATAAATGACTAAATGCCCGAATGCCTAAATGCCAAAATGCCTAAATGCCTAAATGCCTAAATGCCTAATGCCTACATTCCTAAATGCCCAAATGTCTAAACGCCTGAATGACTAAATTTCTAAAAGCCTAAATGTTTAAATGTCTAAATGCTTAAATGCGTAAATGCCTAATTGCGTAAATGCCTAAATGCCTAAATGCCTAAATGCCTAAATGGCTAAATGCCTAAATGTATAAATGTCTAAATGTCTAAATGCCTAAATGCCTAATTGCGTAAATGCCTAAGTACCTAAATGCCTAAATGCTTAAATGTATAAATGCTTAAATGTATAAAGGTCTAAATGCCTAAATGCCTAAATGCCTAATTGCGTAAATGCGTAAATGACTAAATGGCTAAATACCTAAATGTGTAAATGTCTAAATGCCTAAATGCCTAAATGCCTAATGCCTACATGCCTAAATGCCCAAATGTCTAAACGCCTAAATGGCTAAATTTCTAAAAGCCTAAATGCTTAAATGTATAAACGCTTAAATGTCTAAATGCCTAAGTGCCTAAATGCTTAATTGCGTAAATGCTTAAATGCCTAAATGGTTAAAGCCTAAATGCTTAAATGCCTAAATTGATAAGAGCCTACATGTTTAAATGTATAAATGCCTAATTATCTATATGCCTAAATGCCTAAATGAATAATTGCGTTAGTGCCTAAATGCCTAAATGCCTAAATGGCTAAGTGCTTAAATGTATAAATGTCTAAATGCCTAAATGCTTAAATGCCTAAATGCCTAAATGCTTAAATGCCTAAATGCCTAAATGCCTAAATTCCTAAATGTCTAAATGCTTAAATGCCCAATTGCCTAAATGCCTAAATGCTTAAATGCCTAAATGTCTAAATGTATAAATGTCTAAATGCTTAAATGCCTAACTGCTTAAATGTATAAATACTTAAATGCCTAAATGCCTATATGTTTAAATTCCTAAATGCCTAATGCCTACATGCCTAAATGCCCAAATGTCTAAACGCCTAAATGGCTAAATTTCTAAAAGCCTAAATGCTTAAATGTATAAACGCTTAAATGTCTAAATGCCTAAGTGCCTAAATGCTTAATTGCGTAAATGCTTAAATGCCTAAATGGTTAAAAACCTAAATGTTTAAATGCCTGAATTGATAAGAGCCTACATGTTTAAATGTATAAATGCCTAATTATCTATATGCTTAAATGCCTAAATGAATAATTGCGTAAGTGCCTAAATGCCTAAATGCCTAAATGGCTAAGTGCTTAAATGTATAAATGTCTAAATGCCTAAATGCTTAAATACCTAAATGCCTAAATGCTTAAATGCCTAAATGCCTAAATGCCTAAATTCCTAAATGTCTAAATGTTTAAATGCCTAATTGCCTAAATGCCTAAATGCTTAAATGCCTAAATGTCTAAATGTATAAATGTCTAAATGCTTAAATGCCTAACTGCTTAACGTATAAATACTTAAATGCCTAAATGCCTATATGTCTAAATGCCTAAATGCCTAAATGCCTAAATGCCTAAATGCCTAAATAGGCAAATGCCTAAATGCTTAAATGCCTAAATGCCTAAATGTATAGGAGCCTACATGTTTAACTGTATAAATGCCTAAATGTCTAAATGCTTAAATGCCTAAATGCATTAGTGTCTAAATGCTTAAATGCCTAAATGCCTAAATTATTAAACGCTTAAATGCCTAAACGCCTAAATGCCTAAATGTACAAATGCGTAAACGTCTAAATGCCTAAATGTCTAAATGTATAAATTTATAAATAATTAAATGTCTAAATGACTAAATGTTTAAATGCTTAATTGTATAATTGTCTAAATGCCTAAATGCCTAAATGCCTAAATGACTAAATGCCTAAATGCCTATACGCCTAAGTACCTAAATGCCTAAATGCGTTGATTCCTATATACCGAAATGCTTAAATAGCCAAATTCCTAGATGCATAAACGCCACAATGCCTAAATGCCTAAATGTCTATATGCCTAAATGCCTAAATGCCTAAATGCCTAAATAGGCAAATGCCTAAATGCTTAAATGCCTAAATGCCTAAATGTATAGGAGCCTACATGTTTAACTGTATAAATGCCTAAATGTCTAAATGCTTAAATGCCTAAATGCATTAGTGTCTAAATGCTTAAATGCCTAAATGCCTAAATTATTAAACGCTTAAATGCCTAAACGCCTAAATGCCTAAATGTACAAATGCGTAAACGTCTAAATGCCTAAATGTCTAAATGTATAAATTTATAAATAATTAAATGCCTAAATGACTAAATGCCTAAATGCCTATACGCCTAAGTACCTAAATGCCTAAATGCGTTGATTCCTATATACCGAAATGCTTAAATAGCCAAATTCCTAGATGCCTAAACGCCACAATCCCTAAATGCCTAAATGTCTATATGCCTAAATGCCTAAATGCGTAAATGCCTAAATGTGTAAATGTCCAAATACCTAAATGTCTAAATGCCTAACTGCCTAAATGTACAAATGCTTAAATGCTTAATTGCCTAAATGTCTAAATGTATAGATGTATAAATGCTTAATGCCTAATGTATAAATGCCTAAATGTCTAAATGCCTAAATGCCTGAATGGCTAAGTGCTTAAATGTATAAATGTCTAAATGCCTAAATGCTTAAATGCCTAATTGCGTAAATGCCTAAGTGCCTAAATGCCAAAATGGTTAAATGTATAAATGCCTAATTATCTAATTGCCTAAATGGTTAAATGCCTAATTGCGTAAATGCTTAAATGCCTAAATGCCTAAATCGTTAAATGACCAAATGCCTAATAGCCTAAATGCCTAAATTGGTAAGAGCCTACATGTTAAAGTGTATAAATGCCTAAATGTCTAAATGCTTAAATGCCTAAATGCATTAGTGTCTAAATGCCTAAATGCCTAAATGCCTAAATTATTAAACGCTTAAATGCCTAAACGCCTAAATGCCTAAATGTACAAATGCGTAAACGTCTAAATGCCTAAATGTCTAAATGTATAAATTTATAAATGACTAAATGTCTAAATGACTAAATGTTTAAATGCTTAATTGTATAATTGTCTAAATGCCTAAATGCCTAAATGCCTAAATGACTAAATGCCTAAATGCCTATACGCCTAAGTACCTAAATGCCTAATTGCGTTAATTCCTATATACCGAAATGCTTAAATAGCCAAATTCCTAGATGCCTAAACGCCACAATGCCTAAATGCCTAAATGTCTATATGCCTAAATGCCTAAATGCGTAAATGCTTAAATGTGTAAATGTCCAAATACCTAAATGTCTAAATGCCTAAATGTCTAAATGCCTAAATGCCTAACTGCCTAAATGTACAAATGCTTAAATGCTTAATTGCCTAAATGTCTAAATGCCGAAATGCCTAAATGCTTAATGCCTAATGTATAAATGCCTAAATGTCTAAATGCATAAATGCTTAAATGCCTGAATGGCTAAGTGCCTAAATGGATAAATGTTTAAATGCCTAAATGCTTAAATGCCTAATTGCCTAAATGCCTAAGTGAATAAATGCCAAAATGGTTAAATGTATAAATGCCTAATTATTTAATTGCCTAAATGGTTAAATGCCTAATTGCGTAAATGCTTAAATGCCTAAATGCCTAAATCGTTAAATGACCAAATGCCTAATAGCCTAAATTGGTAAGAGCCTACATGTCTAAATGCCTAAATGGCTAAATGTATAAATGTCTAAGTGCAAAATTGATAAGGGCCTACATGCCTAAATGCCCAAATGCCTAAATGTATAAATGTATAAATGCCTAAGTGTCAAAATGCCTAAATGCCTAAATGTATAAAAGTATAAATGCCTTAATGTCTAAACGCCTAAATGCCTAAATTCCAAAATGCCTAAATGTAGAAATGTATAAATGCCTAAGTGTCTAAATGCCTAAATGCCTAAATGTATAAAAGTATAAATGCTTAAATGTCTAAATGCCTAAGTGTCTAAATACGAAAATGCCTAAATGGACAAATTCTTAAATTCCTAAACGCCCGAATGCCTAAATGCCTAAATGCCTATGTGCCTAAGTGCCTTAATGCCTAAATGCCTAAATGCCTAAATGTGTAAATGTCCAAATACCTAAGTGTCTCAATGTATAAATGCGTAACTATCTAAATGCTTAAATGCCTAAATGCTTAATAACCAATATATAAATGTCTAAATGTCTAAAGACCTAAATATCTAAATGTAAAAATGCCTAAACGTCTAAATGCCTAAATGCTTAAATACCTAATTGCGTAAATGCCTAAATGCCTAAATGCCTAAATGGTTAAATACCTCAAGCCTAAACGCTTAAATGCCTAAATGGATAAGAGACCACATGTTTAAATGTATAAATGCTTGAGTGTCTAAATGCTTAAATGCCTAAATGCATAGGTGTCTAAATGTAAAAATGCCTAAATTCCTAAATGCTTAAACGCATAAATGCCTAAACGCCTATATGCCTAAGTGTATAAATGCCTATACGTCTAAACGCCTAAATGCCTAAATGTATAAATTTATAAATACTTAAATGTCTAAATGCCTAAACGCATAAATGCCGAAATGTATAAATGCCTAAATGCCTAAATGCCTAAATGTTTAAATGCTTAAATGTGTAACTGCCTAAACGCCTAAATGCCAAAATGCCTAAACGTCTAAATGTCTAAATGTACAGATGTATAAATGCTTAAATGCCTAAATACCTAAATGCCTAAATATCTAAATGTCTAAATGCCTAACCGCCTAAATGCCTAATTGCGTAAATGCCTAAATGTCTAAATGCCTAAATTGGTAAATGCTTAAATGCCTAAATGCATAGGTGTCTAAGTGCCTAAATGCCTAAATGCTGAAATGCCTAAACGCCTAAATGTCTAAACGCCTAAATGTTTAAATGTATAAATGCCTAAATGTCTAAATGCCTAAATGTCTAAATACATGTGTCCAAATACCTAAATGTCTAAACGTATAAATTCTCAAATGTTTAAATGCTTAAATGCCTAACTGCCTAAATGTATAAATTCTTAAATGCCTAATTGCCTAATTGCTTAAATGTCTAAATGCCTAAATGCTTAAATGCCTAAATGCCTAAATGCCTAGATTCCTAAATGCCTAAATGCCTAAATGCCTAAATGCCTAAATTCTTAAATACCAAAATTCCTAAATGCCTAAATGCCAAAATGTCCAAATGCCTAAATACCTTAATGTCTAAATGTATAAATGACTAAATGCCTAAATGCTTAAATGCCAAAATGCCTAAATGCCTAAATGCCTAATGCCTAGATGCCTAAATGTCCAAATGTCTAACCGCCTGAATGACTAAATTTCTAAAAGCCTAAATGTTTAAGTGTATAAATGCTTAAATGTATAAATGTCTAAATGCCTAAATGCGTAAATGCCTAATTGCGTAAATGCCTAAATGCCTAAATGCCTAAATGGCTAAATGCCTAAATGTACAAATGTCTAAAGGTCTAAATGTCTAAATGCCGAATTGCGTAAATGCCTAAGTACCTAAATGCCTAAATGCTTAAATGTATAAATGCTTAAATGTATAAAGGTCTAAATGCCTAAATGCCTAAATGCCTAATTGCCTAAATGCCTAAATGTCTAAATGTATAAACTTATAAGTACCTAATTGCCTAAATGCCTAAATGTTTAAATGCCTAATTGTAAAATGTCTAAATGCCTAAATGCCTAAATGCCTAATTGCCTAAATGCCTAAATGTCTAAATGTATAAACTTATAAGTGCTTAAATGTCTAAATGCCTAAATGTTTAAATGCCTAATTGTATAAATGTCTAAATGCCTAAATGCCTAAATGCCTAACTGCCTAATGCCTAAATGCCTAAATGGCTAAATGCCCAAGTGAATAAATGTCTAAATGCTTAAATGGCCAAATTCCTAGATGCCTAAACGCCCAAATGCCTAAATGCTTTAATGTCTATATGCCTAAGGGCCTAAATGCCTAAATAACTAAATGTGTAAATGTCCAAATACCTAAATGTTTAAATGCATAAACGCCTAAATTTCTAAATGTGTAAATGCTTAAATGCCTAATTGCCTAAATGCTTAAATGCTTAAATGCCTAAATGTATAAATAATTAAATGAATAATTGCCTAAACGCTTAAATGCCTAAATGACTAAATGCTTAAATGACTAACTGCCTAAATGTATAAATGCTTAAATGCCTAGATGCCTAAATGCCTAAATGCCTAAATGTTTAAATGCCTAAATGCCTAAATGGCTGAATGCCTAAATTCGTAAATGCCTAAATGTATAGGAGCCTACATGTTTTACTGTACAAATTCCTAAATGTCTAAATGCCTAAATGAATAAATGCATAGGTGTATAAATGTCTAAATGCCTAAATGCCTAAATTATTAAACGCTTAAATGCCTAAACGCCTAAATGCCTAAATGTATAAATGCCTAAATATCTAAATGCCTAAATGCCTAAATGCCTAATTGCGTAAATGCTTAAATGCCTAAATGGTTAAAAGGATAAATGCCTAAATGTCTAAATGCCTAAATGTCTAAATGTCTAAATGTATAGATGTATAAATGCTTAAATGCCTAACTACCTAAATGCCTAAATATCTAAATGTCTAAATGCCTAACTGACTAAATGCGTAATTGCGTAAATGCCTAGATACCTAAATGCCTAAATGGGTAAATGCCTAAATGCCTAAATGCCTAAATGCACAGGTGTCTAAGTGCTTAAATGCCTACATGCTGAAATTCCTAAGCGCCTAAATGCCTAAACGCCTACATGTGTAAATGTATAAATGCCTAAACGTCTAAATGCCTAAATGTCTAAGTATGTGTGTCCAAATACCTAAATGTCTAAACATATAAATTCTTAAATGTCCAAATGCTTAAATGCCTAACTGCCTAAATGTATAAATGCTTAAATGCGTAATTGCCTAAATGCATAATGCATAAATGCCTAAATGCCCAAAATTCCTAAAAATATAAATGCTTAAATGCCTAAATGCCTAAATGCCTAAATGCTTAATGCCTAATGTATAAATGTCTAAATGCCTAAAATCCTAAATGCCTAAATGTCTAAATGTATAAATGCCTCAATGTCCAAGTGCCCAAATGCCTAAATGCTGAAACACCTAAACGCCTAAATGAGTAAACGCCTAAATGTGTAGATGTACAAATGCCTAAACGTTTAAGTGTCTAAATATATAAGTGTCCAAATACCGAAATGTCTCAGCGTATAAATGCCTAAATGTTTAAATGCTTAAATGCCTAAATGCGTAAATGCCTAAACGATTAAATTCTTAAATGCCTAACTGCCTAAATGCCTAATTGTCCAAGTGCCTAGATGCCAAAATGCCTACATGTATAAATGACTAAATGGCTAAGTGCCTAAATGTCTAAATGCCTAAATGACTAAGTACGTATATACATAAATGCCGAAACGTATAAATTTCTACATATTTAAATGCCTGAACGCTTAAATGCCTAATTGCCTAAATGCTTAAATGCCTAAATGCGTAAATGCCTAAACGATTAAATCCTTAAATGCCTAAATGCCTATATGTCTAAATGCCTAAATGCCTAAATGCCTAAATGCCTAAATGCCTAAATGCTTAAATACCAAAATTCCTAAATGCCTAAATGCCAACATGTCCAAATGCCTAAATACCTAAATGTCTAAATGTATAAATGACTAAATGCCCGAATGCCTAAATGCCAAAATGCCTAAATGCCTAAATGCCTAATGCCTACATGCCTAAATGCCCAAATGTCTAAACGTCTGAATGACTAAATTTCTAAAAGCCTAAATGCGTAAATACCTAAATGCCTAAATGCCAAAATGCTTAAATGGCTAAATGCCTAAATGTATAAATGTCTAAATGTCTAAATGCCTAAATGCCTAATTGCGTAAATGCCTAAGTACCTAAATGCCTAAATGCTTAAATGTATAAATGCTTAAATGTATAAAGGTCTAAATGCCTAAATGCCTAAATGCCTAATTGCGTAAATGCGTAAATGCCTAAATGGCTAAATACCTAAATGTGTAAATGTCTAAATGTCTAAATGCCTAAATGCCTAATGCCTACATGCCTAAATGCCCAAATGTCTAAACGCCTAAATGGCTAAATTTCTAAAAGCCTAAATGCTTAAATGTATAAACGCTTAAATGTCTAAATGCCTAAGTGCCTAAATGCTTAATTGCGTAAATGCTTAAATGCCTAAATGGTTAAAGCCTAAATGCTTAAATGCCTAAATTGATAAGAGCCTACATGTTTAAATGTATAAATGCCTAATTATCTATATGCCTAAATGCCTAAATGAATAATTGCGTTAGTGCCTAAATGCCTAAATGCCTAAATGGCTAAGTGCTTAAATGTATAAATGTCTAAATGCCTAAATGCTTAAATGCCTATATGCCTAAATGCTTAAATGTCTAAATGCCTAAATGCCTAAATTCCTAAATGTCTAAATGCTTAAATGCCCAATTGCCTAAATGCCTAAATGCTTAAATGCCTAAATGTCTAAATGTATAAATGTCAAAATGCTTAAATGCCTAACTGCTTAAATGTATAAATACTTAAATGCCTAAATGCCTATATGTTTAAATTCCTAAATGCCTAATGCCTACATGCCTAAATGCCCAAATGTCTAAACGCCTAAATGGCTAAATTTCTAAAAGCCTAAATGCTTAAATGTATAAACGCTTAAATGTCTAAATGCCTAAGTGCCTAAATGCTTAATTGCGTAAATGCTTAAATGCCTAAATGGTTAAAAACCTAAATGCTTAAATGCCTGAATTGATAAGAGCCTACATGTTTAAATGTATAAATGCCTAATTATCTATATGCCTAAATGCCTAAATGAATAATTGCGTAAGTGCCTAAATGCCTAAATGCCTAAATGGCTAAGTGCTTAAATGTATAAATGTCTAAATGCCTAAATGCTTAAATACCTAAATGCCTAAATGCTTAAATGCCTAAATGCCTAAATGCCTAAATTAATAAATGTCTAAATGTTTAAATGCCTAATTGCCTAAATGCCTAAATGCGTAAATGCCTAAATGTCTAAATGTATAAATGTCTAAATGCTTAAATGCCTAACTGCTTAACGTATAAATACTTAAATGCCTAAATGCCTATATGTCTAAATGCCTAAATGCCTAAATGCCTAAATGCCTAAATAGGCAAATGCCTAAATGCTTAAATGCCTAAATGCCTAAATGTATAGGAGCCTACATGTTTAACTGTATAAATGCCTAAATGTCTAAATGCTTAAATGCCTAAATGCATTAGTGTCTAAATGCTTAAATGCCTAAATGCCTAAATTATTAAACGCTTAAATGCCTAAACGCCTAAATGCCTAAATGTACAAATGCGTAAACGTCTAAATGCCTAAATGTCTAAATGTATAAATGCCGAAATGTATAAATGCCTAAATGCCTAAATGCCTAAATGTTTAAATGCTTAAATGTGTAACTGCCTAAACGCCTAAATGCCAAAATGCCTAAATGTCTAAATGTCTAAATGTACAGATGTATAAATGCTTAAATGCCTAAATACCTAAATGCCTAAATATCTAAATGTCTAAATGCCTAACCGCCTAAATGCCTAATTGCGTAAATGCCTAAATGTCTAAATGCCTAAATTGGTAAATGCCTAAATGCCTAAATGCATAGGTGTCTAAGTGCCTAAATGCCTAAATGCTGAAATGCCTAAACGCCTAAATGTCTAAACGCCTAAATGTTTAAATGTATAAATGCCAAAATGTCTAAATGCCTAAATGTCTAAATACATGTGTCCAAATACCTAAATGTCTAAACGTATAAATTCTCAAATGTTTAAATGCTTAAATGCCTAACTGCCTAAATGTATAAATTCTTAAATGCCTAATTGCCTAAATGCTTAAATGTCTAAATGCCTAAATGCTTAAATGCCTAAATGCCTAAATGCCTAGATTCCTAAATGCCTAAATGCCTAAATGCCTAAATGCCTAAATTCTTAAATACCAAAATTCCTAAATGCCTAAATGCCTAAATGTATAGGAGCCTACATGTTTTACTGTACAAATTCCTAAATGTCTAAATGCCTAAATGAATAAATGCATAGGTGTATAAATGTCTAAATGCCTAAATGCCTAAATTATTAAACGCTTAAATGCCTAAACGCCTAAATGCCTAAATGTATAAATGCCTAAATATCTAAATGCCTAAATGCCTAAATGCCTAATTGCGTAAATGCTTAAATGCCTAAATGGTTAAAAGGATAAATGCCTAAATGTCTAAATGCCTAAATGTCTAAATGTCTAAATGTATAGATGTATAAATGCTTAAATGCCTAAATACCTAAATGCCTAAATATCTAAATGTCTAAATGCCTAACTGACTAAATGCGTAATTGCGTAAATGCCTAGATACCTAAATGCCTAAATGGGTAAATGCCTAAATGCCTAAATGCCTAAATGCACAGGTGTCTAAGTGCTTAAATGCCTACATGCTGAAATTCCTAAGCGCCTAAATGCCTAAACGCCTACATGTGTAAATGTATAAATGCCTAAACGTCTAAATGCCTAAATGTCTAAGTATGTGTGTCCAAATACCTAAATGTCTAAACATATAAATTCTTAAATGTCCAAATGCTTAAATGCCTAACTGCCTAAATGTATAAATGCTTAAATGCGTAATTGCCTAAATGCTTAAATGCATAAATGCCTAAATGCCCAAAATTCCTAAAAATATAAATGCTTAAATGCCTAAATGCCTAAATGCCTAAATGCTTAATGCCTAATGTATAAATGTCTAAATGCCTAAAATCCTAAATGCCTAAATGTCTAAATGTATAAATGCCTAAATGTCCAAGTGCCCAAATTCCTAAATGCTGAAACACCTAAACGCCTAAATGAGTAAACGCCTAAATGTGTAGATGTACAAATGCCTAAACGTTTAAGTGTCTAAATATATAAGTGTCCAAATACCGAAATGTCTCAGCGTATAAATGCCTAAATGTTTAAATGCTTAAATGCCTAAATGCGTAAATGCCTAAACGATTAAATTCTTAAATGCCTAACTGCCTAAATGCCTAATTGTCCAAGTGCCTAGATGCCAAAATGCCTACATGTATAAATGACTAAATGGCTAAGTGCCTAAATGTCCAAATGCCTAAATGACTAAGTACGTATATACATAAATGCCGAAACGTATAAATTTCTACATATTTAAATGCCTGAACGCTTAAATGCCTAATTGCCTAAATGCTTAAATGCCTAAATGCGTAAATGCCTAAACGATTAAATCCTTAAATGCCTAAATGCCTATATGTCTAAATGCCTAAATGCCTAAATGCCTAAATGCCTAAATGCTTAAATACCAAAATTCCTAAATGCCTAAATGCCAACATGTCCAAATGCCTAAATACCTAAATGTCTAAATGTATAAATGACTAAATGCCCGAATGCCTAAATGCCAAAATGCCTAAATGCCTAAATGCCTAATGCCTACATGCCTAAATGCCCAAATGTCTAAACGCCTGAATGACTAAATTTCTAAAAGCCTAAATGTTTAAGTGTATAAATGCTTAAATGTATAAATGTCTAAATGCTTAAATGCGTAAATGCCTAATTGCGTAAATACCTAAATGCCTAAATGCCAAAATGCTTAAATGGCTAAATGCCTAAATGTATAAATGTCTAAATGTCTAAATGCCTAAATGCCTAATTGCGTAAATGCCTAAGTACCTAAATGCCTAAATGCTTAAATGTATAAATGCTTAAATGTATAAAGGTCTAATTGCCTAAATGCCTAAATGCCTAATTGCATAAATGCGTAAATGCCTAAATGGCTAAATACCTAAATGTGTAAATGTCTAAATGCCTAAATGCCTAAATGCCTAATGCCTACATGCCTAAATGCCCAAATGTCTAAACGCCTAAATGGCTAAATTTCTAAAAGCCTAAATGCTTAAATGTATAAACGCTTAAATGTCTAAATGCCTAAGTGCCTAAATGCTTAATTGCGTAAATGCTTAAATGCCTAAATGGTTAAAGCCTAAATGTATAAATGCCTAATTATCTATATGCCTAAATGCCTAATTGAATAATTGCGTTAGTGCCTAAATGCCTAAATGCCTAAATGGCTAAGTGCTTAAATGTATAAATGTCTAAATGCCTAAATGCTTAAATGCCTATATGCCTAAATGCTTAAATGTCTAAATGCCTAAATGCCTAAATTCCTAAATGTCTAAATGCTTAAATGCCCAATTGCCTAAATGCCTAAATGCTTAAATGCCTAAATGTCTAAATGTATAAATGTCTAAATGCTTAAATGCCTAACTGCTTAAATGTATAAATACTTAAATGCCTAAATGCCTATATGTTTAAATTCCTAAATGCCTAATGCCTACATGCCTAAATGCCCAAATGTCTAAACGCCTAAATGGCTAAATTTCTAAAAGCCTAAATGCTTAAATGTATAAACGCTTAAATGTCTAAATGCCTAAGTGCCTAAATGCTTAATTGCGTAAATGCTTAAATGCCTAAATGGTTAAAAACCTAAATGCTTAAATGGCCTGAATTGATAAGAGCCTACATGTTTAAATGTATAAATGCCTAATTATCTATATGCCTAAATGCCTAAATGAATAATTGCGTAAGTGCCTAAATGCCTAAATGCCTAAATGGCTAAGTGCTTAAATGTATAAATGTCTAAATGCCTAAATGCTTAAATACCTAAATGCCTAAATGCTTAAATGCCTAAATGCCTAAATGCCTAAATTCCTAAATGTCTAAATGTTTAAATGCCTAATTGCCTAAATGCCTAAATGCTTAAATGCCTAAATGTCTAAATGTATAAATGTCTAAATGCTTAAATGCCTAACTGCTTAACGTATAAATACTTAAATGCCTAAATGCCTATATGTCTAAATGCCTAAATTCCTAAATGCCTAAATGCCTAAATAGGCAAATGCCTAAATGCTTAAATGCCTAAATGCCTAAATGTATAGGAGCCTACATGTTTAACTGTATAAATGCCTAAATGTCTAAATGCTTAAATGCCTAAATGCATTAGTGTCTAAATGCTTAAATGCCTAAATGCCTAAATTATTAAACGCTTAAATGCCTAAACGCCTAAATGTCTAAATGTACAAATGCGTAAACGTCTAAATGCCTAAATGTCTAAATGTATAAATTTATAAATAATTAAATGTCTAAATGACTAAATGTTTAAATGCTTAATTGTATAATTGTCTAAATGCCTAAATGCCTAAATGCCTAAATGACTAAATGCCTAAATGCCTATACGCCTAAGTACCTAAATGCCTAAATGCGTTGATTCCTATATACCGAAATGCTTAAATAGCCAAATTCCTAGATGCCTAAACGCCACAATGCCTAAATGCCTAAATGTCTATATGCCTAAATGCCTAAATGCTTAAATGCCTAACTGCCTAAATGTATAAATGCTTAAATGCGTAATTGCCTAAATGCTTAAATGCATAAATGCCTAAATGCCCAAAATTCCTAAAAATATAAATGCTTAAATGCCTAAATGCCTAAATGCCTAAATGCTTAATGCCTAATGTATAAATGTCTAAATGCCTAAAATCCTAAATGCCTAAATGTCTAAATGTATAAATGCCTAAATGTCCAAGTGCCCAAATGCCTAAATGCTGAAACACCTAAACGCCTAAATGAGTAAACGCCTAAATGTGTAGATGTACAAATGCCTAAACGTTTAAGTGACTAAATATATAAGTGTCCAAATACCGAAATGTCTCAGCGTATAAATGCCTAAATGTTTAAATGCTTAAATGCCTAAATGCGTAAATGCCTAAACGATTAAATTCTTAAATGCCTAAATGCCTAAATGCCTAATTGTCCAAGTGCCTAGATGCCAAAATGCCTAGATGTATAAATGACTAAATGGCTAAGTGCCTAAATGTCTAAATGCCTAAATGACTAAGTACGTATATACATAAATGCCGAAACGTATAAATTTCTACATATTTAAATGCCTGAACGCTTAAATGCCTAATTGCCTAAATGCTTAAATGCCTAAATGCGTAAATGCCTAAACGATTAAATCCTTAAATGCCTAAATGCCTATATGTCTAAATGCCTAAATGCCTAAATGCCTAAATGCCTAAATGCTTAAATACCAAAATTCCTAAATGCCTAAATGCCAACATGTCCAAATGCCTAAATACCTAAATGTCTAAATGTATAAATGACTAAATGCCCGAATGCCTAAATGCCAAAATGCCTAAATGCCTAAATGCCTAAATGCCTAATGCCTAAATGCCTAAATGACTAAATGCCCAAGTGAATAAATGTCTAAATGCTTAAATGGCCAAATTCCTAGATGCCTAAACGCCCAAATGCCTAAATGCTTTAATGTCTATATGCCTAAGGGCCTAAATGCCTAAATAACTAAATGTGTAAATGTCCAAATACCTAAATGTTTAAATGCATAAACGCCTAAATTTCTAAATGTGTAAATGCTTAAATGCCTAATTGCCTAAATGCTTAAATGCTTAAATGCCTAAATGTATAAATAATTAAATGAATAATTGCCTAAACGCTTAAATGCCTAAATGACTAAATGCTTAAATGACTAACTGCCTAAATGTATAAATGCTTAAATGCCTAAATGCCTAAATGCCTAAATGCCTAAATGTTTAAATGCCTAAATGCCTAAATGGCTGAATGCCTAAATTCGTAAATGCCTAAATGTATAGGAGCCTACATGTTTTACTGTACAAATTCCTAAATGTCTAAATGCCTAAATGAATAAATGCATAGGTGTATAAATGTCTAAATGCCTAAATGCCTAAATTATTAAACGCTTAAATGCCTAAACGCCTAAATGCCTAAATGTATAAATGCCTAAATATCTAAATGCCTAAATGCCTAAATGCCTAATTGCGTAAATGCTTAAATGCCTAAATGGTTAAAAGGATAAATGCCTAAATGTCTAAATGCCTAAATGTCTAAATGTCTAAATGTATAGATGTATAAATGCTTAAATGCCTAAATACCTAAATGCCTAAATATCTAAATGTCTAAATGCCTAACTGACTAAATGCGTAATTGCGTAAATGCCTAGATACCTAAATGCCTAAATGGGTAAATGCCTAAATGCCTAAATGCCTAAATGCACAGGTGTCTAAGTGCTTAAATGCCTACATGCTGAAATTCCTAAGCGCCTAAATGCCTAAACGCCTACATGTGTAAATGTATAAATGCCTAAACGTCTAAATGCCTAAATGTCTAAGTATGTGTGTCCAAATACCTAAATGTCTAAACATATAAATTCTTAAATGTCCAAATGCTTAAATGCCTAACTGCCTAAATGTATAAATGCTTAAATGCGTAATTGCCTAAATGCTTAAATGCATAAATGCCTAAATGCCCAAAATTCCTAAAAATATAAATGCTTAAATGCCTAAATGCCTAAATGCCTAAATGCTTAATGCCTAATGTATAAATGTCTAAATGCCTAAAATCCTAAATGCCTAAATGTCTAAATGTATAAATGCCTAAATGTCCAAGTGCCCAAATTCCTAAATGCTGAAACACCTAAACGCCTAAATGAGTAAACGCCTAAATGTGTAGATGTACAAATGCCTAAACGTTTAAGTGTCTAAATATATAAGTGTCCAAATACCGAAATGTCTCAGCGTATAAATGCCTAAATGTTTAAATGCTTAAATGCCTAAATGCGTAAATGCCTAAACGATTAAATTCTTAAATGCCTAACTGCCTAAATGCCTAATTGTCCAAGTGCCTAGATGCCAAAATGCCTACATGTATAAATGACTAAATGGCTAAGTGCCTAAATGTCCAAATGCCTAAATGACTAAGTACGTATATACATAAATGCCGAAACGTATAAATTTCTACATATTTAAATGCCTGAACGCTTAAATGCCTAATTGCCTAAATGCTTAAATGCCTAAATGCGTAAATGCCTAAACGATTAAATCCTTAAATGCCTAAATGCCTATATGTCTAAATGCCTAAATGCCTAAATGCCTAAATGCCTAAATGCTTAAATACCAAAATTCCTAAATGCCTAAATGCCAACATGTCCAAATGCCTAAATACCTAAATGTCTAAATGTATAAATGACTAAATGCCCGAATGCCTAAATGCCAAAATGCCTAAATGCCTAAATGCCTAATGCCTACATGCCTAAATGCCCAAATGTCTAAACGCCTGAATGACTAAATTTCTAAAAGCCTAAATGTTTAAGTGTATAAATGCTTAAATGTATAAATGTCTAAATGCTTAAATGCGTAAATGCCTAATTGCGTAAATACCTAAATGCCTAAATGCCAAAATGCTTAAATGGCTAAATGCCTAAATGTATAAATGTCTAAATGTCTAAATGCCTAAATGCCTAATTGCGTAAATGCCTAAGTACCTAAATGCCTAAATGCTTAAATGTATAAATGCTTAAATGTATAAAGGTCTAATTGCCTAAATGCCTAAATGCCTAATTGCATAAATGCGTAAATGCCTAAATGGCTAAATACCTAAATGTGTAAATGTCTAAATGCCTAAATGCCTAAATGCCTAATGCCTACATGCCTAAATGCCCAAATGTCTAAACGCCTAAATGGCTAAATTTCTAAAAGCCTAAATGCTTAAATGTATAAACGCTTAAATGTCTAAATGCCTAAGTGCCTAAATGCTTAATTGCGTAAATGCTTAAATGCCTAAATGGTTAAAGCCTAAATGTATAAATGCCTAATTATCTATATGCCTAAATGCCTAATTGAATAATTGCGTTAGTGCCTAAATGCCTAAATGCCTAAATGGCTAAGTGCTTAAATGTATAAATGTCTAAATGCCTAAATGCTTAAATGCCTATATGCCTAAATGCTTAAATGTCTAAATGCCTAAATGCCTAAATTCCTAAATGTCTAAATGCTTAAATGCCCAATTGCCTAAATGCCTAAATGCTTAAATGCCTAAATGTCTAAATGTATAAATGTCTAAATGCTTAAATGCCTAACTGCTTAAATGTATAAATACTTAAATGCCTAAATGCCTATATGTTTAAATTCCTAAATGCCTAATGCCTACATGCCTAAATGCCCAAATGTCTAAACGCCTAAATGGCTAAATTTCTAAAAGCCTAAATGCTTAAATGTATAAACGCTTAAATGTCTAAATGCCTAAGTGCCTAAATGCTTAATTGCGTAAATGCTTAAATGCCTAAATGGTTAAAAACCTAAATGCTTAAATGGCCTGAATTGATAAGAGCCTACATGTTTAAATGTATAAATGCCTAATTATCTATATGCCTAAATGCCTAAATGAATAATTGCGTAAGTGCCTAAATGCCTAAATGCCTAAATGGCTAAGTGCTTAAATGTATAAATGTCTAAATGCCTAAATGCTTAAATACCTAAATGCCTAAATGCTTAAATGCCTAAATGCCTAAATGCCTAAATTCCTAAATGTCTAAATGTTTAAATGCCTAATTGCCTAAATGCCTAAATGCTTAAATGCCTAAATGTCTAAATGTATAAATGTCTAAATGCTTAAATGCCTAACTGCTTAACGTATAAATACTTAAATGCCTAAATGCCTATATGTCTAAATGCCTAAATTCCTAAATGCCTAAATGCCTAAATAGGCAAATGCCTAAATGCTTAAATGCCTAAATGCCTAAATGTATAGGAGCCTACATGTTTAACTGTATAAATGCCTAAATGTCTAAATGCTTAAATGCCTAAATGCATTAGTGTCTAAATGCTTAAATGCCTAAATGCCTAAATTATTAAACGCTTAAATGCCTAAACGCCTAAATGTCTAAATGTACAAATGCGTAAACGTCTAAATGCCTAAATGTCTAAATGTATAAATTTATAAATAATTAAATGTCTAAATGACTAAATGTTTAAATGCTTAATTGTATAATTGTCTAAATGCCTAAATGCCTAAATGCCTAAATGACTAAATGCCTAAATGCCTATACGCCTAAGTACCTAAATGCCTAAATGCGTTGATTCCTATATACCGAAATGCTTAAATAGCCAAATTCCTAGATGCCTAAACGCCACAATGCCTAAATGCCTAAATGTCTATATGCCTAAATGCCTAAATGCTTAAATGCCTAACTGCCTAAATGTATAAATGCTTAAATGCGTAATTGCCTAAATGCTTAAATGCATAAATGCCTAAATGCCCAAAATTCCTAAAAATATAAATGCTTAAATGCCTAAATGCCTAAATGCCTAGATGCTTAATGCCTAATGTATAAATGTCTAAATGCCTAAAATCCTAAATGCCTAAATGTCTAAATGTATAAATGCCTAAATGTCCAAGTGCCCAAATGCCTAAATGCTGAAACACCTAAACGCCTAAATGAGTAAACGCCTAAATGTGTAGATGTACAAATGCCTAAACGTTTAAGTGACTAAATATATAAGTGTCCAAATACCGAAATGTCTCAGCGTATAAATGCCTAAATGTTTAAATGCTTAAATGCCTAAATGCGTAAATGCCTAAACGATTAAATTCTTAAATGCCTAAATGCCTAAATGCCTAATTGTCCAAGTGCCTAGATGCCAAAATGCCTAGATGTATAAATGACTAAATGGCTAAGTGCCTAAATGTCTAAATGCCTAAATGACTAAGTACGTATATACATAAATGCCGAAACGTATAAATTTCTACATATTTAAATGCATGAACGCTTAAATGCCTAATTGCCTAAATGCTTAAATGCCTAAATGCGTAAATGCCTAAACGATTAAATCCTTAAATGCCTAAATGCCTATATGTCTAAATGCCTAAATGCCTAAATGCCTAAATGCCTAAATGCTTAAATACCAAAATTCCTAAATGCCTAAATGCCAACATGTCCAAATGCCTAAATACCTAAATGTCTAAATGTATAAATGACTAAATGCCCGAATGCCTAAATGCCAAAATGCCTAAATGCCTAAATGCCTAATGCCTACATGCCTAAATGCCCAAATGTCTAAACGCCTGAATGACTAAATTTCTAAAAGCCTAAATGTTTAAGTGTATAAATGCTTAAATGTATATATGTCTAAATGCTTAAATGCGTAAATGCCTAATTGCGTAAATACCTAAATGCCTAAATGCCAAAATGCTTAAATGGCTAAATGCCTAAATGTATAAATGTCTAAATGTCTAAATGCCTAAATGCCTAATTGCGTAAATGCCTAAGTACCTAAATGCCTAAATGCTTAAATGTATAAATGCTTAAATGTATAAAGGTCTAAATGCCTAAATGCCTAAATGCCTAATTGCGTAAATGCGTAAATGCCTAAATGGCTAAATACCTAAATGTGTAAATGTCTAAATGCCTAAATGCCTAAATGCCTAATGCCTACATGCCTAAATGCCCAAATGTCTAAACGCCTAAATGGCTAAATTTCTAAAAGCCTAAATGCTTAAATGTATAAACGCTTAAATGTCTAAATGCCTAAGTGCCTAAATGCTTAATTGCGTAAATGCTTAAATGCCTAAATGGTTAAAGCCTAAATGCTTAAATGCCTAAATTGATAAGAGCCTACATGTTTAAATGTATAAATGCCTAATTATCTATATGCCTAAATGCCTAAATGAATAATTGCGTTAGTGCCTAAATGCCTAAATGCCTAAATGGCTAAGTGCTTAAATGTATAAATGTCTAAATGCCTAAATGCTTAAATACCTAAATGCCTAAATGCTTAAATGCCTAAATGCCTAAATGCCTAAATTCCTAAATGTCTAAATGTTTAAATGCCTAATTGCCTAAATGCCTAAATGCTTAAATGCCTAAATGTCTAAATGTATAAATGTCTAAATGCTTAAATGCCTAACTGCTTAACGTATAAATACTTAAATGCCTAAATGCCTATATGTCTAAATGCCTAAATGCCTAAATGCCTAAATGCCTAAATGCCTAAATGCCTAAATGCCTAAATAGGCAAATGCCTAAATGCTTAAATGCCTAAATGCCTAAATGTATAGGAGCCTACATGTTTAACTGTATAAATGCCTAAATGTCTAAATGCTTAAATGCCTAAATGCATTAGTGTCTAAATGCTTAAATGCCTAAATGCCTAAATTATTAAACGCTTAAATGCCTAAGTGCCTAACTGCCTAAATGTACAAATGCTTAAATGCTTAATTGCCTAAATGTCTAAATGTATAGATGTATAAATGCTTAATGCCTAATGTATAAATGCCTAAATGTCTAAATGCCTAAATGCCTAAATGCCTGAATGGCTAAGTGCCTAAATGTATAAATGTCTAAATGCCTAAATGCTTAAATGCCTAATTGCGTAAATGCCTAAGTGCCTAAATGCCAAAATGGTTAAATGTATAAATGCCTAATTATCTAATTGCCTAAATGGTTAAATGCCTAATTGCGTAAATGCTTAAATGCCTAAATGCCTAAATCGTTAAATGACCAAATGCCTAATAGCCTAAATGCCTAAATCGGTAAGAGCCTACATGTTTAAGTGTATAAATGCCTAAATGTCTAAATGCTTAAATGCCTAAATGCATTAGTGTCTAAATGCCTAAATGCCTAAATGCCTAAATTATTAAACGCTTAAATGCCTAAACGCCTAAATGCCTAAATGTACAAATGCGTAAACGTCTAAATGCCTAAATGTCTAAATGTATAAATTTATAAATGATTAAATGTCTAAATGACTAAATGTTTAAATGCTTAATTGTATAATTGTCTAAATGCCTAAATGCCTCAATGCCTAAATGACTAAATGCCTAAATGCCTATACGCCTAAGTACCTAAATGCCTAAATGCGTTAATTCCTATATACCGAAATGCTTAAATAGCCAAATTCCTAGATGCCTAAACGCCACAATGCCTAAATGCCTAAATGTCTATATGCCTAAATGCCTAAATGCGTAAATGCCTAAATGTGTAAATGTCCAAATACCTAAATGTCTAAATGCCTAAATGTCTAAATGCCTAAATGCCTAACTGCCTAAATGTACAAATGCTTAAATGCTTAATTGCCTAAATGTCTAAATGCCGAAATGCCTAAATGCTTAATGCCTAATGTATAAATGCCTAAATGTCTAAATGCATAAATGCCTAAATGCCTGAATGGCTAAGTGCCTAAATGTATAAATGTCTAAATGCCTAAATGCTTAAATGCCTAATTGCCTAAATGCCTAAGTGAATAAATGCCAAAATGGTTAAATGTATAAATGCCTAATTATTTAATTGCCTAAATGGTTAAATGCCTAATTGCGTAAATGCTTAAATGCCTAAATGCCTAAATCGTTAAATGACCAAATGCCTAATAGCCTAAATGCCTAAATTGGTAAGAGCCTACATGTCTAAATGCCTAAATGGCTAAATGTATAAATGTCTAAATGCAAAATTGATAAGGGCCTACATGCCTAAATGCCCAAATGCCTAAATGTATAAATGTATAAATGCCTAAGTGTCAAAATGCTTAAATGCCTAAATGTATAAAAGTATAAATGCCTTAATGTCTAAACGCCTAAATGCCAAAATTCCAAAATGCCTAAATGTAGAAATGTATAAATGCCTAAGTGTCTAAATGCCTAAATGCCTAAATGTGTAAAAGTATAAATGCTTAAATGTCTAAATGTCTAAGTGCCTAAATACGAAAATGCCTAAATGGACAAATTCTTAAATTCCTAAACGCCCGAATGCCTAAATGCCTAAATGCCTATGTGCCTAAGTGCCTTAATGCCTAAATGCCTAAATGCCTAAATGTGTAAATGTCCAAATACCTAAGTGTTTCAATGTATAAATGCGTAACTATCTAAATGCTTAAATGCCTAAATGCTTAATAACCAATATATAAATGTCTAAATGTCTAAAGACCTAAATATCTAAATGTAAAAATGCCTAAACGTCTAAATGCCTAAATGCTTAAATACCTAATTGCGTAAATGCCTAAATGCCTAAATGCCTAAATGGTTAAATACCTAAAGCCTAAACGCTTAAATGCCTAAATGGATAAGAGACCACATGTTTAAATGTATAAATGCCTGAGTGTCTAAATGTAAAAATGCCTAAATTCCTAAATGCTTAAACGCATAAATGCCTAAACGCCTATATGCCTAAGTGTATAAATGCCTATACGTCTAAACGCCTAAATGCCTAAATGTATAAATTTATAAATACTTAAATGTCTAAATGCCTAAACGCATAAATGCCGAAATGTGTAAATGCCTAAATGCCTAAATGCCTAAATGTTTAAATGCTTAAATGTGTAACTGCCTAAACGCCTAAATGCCAAAATGCCTAAATGTCTAAATGTCTAAATCTACAGATGTATAAATGCTTAAATGCCTAAATACCTAAATGCCTAAATATCTAAATGTCTAAATGCCTAACCCCCTAAATGCCTAATTGCGTAAATGCCTAAATGTCTAAATGCCTAAATTGGTAAATGCCTAAATGCCTAAATGCATAGGTGTCTAAGTGCCTAAATGCCTAAATGCTGAAATGCCTAAACGCCTAAATGTCTAAACGCCTAAATGTTTAAATGTATAAATGCCTAAATGTCTAAATGCCTAAATGTCTAAATACATGTGTCCAAATACCTAAATGTCTAAACGTATAAATTCTCAAATGTTTAAATGCTTAAATGCCTAACTGCCTAAATGTATAAATTCTTAAATGCTTAATTGCCTAAATGCTTAAATGTCTAAATGCCTAAATGCTTAAATGCCTAAATGCCTAAATGCCTAGATTCCTAAATGCCTAAATGCCTAAATGCCTAAATGCCTAAATTCTTAAATACCAAAATTCCTAA
>CALNHX010000887.1:0-273487 GCA_940337035.1 Agriotes lineatus
ATGTGTGGACTGATGAAAACCCACATGCGGTAATTGGAAGATCGTTTTCAACATCAATTTTCATTAAATATTTGGGTTGGAATTGTGGGTTACTAGATAATTAGACCGGTATTTCTACCAGGAAGGCTGTTACAGGCTAAAAACGCCTCTAACGACAAAACTCTAATTAGTAATCATTCGTTACAGCATAAAATACTACTTTACGACAAAGCGTCAGTTTGTTACCATATAAACGATACTTGACAACATGACACTAGTAGCTAAATGACTAGCGCGTAAAATGACTCATGTCTGGACAGAATTACATAGGACCGCTGTCCCTAGCCGTAACAAAGAGGGAGGAGGGTGCCGACGTCGCTCAGTGGAGCTGGGGTGGATCCAATACGAGACTATACAAGGCAACGGCTTAATAAAAGACAAGCACATCTTAAATGCCAAGGCGCCACCACTTTCCTACACAGGAAAAGTACACAGGTGAGTCCACTGAGAAAAGTGGAAGCAAATGGATAAACCTTCTAACTTCAACATTGGTAATGTTTGGTCGACGAGCCACGAAGCTTTGAATTTCCACAATAAAACACATACAAAATAGCATGCAAATTTTGTAAACATCAAACAAGAAAAACACTGTTAAATGAAAATGAACTGTATTAACAATATGTAAAGAACAGTGGTTTAGTAAATAAATGTAACGAAATGGGTTAGTAAGGGTTAAGTAATATTACGTAAAGTTTTAAACTAGATAAGGGCGGCCAACTTGGACATCAAATAAACCAAATGACTCGCAAACGGTAACAATATTAAATAATCAAAGCGCTGATTCATAAAAAATACTTGACGGTAAACAAATAAACGTGGTTCAAATGTGATACATACTTTAATTGGCACAACGTTAGGTTCAACAGCAACATACAATCTGACTGTAATTAATTGATTCTACATGTTGACAACACAATGGTTCAAACAGTAAATGACCACGCCGTTACGCAAACTGGTCGACACTTCGGCAAAACACTACGTGCAATGTAATCTCTGGCACTGTAAAACTAATACATAAAAGAGGTAGGTACATACTTTAATAAGGAGTCCAGGTGGCTGCATACGGCGTCCAACGAGCTGTAGGAAGCCGACGAAAGAGGTCTGGGCGATACTAACATCCCCAATCGCGGGTAATACAAAATCTGTGACGATATGGCAAGGGTTCTAAACGAGAGAGACGAAACTTCATGAGGTCAAATAATCCGCCAAACGACGTAAATCAAAGTTGCCCACTTTGCGATAAACAGGACCTCTCGGCCTACGACGACATCCACAGACGACACTTAAACGCCAAGACCGATCGTCAAACAAGACGTGCAGTTCAAACACAAATACGAGAAAAGTTACTTTTACTTTAAAACACCAATTATTGCAATTTCTAGCCGACGGGATTGTAAATAGCGGCACATTTATTCAGCCGGTACGCACACAAAGGAAACAACCAGTGGCCGCTCGCGGCCTAGGCCGAAGGGGGCGGCAGAAACAACACACAACAAAAATTACTTGTTGCTCTGTTGAGATCTCGTCTAAGAATCCTCTACAAGAAACCCAAAACTTGCACGCATTTTAACAACGTCTCGTCTGCGCCAGAGAAGGTGGGGTGAATATGTACGCTCCCTCTCATTCTTACACACACAACTGCTCTTTCTATAGTGAAATAATTCTTGATTTAAAAGGCAAGCGTTGCTATAAAATTCACGTCTAGAAACGGATCGATAAGACACGTGTTGGTCTGCCTCGCTTGCACTCACAGCAATTGATTCCTTCTAGCGCTGTAAACCGGAATGTGTGCCACTTAAGCAGCTGAAGACAGGCACATCAATCGAAATGTTTCTTTACAGGCGGAATTTAAATTCAGAGACGGGCAAATATCACAAATTAGACCTAGGACCATAAACATGAAAAATGTCCTCACAAGACTTACCAGTGAGGTGTATTGAATTCTTTTTGAAGAATCACTACCTGGGTTTCTAGAAGATGTACCATTGGCAACGAGAAATGTAATGTGGTTTATTCACGATTGTGCACCAGCACATTTTAGTGAAGTTGCTCTTCAGTTTTTAAGAGCAACGTATGAAGATCACTGGATTGGTCGAGATGGGCCTTGGATTTTTGCCTATGGGGCCATTTGAATACATTAGTACACACTACTCCAGTGGAAAATGAAGAATATTTGAGAAATCGGATAATTGATGGGTGTAGTCCAATAAGAAACAACCCTGGTGTTTTTGAGTGAGAGTTCGGTAGTCAATGAGGACAAGATTGGACGAAAGCATCCTAGCTGGTGGTAGTCATTTTCAGCAGTTTTTGTAGGTTAAGAGTCTTTACATGTAAGATAAAAATAAAAATTTAAAAAACACTTTTATCGCCCTGTATGTTCGAAACAAAGCGTCTTTTCGAAAAGCACCCGACACAAAATCTTAAAATAACCCAAAAAACAATCCCATGAGGAGGTAAAGGCTAGTACGCCTCGATAGGGATACTGATGCCGAATAGGTACTCTTAACAAATGCCTCTGCGCCTATCTTAGCAACTCTACTAGCAAACCCCAGAACCACGTTTCACGCTTGCTTAAAACACTCATGATCACGCACGCCCACGCTCAAGTTTACGGCGTGACTCGCCACTCACGACGTGACTCGCAGCTTTTATTTGAAAATTCAGATAGAACAGAATGTTCAATTTTAAAGACATAAAAAAATTTGTAAAGGGCTTTACCCAGAACTTCCCTCGTATGTGGACATTGCGACACTAAATAATTTGAAAGATCAAATTAATTACCGGTGTATTCCCCTTAGCATAGAATTTCGGCTTAGACCGGGTAGTATTTGTATATGAACACCCAGCATTTTCTGGCTTAATGTGCCTTGCACCTTGTAAAGTCGAGCAAAAATCCGCGCGATTGCCATGCTCTTTGGTGGCTCGTGTTGTTTGAGTATCTTGAGAACGAGGATACTTAGGCAGATTTGGCCGTTTTGCTGTTTGTGCATCCATATTCACTGACGTTTCTCAAGACCTTGCAGCTTGCATCATCAGAGTGAAAGTTGCACTAAAAACCAAAGGTCGGTGTGGAGCTATTTATAGTCCTCTGTGCAAGGCGCGCGGAGTGGCGTAACGCTGGTTGGTCATTCGAGTGCAACGTAATCCGTGGGGCGTGGCCGTATGACGCACAGTGGTTGTAATGCTTTAGATCGTGTATCACAGGGGTCCACGTTTTACTAAGCTTAAAGCCATCTTTCCTGTTGATATTATTTGGATGTTTTTCTATTTCTATGGCTTCACATATCACTCGCGGGAAGTAATGAGGTATTCTGGCAAGTACTCTGGCAAGCTCAAATTCTAGAGTGTGCCCGTTTGCAATCGCCTTTATGTTCTTGGAGTCTTAGATCAACGGAACGACCAGTTTGTCCAATGTAACTCGAGCCGCAAGAACAAGGAATGCGATATACACCAGCGGTTTTTAAACTTGGAATCTTGTCTTTTACCGATCTGAAGCCGTTACCCAAAGTTTCCTTGCTCGTGAACACAGTTTTGATGTTACATCGACTGATAAGATAGGACGTGTCCTGCAACGATGCAACATCAAAACTGTGTTCACGAGCAAGGAAACTTTGGGTAACGGCTTCAGATCGGTAAGACAAGATTCCAAGTTTAAAAACCGCTGGAGTATATCGCATTCCTTGTTCTTGCGGCTCGAGACTCCAAGAATATAAAGGCGATTGCAAACACAAACGCATCATAAAATCAGCCGTAGCTGAGCATACATTTACAAACGGGCACACTCTAGAATTTGAGCATGCCAGAGTACTTGCTGGAATACCTCATTACTTCCCGCGAGTGATACGTGAAGCCATAGAAATAGCAAAACATCCAAATAATATCAACAGGGAAGATGGCTTTAAGCTTAGTAAAACGTGGACCCCTGTGATACACGATCTAAAGCATTACAACCACTGTGCGTCATACGGCCACGCCCCACCGATTACGTTCCATTCGGATGACCAACCAGCGTTACGCCCCTCCGCGCGCCTGGCACAGAGGATTATAAATAGCTCCACACCGACCTTTGGTTCTTAGTGCGACTTTCACTCTGATGATGCAAGCTGCAAGGTCTTGCCAAACGTCAGTGAATATGGATGCACAAACAGCAAAACGGCCAAATCCGCCTAAGTATCCTCGTTTTCAAGATACTCAAACAACACGAGCCACCAAAGAGCATGGCCATCGCGCGGATTTTTGCTCGACTTCACAAGGTGAAGGCACATTAAGCCAGAAAATGCTGGGTGTTCATATACAAATACTACGCTGTCTAAGCCGAAATTCTATGCTAAGGAGAATAATTCGAGTAACCGCAAAAGCCTCAAACAGTACATATTACCGGTGATCGAATTCGAAGGGCAGGCGTATGCGATTCCAGCGGTTTGTGGGATATTGCAAGCGAATGCGCTATCCCTACATGCGCTACAGAGCACTTCTTGTGTCTGTGCGTCCCGGATACCTTAGTTCCCGACGGGACCCGACTGTTTTCACGTCACGCGCCCAGCCCTAGACTGTAGCTAACGAGAAGGGGTGAAGGGAGAGTTTCCGGCGCCTCAAAACCGGTACTTTTCGGCTAAGGGAGACAACCCTGACAGAAAACCTGATCCTCCAAGGTGGGGGTTGGAGCGTTGTGGTTAGCAGCCCAGTCTCTGGAAAAATCAAAATTGCTCGAAGGACAGGAATCAAGCCTCGGAAATGGGATGAAACTAAATGGAGACGACGTATAGCATGTAAAAGGACAAATGACAAGGTTCATGGAATATACAAAACCTCACAAATAAAACATATGAAGTGATACATACATTACAAGAACTTAAGAACTTAAGAAAGGAAAAGGTAGAGAGGAAATAGGAGAATATATACATATATGGTCTGGTGTGGAAAAATCAGAACGGACTAAGGCGGGAGTTTCCCTACTTACAAAAAACATAAACGGTATATTAAAGATTTTCAGTGCATTTCAAAAAGAATTTAAAAAACAACGATATCCTTATATGGTCACGAAGCAGTTATAATTGGAGCCTGTGCACCAACTGATGATACAGACAACGCTTTAAAAGAAAATGTCTATAGAGAATCAACGACAATAGTAAAACAAGTTAAAAATTACCAAGAACTGATTATCACAGGTGATTTGAATGAGCGGGTGGGACAAAGGAAGAATGACAAAGTAGTGGGCCAACACGGAGAAAAAATCGACAATGATTCAGAAGAAAGTATTACAGTATTAAATTAACCTTACCTCACTCACGGATGGGCGAGTATCGAAAGCTAAACAAATCCGGGAAACGGGGCACGCTCACCCTGAGAATCATTAAAAACAGGTTAAAGGCCTAGGCTCGAATGCGCTCAGGGAGATGGGCGTAGTTCAAAACAGTACACCGCAGGGCAAGCGTGTCGATGTATATACAGGGTATTGCTAAAGAAATGGGCGCCACCAGATCCAACTCAAGATACCCACGTTCAACCGGATCTGGAGGGTTAAACGGGGCGAGAAGTACTTAAATAACTATTTCGGGAACCCCGGTGCAGCGACAGACACAAACACCTACCTGGAATGCTCATCCGTCACGTCCGGGCCCCACCTTACAATGATCGCAACACAGTCACCCTGTAAACAAACATGCACAAGACACAAAAAGGTAAAGAATAAAACTGTACGGTTAATACATCTATTGCCCATACCAAGTGACCTACCAAACACCATACAAAAATACAAGTATAGTCGGCACCTATGCCGGTTCGTAAGAATGGCTTATTAGGTACGCCCAGCTGGGTGGCGCGTTAACTAAAGGTTACGGCGCAAAGGGGTGAAACGTCGATTTAGGCTTCAACAGGCATGACGCGCGACAGCAAGGCCTGAACTTGGGTTCGAGTCACCAGACTTACAGTGAAACATTTAATAATAACAAACATGAACAGTTAATCTACACAAACAAAGCTGTCTGCCAGCGCAAAATATTAGAGCTCTACATTAAATTTTACTCAGAGTGTACTGTTGCATTGGTACTTAATTTACATAAACAAAGCCGCCTTGCAGCACAAAAGTTTAGAATACAACGTTAGATTTTAGTCAGAGTGTACTCTTGCATTAGCACTGCCTCGAGCGCAAACTTGAATAAATAGTTCGCACGAACATGCAGCGGAAATAGTTTATTGCATAATTTTGTACCTGATTAACGGGCTCAGCCTGCAGCGGCGGTAGCATCCAAGCCGTGTCGGTAATTAGCTGACACCTGGGTGTGTGTGACATGAATCGGAAAACTACGGAGTCCCCCTGGGGTCCGCTATGAAGAGCGAATTGCGTAACGGGCAGTCTTGACCATCACACGCTTAACAGCGTAACCATTGTTTGGGAAAATTTCAGGAATCGGATCCCGCATTCAAATGACAACGGAAAATGGGCTTTTAACAAACACACATATGGCTGAATTCCTACAATGATTTGCTACGGGCTTCTCCACACCCACACTCAAGTGCACCACGTCTTAGCTACACAGTGTCTCACGGCCGACTGTCAAAAACACACCGCCTCCGCACCCACTTCGTGGCTTGGGCTCGACTGCCAAGAAAAACTCCGCTCGTGAACACAGCTGTTACCAAGCGAGGCTACGCTGGCCAATCGTGACCCAGTACGCGACCGACACTTGCTGCACGCGCCATCGCATGCAAGCAAAACAGCATAGGTTGTCCTTGCTCTCACTGGCTGAATTTTAAATTGCTCGAAATCAAGACGCTTATAACTGCAGAAACCTGCAGCTGCGAGAAGCTACAAGGCTAGGGCTGTTAAAATGTTATGGATTAATATGCTTGGGAGCCAGGGGTGTACAAAGTTACAGAATTATTATATTTAATGCTAAACGCTGTAGTAAAATTCGATGTACTTTGACCAAAATGAACTCGAAATTGTTAAATAGCTATCGGAATTGCAGCAACATAAAAATGGCCTGACAAAAGACTAATCGAGATGTGTAAACAAATATTAATTTAAGGATAATGAATACATATTTCGCCCATAGACATCCACAAAGGTACATGGGAAAGACCCTCAATGAATCAAAAACCAGTTATAGATTATTTCATTCATAAGCAACGAACGAAAACAAAAGCTTATGATTGCAGAGTTAAAAGAGGGGCCAACTGCGGATCGGACTACCACCTGCTAATATTGAAATTAACTTATCCATTCATAAACCAAATGACTTCTAGTGAATAGTACCTACTACAACAACAAAGTATAAAAAACCTGTATGAAAGAAAGCTGAAAGGAGAATTGCAGCAAAAACATAAATCAGATGACAAAAAAAGAATATGATACTATTAAGTCCAGTATACATAAAATAGCAAAAGAAGCTGTAAGTTAGTGTAAGAAAAAACAGACACAACATCTAGAAATAACGGAAGAAATTCGAGAGCTAATAACTGAAAAGAATAAACCGTACACTCAGTGATTGACCAAGAAGGATAATGAAAGTAGAGAACAATACAAAAATATAAATAGAAAAGAAGAAAAATTAAAGAGAACAAGAACAAATACTCGGAGTAGAAGTGCTTACAGATTGACAGTTTAATTGGAGGTTCTCAAACCACAGAAGTTTGGAAAACAAAACAATGAAAGCAAATACTAATAACAAGAATGTTAACAGCTTCATAACTTTAAAAGAGTGGGAGAAACATTACACAGATTTATTAGTCAAAACTAGGCTCCAGTTTCAAAAAAATGACGAAGACTCGTATACAGAACAGGATGGAAATGAGGATATAAAAATAAAGGATGATATAGATCCTATCCAAATAACGGAAGAAGTTAAGAAAAGTATAAGTTTAGAAAAAAACGGACGATCACCTGGACCAGGGGAAATCTTTATAGAGCTTATAAAAGTGGAGGAAAAGAGTTATAAGACCGGATAATCACCCTATTAAATAATTGCCTTAAGATTAAGAAAGTTCCTAAGGAATGGAAAGAAGCACATATAGTTTCTATTTTTAAAAAAGGTAATAAGAATGACCCTAAATGCTATAGACGCCTAACTGTAAATAGCACCCTTAGCAGACTCGACGGAAAAGTATTACAAAATAAACTCAGAATAGAAGCTCAAGGAAAAATAGCAGATGACCAAAGTGGATTTACATCGGGTAGATATTGTATTGACAACCTGTTTGTTTCACAGCAGGTATATTCTATTCACTATAGTCCCGGATTGTCAATGTCAAAAACTTAAAAGTGGCCTAACCTCGAGCAATACTGTTATCTCACCAAACACACCATCAACACCAACTCATCCAAATCCTATTTGACCTTATTACGCCATATCTCAGTCAAATCAAAACCTTCATTATTAACACTCAGTAGATGCCATTTGCCGGTTCTGCGACCTCCCCCCACCACTTTTTCAAGGTCGAGGTCGTAGTAGAGGCAAGTGGATGGTTCTGGAACCTCCCCCCACCACTTTTTCAAGGTCGAGGTTACGGCCTCCCCTGACTAGACGCACTCCTTCCCCTGACGAAGCGGCCCTCAAGGTCATTTACTCGGTTTGCAAAGCACGTAAACCTCAAGACCAACGTTACTCCTCAGGACCTCAAGGTCAGTCACTGGCATTGCAAGGTACGTGGACTTCAAGGCCAACGTTACTCCTGCGGCCCTCAAGGCCATTCACTCGGATTGCAAAACACGTGAACTTCAAGGCCAACGTTACCGTAATATTACTCAGATTAGTCTAAAACCTCCTCCACAACCTACCCTTTAGTGCAAGGTCAAGGCCATAAGCACTCGGACAACCTCAATAAGTTCAATGAAAGAGACACATTTTTAAAAGGTTTTATTTTCAGCAATACATAAATCCGTACTACATTATGGTACACAAACAAGAAATATTCTTATTCTGCGAGTCGAAGATGTCCTCCAGCTCCGGGCAATTACAACCGCATACCTCTTACGTAATGTCTCCCATAAACACAGCTGCTTGTCGTCCGTATGCAGCACTAGAATAAATAATTAGGTATTATAGTAACAACATATTAAGAAATACGCCACACAAACACGCATAAAGAATGTTAATTATTAGTTCGCAAATGATACACTTGGACGCAAAGTAAACAAATTTTAGTAAATGATCTGCACTTGTAAACTGCCCAAAAAATAGCATTAGTGGAAGCAAGTAAAAATGGAACTAAATCAGTAACTGGCATTCTACGTATGACAGTGATAAATGTACACTCCTGTGCAATAAAATTAAGTACAAGTCTTGAGTATTTAATTTGTATAATTCGGGTCTATTTTAATGGCCTTACAGCAGTTTCAATAAATGATAAAACACCATAACTTGAAAATAACACCTTTATTAAAAGACCAAAACTAAGTCCTTTCAAAATACAAAATAAATACAACAAAGCCGTCTGTGCTTTTTTATTGCACAGAAGTGTACATGTAGTTTAGAAATAATATTTATAACTACTTACCTAAAATTATTCTTCGACGTTTCCGCTTCAAGATGATATCCGATTTATGCAGCACTGCGGTGTCAACAATGCGAGACCTCAGCTTGGAGCTAGCAAGGTCATCGGTAATACGTGACTTCATGTTGCAGCGCGAACTAAAACTGCATTCCTTTTGAAACCGGTCAGATTGGAAAGCCGTGGTAAATTAGCGTTGGCTTTTACAAGCGGCCACATTAGTTGTGTTTAATTTCCAATAGCTATAATTGTATTCTTGAGTTTAATTCATTAAAAGTTGTAATAACAAGCCTTTGTTTTAACCGAAATAACATGTGAGCAAATGAAAACGAAATCAAGCTTGGCTCTGAAAGAACTAAGTCAATAAATTGTAGGTAATTGACTTGTTTCGCGTTTTACACCTATAATTTTAATCCCTGCATTGTCGAGCGCTTACCTTATCTTTAAATTGGGTTGTTACTGTAGGCCAGTTCTCCTTAGAAAAATACTTATGAAAGAGAACCTCTATGTACAGAAATTACAAAAACAATTAAAAGAAGCTCCAGGAAAAATGCACAGATAGCGCTACTAGAATCTCTTTTAATCACTATTAATGTTTCTGTGAGTGAATTATTGTTTGTTATTCAAGTTACGTACATAATTCTGTGTATTTTAAGTCAATTTCATATTCTTAAGTAGCAGATAAATGCTTGTGACAAGGGACTTGCAATTTAAAAATTATATATCATTTTATTATTTATTCTATAACGGTATAACGGAAGCACTAGCTATACTGTATGTTTAGATAATTTAGTTATGTAACTATTAGTGTTTCTGTGAATGAATTATTGATAATCAATGTATTATACATAAATAATTCTGTTGTTTATTTGAAGTCAATTTTATATACTTAAGTAACAGATAAATGCTAGTGATTACTGCTGTTCAGATGTGTTTTTATTCTACTTGAAGTTTTATATACACTTACGTGGTGTCTTGTTTCTTCGAGCTCTAATGTGTGGGAAATCTATTTTTTTACTTTTTCTATACCTACCACAAGACCTGCAGTTTGTGACACCCCTATTTGTAAAGCTTATTCCAGCTGTGGTCGCACCAATGTAAAATGAAGGCATTAAGAGTGTTTCTGTATTTTGAATAATTTGAATTGCCTCAGAACGAAGCCCAGCATACGATGAGAACTGCCAAAGTTATGCCAATTCACGCAGACGCCTACGTCTGCAGCATATAGGGTTATACCGTGCCACCAAGAAAATAAGACAAGTTACATACAGATACTTTTTATTTCATACAAATATTTACACATACATAATTTCTCATTTCTACTTAACTTAACAACTATACCTCCAGGTTGTCAAAGTCTCTGAGCCGATTCTCATGTTCGCCCCAAGCCACCGTCTCCGCGTCGAAGAGCTCCTCCACCCGCTCTATGATTTCTTCCAGCTCCGGGATGATCCGGAAGCCGATGCGAACACCATTTTGGGACAGCTCACCTCTGTCGTACTGGAAGACGACCTCTTCCAAGTTTCTGTTACCAAAGAAATCGCGTAGCAGAATGTAGGCCTCGTCATCCCTTCGGGGTTTCCAGCAGAAAGGTGGTTCCGTCCCACACCTCGATCATTGTACCCGGAGCAGCAGCAGAATCCCTGCACGGAACGAAGACGATGATGTGCTCAGTGTAGAGAAAAGACTGCACAGTTACACTTCGACGATGTGTACGAGGATGATGGTTAAATAGGTAGCCGACAACCTCGAAAACTTGTTGGGTAGGGTATCCCGCGTACTCGGGCACAGTATACGAAACAGTTGGCTTTCAAGATCAAATTTTAAAATGTTCATAACTCCGTTGTTTATTGTGACATTTTAGCATTGTACTCCTTTCTGATTATTGATAGTTTATAAGTAGAAGCCCACGCTTTCGGTATTCATATCCAGTTCGACGCTAGAGCAATGCCTATCGATAAATTTGGGAAACATATGCATGCGAATTCCACGTCGCACCCGCAGGTGTTTGTGGTTGAAGAGCTAAGCGAACCTATATATTATGAACGAGATTTACGACTAGTATCTAGTGCCATCAGTTCAGATAGATGGTACATCCTAGCTCATGGTGACACCGAATATACTATTCCCTTCCGTGTAGCTGAAATAACAAATGTCTTACTTTATCCCGAAAATACCGAAATTTATATCAACAAGAAAGGATCATATAATTTTCGCGAAATGATCGGGATGGCATTAAAAAAAAGTGATGTGCTAAAATTTTGGGCAGTCAAGCCAAATATGCTATATGTGGAATTTCAACTCAAGGTTCCCATAATTGTTGAGTCCAAAAAGGCAGTACTGTGAGTTGAAGGCCTCCTGCCACCACTCGGTCGTCAAACTTGCTCCTGCTTCCGCTCAAACTTCAAGTTAAGAGATGTAACGTTGGGAAGTGAAATGAAATCAGAAAGAAGAGTCGTGAGAGTAGTGGCACTTTAATCGGTTTTCAAAGTTAAGGTGAGATGCGAAGCAACACAAAAAAATTAGACATGCAGTAAGCTGGAGCGAACTTACTGCATGCCTAAATTATGACTCGACTAGGATTCGAACCTAGGTCTCCCTGTATATCCGCAATCTGCATCCGAGGGATCTTAACCGCTAGACCATCGAGTCTTATATAAAAAAACCCAATTAAAGAGACAAATATTGTGCAAAAGCTTTATTTTCACTGTTCAAGATACAAAAAAAATGCTAGACTAAATTGTTATAATACCAACACATGAAGAAGTACGTTACAGACATACACAATATAGCAAATAATAGGGTGCCTAAAACAATTGTAGATATACAACAGGAATTATCGGCGGGTGCAAGTAGCTTCTTCAAGACATCCGGTTTATTTTTTAACAAAATAGTTTGCCAAGGAGTGTCTACCGCATATGAAGGGAAATGGAATTTTACTTTGAACGTTAGCGAATCCTGAAGAGTAAAGTTGTGCACGTGTATTTTAAAAACGGATATAGTTGTCAAGGAACTGGTATCCATTTTACGCCACGTCACGTTGTGCACTCCGTCATTGTAAGCAAGATACGCGGAACTGCACCGTGGTGGTTGAAGGACGTAGAGAATTCCATCATGAACTGCAGCGAGAGCAACCAAAAATTGTATTGGTAGCATGTTCAACACGTCGATGGCAACTAGTGAATGGTTCGGTGAAGGAACAGCTTAAGTCGCTTCACCTCGAATAGGGTGAACCGCACTTTGTATCACTTATGACAACTGCAAGATTTTGTCGCGTTGGCTGCACCCGGTTTATTGTTACCTGCTACATCCACTCCGGAGGGCGTATTCATCTCGACGATTAATTTAAAAGTTGTAGCTAGAATTTCGTCCATGGTTTGGAAATGCTTCTTCACTTCGGCAACTTTGCAGGTGGGTGACCATCGGAGGTGTTCAGATAAGGGTGTGTCATGATCTTCCCAACCAGAAATTTGAATTCCACAGTAAAAACACTGTACACAATCTAAAGTGTCGTTGATGCGAAAGAAACCAGCGTCTGCAAGCGATTTAGGAGATTGACATCGGCTCCAGTTGCTAAAGGTTCGTAGCCGTGTGGAGTAACTCGCAAACTTCGGAAATCTAGGTTCTGAGCACATTATGGTAGCAATGGTAACAACAGACTAACAGCATACGTGTGTATGAAAACTTTATATAGTACAATTGAAGGTCACAGAGAATTAAAAAACACAAAAATAGTTTTATAAATATTTATTTTCAAATATTTATCTCCAACTATACGTTATGAATGCAACCTCGCCGTCCTGCAACCGCGACAGGAAGCTCTCCAACGGACGATAGACGTGGGTCAATCACCAGTGAGCTGTCGATCCGTCAAGAGTGGTAGGGTGCGTCCTGAAGGTGGTAGTCTCCGTGAGATTTTCCCCGAAGAGGTCGTAGGTGTACTCCACCGTGATTACCGCTTGGAGGGTTCGCTGAGGCGACGTTGGAGGGCACGCAGCCAAAAATCTCCGGAAGTGGCGGTAGAAGTGGTCAGCACCCGGAAACGTCGTAGCTGCTGGTGGATGGCTGTTGGTGGATGATGAAAGCTGTCGATGCATGATTCTGGTGATGCTGCTGGTTGTAGTAGCACGCATTAAGCTTAATAAAGGAAAGCAGTCAAGGACGACCTTCCACCACCAACAGCAACGCTGAAGGATGTGTATAAATAAAGATGAAGGTTACTTCTCCCACTACTCGGACTTCAAGGTTATTCCTCCGGCCACTCGGTCCTCAAAGCCATTCACTCGGATTCTAAGGTCAAGATTTCTTCTCCCAACCACTAGGACGGCAAGGTTTCTCCTCCCACCACTCGGACTTTAAGAGATGTAACGTTAAGAAGTGGAATAAAAGCGAAATGAAGAGACGTGAGAGTAGTAGTAGCACTTCAACAACCTGTAGAAATGGAAGCATTATATAAAGCTATCGGAATAGTTCAGAGTCAGAAAGGAGCGGAGGTCTGTAGTGATGTGTGTATAAAGCCTAAACCACTGTTGTGTCCAGCACTCCTATGTAGTAGGACGTACAAATTAAATAAGTCAAGTTCGAAGTGTGTGAGTGTAGGATTTGAGTGGAGTGCACAATTTACCCCAGTTATTGTAATACGGGGTATCAAAAACGACTGGGTGCAGTTGGATGAGCAGGAGTGGAGTGCCCTATTTGCAAATCAAGGCGTGATTGCCAACTACTTCTATTCGGTCGACGGTCAGTGGCCAGCTGTAGAAATATGAAGGAAGAGGATTGTATTCCAAGAGATTCAGACCAAGAAAATATTAAAATTAGAGGAAGTGTGCTTGTCAGAGGTGTGCTTAGCGAAGGAAACCGCTGTGGCGCTTGCAGAAACTCGTGGAACTGCGATTCGCACAATTAAAAGCGTTGAACTTTTAGAGTTTCTACAAAGAAATAGTTAGGGGTGTGGCAAACTTTTCTGGGGACTGTTTAGTCAATGTAAAGGCTGTAGTAGATCAGCTGGAGGAGAACTCTGAAAATACTGCGTGTATGGTGGAAGTGCTAACGTTCGCAAGTTCTATGGTAAAGTGCGACATCGAAGTGGAAGCACTGAGTCGTCAGTTGGCAGTGTAGTCATGTGGATGAATTATAGAGAGGCTGCTCGACCGGCTGCAAGAGACGTACCTAGTGCGGTTGAACGATTAGTGAGTTCGTTAAAGGATTTAGCTTTCGAAGCGTCGCACGAAGTCGTATATGGGTTAGGACGTTCCGGATTCAGTGACGAAGAGTTGTATAAACAGGAAAAAAAGTAGAAAAATGGTGCAGCTGTTGGTCGACTATTTTTAGATGGAGCCATAAATGAAAGCCTCCTTCTGGATTTAATGTTTAGTCTTGGTCTAGAGTGGCATATGTGTGAAGTAAAAGCCTTTATAGAGAGGAAGGAAAATGAAGAAGAGTGTGCAGTTTGAGATCTCAAAGAATCAGGTGTACAATCTGCATACGTGAGCGTATGCGTATCGAAAAGCTCTGAAAGGAACGTGGGAGCGAGAAGCTATTGACAGGTTGCGATTCCAGCGGAGGATACTTACTGTGGCTGAAGTACTGCGAGAAGTCTTGTGCGCAGAACATAGGCAGACAATTTATTTAGAACGCTTTTCCACTAGTACGTAGGTGTGTAACACATGTATATATGTTGTATGCAAATAAAAACACAATAAAAATTTAAAAAGTTGTTTTATTCCATTATGTAGTGATTATAAATATGATACACGTTAGATAAAGCGCAATAACAAATCGGTTTGGAATGATATAAACAAGCAGGTTGTGATGGGGTTAAGGCCGGTTGTTCTTCCACTTCGATGATTGGGATGGTAGTAAAGCGGCGTAGAAAAGTTGCTTTTTCTCGGCCTTTCACATATATTTCGGTGGCACCTCGCAAAAGACGCCGCAGGATTGCAGGAAACAAATACGCTTGAGTAAATCCATCGTCCCAGTCGATGCAGTGATGATGAGTCATTAACCAACGGGCTTGTTGTTGCAAATGAGATGGCAAGGACGTGAATGGAAATGGTGACTTGAAGATATAGTGAGATACTGACGCACCGTCATATGCTGCCAATTCTTTCGGGCTAAAGTGCTTATCGGACGTTTTGAAGCCTTGAATGTCGAGAATGAGCTTCATCGTATTAGACAGAAAAAGCACGGTGCAGTTACGTTGTAACGCTAGCTCCCGTTTGAATCCGATTAAGTCAATATTAAATAATATTTGCCGATTTAAACGTCGCCGACCTCTAGCGTTATCAAAGGCCGCGGTGTGTTCCAGCAAGATAAGATAGCGCAGCCCGTGAAAACAGCGCAAACAAAGGTATGACGCGCGCCGTTTCTCCCCACCTAACAGCATTTCAAGACCTATAAAACTAGTTGCAGACCGTATTTCTAGAGAGATTCCCCAGAGATTTCCCAGAGATACCTGATACTCCTCCAGCAAACACCTAGTTCCCGATCCATCCTTCATCCTGCCCTGTCCAGAGAGTCCCTCCGCCAAGCCGTCCTGAGGCTGAGTTTAATTCAGTGGTTCTATAAGAACGCCTGGAACGCCAGCTAATTAATCCTGAAAATCCCTGACAGCTGAGTTTAATTCAGTGGTTCTATAAGAACGCCTGGAACGCCAGCTAATTAATCCTGAAAATCCCTGACAGCTGAGTTGAATTCAGTGGTTCTTTGAGAACGCCTGGAACGCCAGCTAACTAATCCTGGAACGCCCGCTAATTAATCCTGAAAATCTCCTACGCCGAAACCCGCTGGTCAAATAGCAATTAACGTAATGTCAAAATCCCAGTTCCCTTGTATTTTAAATTCACCGCCTTGCTATTAGAAGCAATCGCTAACGTAATATTTAAAATCCCAGCTCCCTTGCATTTTAAATTCACCGCCGTGCTGCTCAAGCAAAATTAAAAGCTACAAGCTACCTAGTTGGAATTTACCTGAATTAATCCCTGAGAATTGTAGCGGCCGGTTTGCTTGGGAACTCTGCGGGCCGCTCCGTTAGCTCCACCACCGAGTTCACTTGCAGGTGGAGGATTGTTAACCTCAAAAGTCACGCTGAAACGGAGGTTCGTTCCTCAAACGAAGTCCCGTCGTGCGGCGAATTCTTCAGAGTATTTCACCACCGAACTATAGTTACACGTTTAGGGTGAAAACCCGCATAAGCAGTTTTAATTGTTATTTGTTTACAGAAACCAGAATCTGCAGCTCGGCGGAATTAGACAGGCTGCCCGGTATTGCATTCAGCGCGCAGCTCGTCCCGAAGAGCTACGAAGTTGCAGTCCGGCCGATCACGACGTCTTCAAGCGAATTGCGTCCCCGAGGTCACGCCCGCTACAACCAGGAAGCTGCTTCCGTCCGTAGAATCCGCCCGGAAGTCGCGTTTTATACGATAACTAATTTTGAGCATTATACATCTCGTTTAATTAATTACGCGAACCATTCACTAATGTATCATAGATAAACATAATAAATGTTATACAGGATACTCCGTTAGTGTGTTTTGCTTATTTATGGTATATCTGAGCTGGCGATCGAACCTATCTCCGATCTAATGAGCTAACCCGTGGTAGATAAATAGTACAACCCCTATAAGCGGGGGTGGATGTTACATGGCGCCCGAGCAGGAACGTGAACTCAGATATATGTACATAGATTGGCAAACACACACCTGCAGCTCCAGATGGCGCCCGAGCCCGGTAAACTCTGAAAATAACGAACCAGTAAATTTTGTTGTAATTTGAATAATGCACAAAACCTGTTTCAGCCTAGCCGTCCAGGGGAATCTACCAGAGCCCAGAAACCGAGATATTCCAGTCTAGAATTCCCAGATCCCCGTCCAGGTCCTGTCCGTTCTAGATAAGATCTTTCCGAGATCCCGTCCAGTCCAGAAAATCCTTCTCCGACCCTCAGGGGCCAGCGGCTTCACTGCTGGTACGGGATTTTTGGCGTCCCCGAGGTACCTTAGCTAAATTGCCGACAATACTACGGACCGCCCGCGTAGTACCGTCTTCTGCATGCCAGAAGAGTTCCAGAAAAAGTCCGTAATCCGCAGCCCGTCCGTGAAATGCCAGATGAAGACAATCCTGATGTCTCGTCCGCCGGAATATCTGCAGGTACCCGTGTAAGCACCTGGTGCGCCTGTAAATGAATGAATGTAAAGGTACATGATTGCCGAATGCGAGTTTAAATGCCGCCCTAGTTAGTGAGAATGCTAGAATGCCAAAATGTTTGCTAGTGCTATCCCGAATGTTATTCTTCCTTTTGGAGCGTGCTCTCTGCCACCGTAAAACCGGATAATGACAGGAGATCGTAGACGAATAGTCGAAGCTCGAAGGAGAGAATGTGTTTTCCGTACCAGAATACCGTCCAGAGAGCGTATTTTAGAATGCGTCCCAGAGCGATCCTGCGCACCGTTTTTTTTTAAATTGTATGCTGGTCTCCGCAGCCTCTACAATTTCCCGAGTAATTGTGTGAGAATGTCTGAGTATAGGTTATCCTGAAACCTAGATGTTTCACACGCTGAGAGAATCCCGGAATACTTGAAGGTCGAAACCGCGACTGTACCGGCTCCAGTATTTAAATGTTGAAAGTTTGAACGTTGGCCGAATTGCAAACTGAAACCGCAGTTTTGCAACCGCCTGCAACATAAGTTTGTGTGCACTCCTTGAATGTGGCATTTCGCCCCAGTGCCTGTAAGAAGCGCGCGTTCACTCCGTCGAGTGCACATTTTTGTGCAATAGAATGCACCCTATGAAATGGCATCCAGGCCATTGCCAGGAATACATAATCCCAGAATGTATGCCGAATGAATGGGAATGATATCCTGTAGGACCTGTAGGTCGAAACCGAGACGCCGCCGTGTCCTGAAGGGTGCATGTGCATCGCATATGTATGTTCCTCCGCCGACAGAATATAGGTTGAAACCGCAACCTCTGTATTCGACTAAGCCAGAATTTAGAGTACAAATTGTACTCATCCTGTATATAGTTTCGAAAGAAACACCCGTTAAAATGGTACTCATCCTGTATATAGTTTTGAAAAAAACACCCGTTAAAATTGTACTCATCCTGTATATAGTTTCGAAAGAAACACCCGTTAAAATTGTACTCATCCTGTATATAGTTTCTGAAGATTACAATTTTACCCAGCCTGTATATAGTTCCCGAAGATTAAAATTTTACTCACCCTGTATATAGTTTCCGAAGATTAAAATTTTATTCATTCCGTATATAGTTCCCGATTATCCCGAAGAAACGCCTGTTAAAATCTAGCACCCTCGCGTTTCCCAGTTTGAATGTTTTCTGTGTTATCCCTGCATTGTTTTGAGAACACATTTGAAGGAGGTGCCCACCGAATTCTCGTTTCCTCCGAAGGGACCGGCATATGTAACGCTAGCTCCCGTTTGAATCCGATTAAGTCAATATTAAATAATATTTGCCGATTTAAACGTCGCCGACCTCTAGCGTTATCAAAGGCCGCGGTGTGTTCCAGCAAGATAAGATAGCGCAGCCCGTGAAAACAGCGCAAACAAAGGTATGACGCGCGCCGTTTCTCCCCACCTAACAGCATTTCAAGACCTATAAAACTAGTTGCAGACCGTATTTCTAGAGAGATTCCCCAGAGATTTCCCAGAGATACCTGATACTCCTCCAGCAAACACCTAGTTCCCGATCCATCCTTCATCCTGCCCTGTCCAGAGAGTCCCTCCGCCAAGCCGTCCTGAGGCTGAGTTTAATTCAGTGGTTCTATAAGAACGCCTGGAACGCCAGCTAATTAATCCTGAAAATCCCTGACAGCTGAGTTTAATTCAGTGGTTCTATAAGAACGCCTGGAACGCCAGCTAATTAATCCTGAAAATCCCTGACAGCTGAGTTGAATTCAGTGGTTCTTTGAGAACGCCTGGAACGCCAGCTAACTAATCCTGGAACGCCCGCTAATTAATCCTGAAAATCTCCTACGCCGAAACCCGCTGGTCAAATAGCAATTAACGTAATGTCAAAATCCCAGTTCCCTTGTATTTTAAATTCACCGCCTTGCTATTAGAAGCAATCGCTAACGTAATATTTAAAATCCCAGCTCCCTTGCATTTTAAATTCACCGCCGTGCTGCTCAAGCAAAATTAAAAGCTACAAGCTACCTAGTTGGAATTTACCTGAATTAATCCCTGAGAATTGTAGCGGCCGGTTTGCTTGGGAACTCTGCGGGCCGCTCCGTTAGCTCCACCACCGAGTTCACTTGCAGGTGGAGGATTGTTAACCTCAAAAGTCACGCTGAAACGGAGGTTCGTTCCTCAAACGAAGTCCCGTCGTGCGGCGAATTCTTCAGAGTATTTCACCACCGAACTATAGTTACACGTTTAGGGTGAAAACCCGCATAAGCAGTTTTAATTGTTATTTGTTTACAGAAACCAGAATCTGCAGCTCGGCGGAATTAGACAGGCTGCCCGGTATTGCATTCAGCGCGCAGCTCGTCCCGAAGAGCTACGAAGTTGCAGTCCGGCCGATCACGACGTCTTCAAGCGAATTGCGTCCCCGAGGTCACGCCCGCTACAACCAGGAAGCTGCTTCCGTCCGTAGAATCCGCCCGGAAGTCGCGTTTTATACGATAACTAATTTTGAGCATTATACATCTCGTTTAATTAATTACGCGAACCATTCACTAATGTATCATAGATAAACATAATAAATGTTATACAGGATACTCCGTTAGTGTGTTTTGCTTATTTATGGTATATCTGAGCTGGCGATCGAACCTATCTCCGATCTAATGAGCTAACCCGTGGTAGATAAATAGTACAACCCCTATAAGCGGGGGTGGATGTTACAACGTTAACAGCCAAAATGCAACTGAAGTGGTTTTGAGAAATTACAGTTGTTTAACTGCTTTTGTCAACGCGTTGTAAGTAAAAACCGGATCGTGAAGAACGAGGCAATACGCGGTTGTGTTGGCTGCCACGTTAGCGGAAGTTTCAAATTCAACTCGAAAAACGACGGCGTTTGCATGAAGGTAGTCTTTTTGTTGAGAACAATCGATCACAACAATAGGCGCTTTGTCGGCAAAGTCATGGCGGGAGAAGAAGGGCTCATCGACTTTGTTATAATAAGATGATTGAAACTTGGAATACATGTCGTATAATGTTGCGTAATGATTGAGTGCATAATTGTTATGTAAATTGTCGTATGGAAATCGTTCGGTGTTCAGAAAAACTCGGAAATTGGTAAGACCAACTTTATCGAAATTAGCAGTGTCCTTACTGATTAGCCCCGAACGACCTGATTGAAACCCTACGATGACGTATCTGGGGGTTTGTAATTTTGTGCTTGTAGCGATAGCGTGAGAATGTTGAGTCACAGCATGAACACCAGGTATGATATGAAGCTGCCAGCTGCGAAATGCTACTTGTGTGTCAATATTTTTATCGATGTATTTGGTTAGGGCTAATTCTTGAGCAAGACCTGGAGTGATATGAGGAACCTTCCAATATAGTTTGTCAATCGTAACTTTAGCCGTCTCCCCTACGGTAGCACTGAATACGGCGTCGGCATCGGTATTGCTGCGAATTAATACGAGTTCTTGTCGGATGTTAAGTATTACTTTACCATAATCTTCGGCGAATCCTAACAGCATTCTCAACGGTATGCAGGCACTAAAGTTACCTTCCTGATCGGTAATGGGAGGATCGCCGCCGGCAAACCAACCTGCATTTTGAAGCTTTTTAACGTCAGCGGAACTGTAGGACACATATCCCTTAAGAGTAGAAGTAATACCAGGTTTGGTGACAGAGTCGACAACGACGCCATTGATTTCGTATCGGATTTCGCTAAATAAGTGAGCCAAACCATTGTTAAGGAATTTAGCCGTTGTAACTTCACCGTTTTCCTTCCGCAACTTTCCCTCTAGGTACAGATAGCTTAGGCCGGGAAGAGTTGACATATCTTCGGGAATTGGAATTCAAATTTCATCGTTATAGTCAAAACGGTTTGTATACGGTTGATGTGTGTGCAATTGATTGCTAATGATAGAAGTGTCGACGAGGACTCGCTCTCCAATATTTAAAATACTCATTACACTATTGTAAAGCCTAAGGACCGCAAGAAGTCTCTGTTTGCTTTAGTTAGCTGCGTGGTGGACGAAGCCGTACTGATCTGACGAGGGTGTGGGCGACGATTCTTATAGGAAGTAAAGCAGGGGTGGTACGGAGTGGTGAATCGAAAACCCATTACAGTTTCTTTAAATGTAATGTTACCGTAACGGTCTCCTTACTAAAACTGACAGGATTATCCGATTGGTCTAGTATTTTAATAGTTAAGTTAGTGATCTGTTTCGTGCTGATCGGTAGATAGATGACAGGGTTAGGGGTTTCCACTATTTTGTACCCGGGCGGTACTAAGGGGAAGAATTGGTGAATGATATGGCCGGGCTTACCATTTTTATATGAACCAACGGAGATGTTGCAATGAGTAAGAATCGAGTTGATGTTCAAAATTTTCGTAACATGTTCAGCTGTGTGCCACCTATCTGCAGCATAAACTTTTTTCTCAAAGCCTAACATGTCCCGGATAGTATTGTCGCTTTGAAAGTCGATTGGAACGGTGGACTTTATTTCAGTTTTTAAGGTGCTGTTGTTTCCACGTAGCAGTACCTGTTTAGCACCTACATCAGAATCGAGTTGGTTATGTAAAAATTCAGCAATGTCGGTAATTTCATATGCTCCCTCCGGTATAATAATAGGAGGTTCTCCAACAAGATGAAATTCATTGTTGGAAGGTCTAACGTTTGGAATAGTATAGTAGGTTTCGAAACTTAACAATCCCAAGACGTATTCGCTACCATCGTCTAAGAAAATGGGAGGGTCAAAATTTGCAGTAAGAACAGATGAATCTCCCGTAAGAGTGAATATACTGGACATGATGAAGCGCGGCACTTAAACTGACGACAAAAGCGGTTTCGCCAAGTTATATAAGAATTTGAGACACAAATGTCCGCATGTGTATGATGCGAGTTTTTGATATCTATTAGAGTTGTACATAATTGTGTGGTTGCTACCATCGCTGCGAAAGTAGTTTACTAATTCGGGAGGAGGTTGTAAGCGATCTATGCTATCGAAATACAGAACAAATCGATCAGCTTTAACGTAGGCTGTCCAATGTGTGCCAGGTCCAACATCATCGTCTAAGTTAGTAACACGACATTCTCGTTGACGAATTTTATCGGGTAGAGCATCTCGCATAAATATCCCCCTAAAATGGGGAATTTCTAAGCGTTTAACGTACTGTGCAATATCGATGTTCGTCTAGCTCGGCGTGGTAGCTTCAACGGTAGTTTTTTGACTGATACGGTCGTAGATATAGTCCTTTTCCTCGAGCAATGGATTCCATAGCTTTGTTATGCCGTTCCTTTTCCTGGAGATCCTTTTTAGAAGCCTTTGAGTCGCCAACCGCTTTAGCGACTGCTGCAGCACCGCCTCCGAGGGACCCCAATGCTCCTAATGCAGCAAGTATGGGTACAAGCGGCAATATACCTCCTCTCTTGGGAACAGGTACTACTCTAGAACGAATTCGGCGTTTCCTTCGCGATTTAAAAACGACCGCGCCTCCAATACGTTTACGCCTATTACACCTTGTACGCTTCCGTTTTCTAGATACCCCCGTACCAAATTTTTGCGCAATACCGACAATAGGTAGTGCACGCTTTCGTTTCCGGGAGACTCTCACACCAACAGTGGGTTGTGTACGCTTCCGTTTTCTAGATACTCCCGTACCAAATTTTTGTGCGGCAATAGGTAATGTACGCCTTCGTTTTCGGGGGACCGTCACACCAGCAGTGGGTAGTGTACGCTTTCGTTTTCTAGATATCCCCGTACCAAATTTTTGCGTTGCAATAGGTAGTGTACGTCTTCGTTTCCGGGGTGTTTCCATAACAGCAATGGGTTCTGTACGCTTTCGTTTCCGGGAGACTCCCATACCGAGTTTGGTTTTCCCTTTCATAATCCCTGTAACAGCAAGAGCTGCCGCTCTTTCCCCAAGAGTAGAGTCTTTTGCTTTTACGCGTTCCCAAGCTTTCTGTGCAAGAACTTTATCCGCCGCGTGACGCGTCGAAAGATTGCTAGATTGTGAGTATGCGATGTCGTGTTGTTTGCAGGCCTCGTCCAGAGGATTCCTTCCTCGATCGCCTCGAGAAAGCCGCTTGTTTAGGCGGGTACCCGGTCCGCAAAATTTGTAACCTGGTATATGTAATTCGAAGGGTAACTTGTCAATAAGGGTATTCAACAAACCGCGACCTTTCCGTGTGACGGTTAGACGACGACTACGAGTTTTACGTCTAGTATAACTCATCTTAAACAAACGCTCGTCGAAGAGCGACTGACGGTGTGAAGTGCAAAGGAGTAGATATATATACTCTCTGCAGCACGGTGGGAAGTCAGTTTCTCCCCGTCCGAAAACGATGGAAAACGTCAAACTTGTGAAACAAAAATGTTCGCTGCCGGTAGTAAATCATACAGTAAATTCCATGTCACAGAGGTTCAGACGACACGGCACTTTACTGGGTATAGGATGTAAAAGGGGTTTGATCATTGGTCCTTCCGGCTCTGGGAAAACCAATGCGATGATCAGTCTTTTGGTGCACCGCAATGGGGTGCGGTTTCAAAACTTGTATTTGTATTCCAAAACCCTTGACCAACCTAAATACAAATTTCTGAAGATACTCCTGAAGTCACTAAAAGAAATCGGATTCTACGAATTCAGCGAGGGGTGTGAGGTTATCAAACCACACGAGGCGAAAGAAAATTCTGTTATTGTGTTTGATGATGTGGCATGCGACACTCAAAGCATAATTAGAGATTATTTTAGTTTCGGACGTCATCGAAATATAGATTGTTTTTACCTCTGTCAGACTTACTCATCAATCCCGAAACAACTGGTGCGAGATAATGCGAATATCATAATCGTATTCCGGCAAGACCACACCAATCTTAAACACATTTACGATGATCATGTAAACACAGACATGTCATTCGAAAAGTTTAAAAACTTATGTTCCCACTGTTGGATCAAAGATCACGGATTTTTAGTTATCGACAAAGAAAGCGAAATCAACGCCGGTCGTTATAGAAAAGGGTTCGACAGTTATTTCACTATATAGGCATGGACCACTGCTCTACAAATTATTAGTCTACGAACAACGACAGTAATAACAACATGGACAAACGGTTAGTAAGCGATCTTATTAAAGCTAGAAAGGCTGTCAGGCGGAAATATGAAACTTTAAAAGCAGATATCGCCGAATCGCAGACGGCTCTTGCGGAGCAATTTAAACCAATTTCCCAACCACTCACGGAATTGCTAAGATCCATCAAGCAAGAAGGAGGTCAAACAATACAGCAAGAAGTAGGACCTATGCTGAGAACCATCAAACGACGAGTGTCCACACCATCTATTCTACCCCGTCCGAGAAATGGCAAAACCCCCGTACGAGCGTCAACCCCCGACATTGCCATTCCCGGACCGTCGACTTCAGCGTTGGTAACATCCACACCTAGATTTATTGACCGAGAAGTATTGTATGAGAGTTTACCGGATGAGGAGCAACAGGTAGAAGTTCAAGAAGAAGAAGCGGCAATTGAAAGTTCAGTAGCAGAGGCTAGGGAAACCGTGCAACAAATGATGGAACCGGAAGTTCTAGGGGAATACCTGGAACAGTTCTCAGGGTTAGCTAGAAAATATATCGAGGGAATGATACGAGATACAGAGAGCAAGTACGATCTCCACTATGGAGTTCGATGGGACATAGACACTGATAAGTTTGCAATTGGGAATAAACAGCTTACTTTTGAGGGTCAGGACATGGTTATTACAGATCACGGCAATAGAATAGTATACAAAGGCACCCCCGGCTTTTACGAATTAATGTTCTTAAAGAAACCGATAACTTATACCACCAAAGACCGTGAAAATTATTATGACATAGTGAACCGATCCGCCGCAAATCGTAAGAACTACGATCCAACCCAAGGGATAAGCGGCAACGCCGGCGCAAAATATATGAAAGTAGTACGCCCCCTGGCTACATCCTCCGGCATTAGACAACCTACCAGAGCCGCATCGAGGGTGCAGCGTACCGGTAGGGGATTATTAACAGTAACCAATAAAAAAGTGGAATTTGTTCCTTGGAAAGATACAAATTCATTAGTGGATCGTCTGCGCATATTACTAGCTTCTCAGGTAGCGGGGCACACCGGCCATTCCAACGAAATCGTAAGCATCACCCAAGCTCTACGAGATGCAAAAATAATTTACTAAGGCGAGTACAAAAGTGGAGTACCTATTGAATTACGATCAGAAGGTGCTAGACGATAGAGTAATGCCCATCGACAAATTTGGACGCCACTACCATAGCACACGCTCTGCTCCTCATCGCAAACATATCTTTATGAAAGTTCAAAATATAAAGGCACTACATATAGAAACACCGCTTCTACTGGTGGGACGTGGGCATAATGAGGAGGGATTTTCAAAAATATTCGGAATTGATGAGTACACTTTTCCGTTAGCGACCGGACAGATTATTGATATTCAAGTCAGCGGACCTTCTGTGGAATCATACATCAACGGAGTTCAGCGGGATGAGATGGTCGGTGTGACTTTGAATCGAGGAGATACGCTTAGATTCAAAGCCGTTACCCCCAAGTTATACGTACAGCTGCTGCTTAAATGTCCCATAGCAGTCGATACAGCGACATTCGACAATTAGTCCTAAGGAAGATCTAGTCGCAGAACTTCACAAACCAGCGCGAAAAAATTTCAAGAGGCGACGGGTGATTCTCAAAGGATTGCATGATTTACTACAAGCGGATTTGGTGGAGATGCAACCATATGCACGAAGCAATAAAGGTTATCGATACATTTTAGTTGTTATTAACGCTTTTTCTAAATACTTGTGGGCTGTTCCGGTAAAACGGAAAACGGGAAAAGACGTAACAACTGCTATGCAAAAAGTTCTTGCCAGTATGAAGGTGTCTCCTAAAAACGTACAAACCGATTTGGGAAAAGAATTTTATAACACCGATTTTCAAGCTTTGATGCGACGTTACAAGATAAATCACTACAGCACGTATTCACCCTGAAGAACATGATGTGGAAGCAGTTCAGTTTGCAAGGGTCCTTCAAATGGTTGGACATTCTACCCAAACTCTTAACGAAATATAACACAACCAGGCATAGCACAACAGGTATGAAACCGGCTGAAGTTAATTTTAAAAATGCCAAACTTCTGTTACACACCGTGTACAGCCACACAAAAACTGTAGATCCAAAACCTCAAAAATTTCATAAAGGAGACTATGTACGCATTAGCAAATATCGTTCGATATTTAGCAAGGGGTATACACCCAGCTGGAGTAACGAAATATTCAAAATAACCACAGTGCGACTTACAAACCCTACCACCTACAGACTCATGGATCAGGAAGGGCAGGAAATCAAAGGTGGATTTTACGAACACGAACTACAGAAAACCAAACACTCGGACATCTACCTGGTAGAAAAGGTGTTGAAGAAGAAAGGTAACCAGCTTTACGTAAAGTGGTTGGGATTCGATAACCGTCATAATTCCTGGATAACCACAACCAACCTTGTGTAATTGACTGCTATTGTACTTATACGTTGTAAATAAAAAAATGTTTTTATACTCTCATTTATTATTTGTACTGCTTACTACAATAACATACGGAGCGCTCGTTGCATAATAAAGATGTATTGAGTGTGTACATACATATCTTTCGTTGACAAAAAACATTTGTCGGATATCCCAACATATAATCGATGCTTCTAATCTAACAACCATCACCACTCCTATAAACAATATTTCTTTTATACTAAACTTAACCTACAAAGAACAAGAAAGCGTACGTAATGTGGGACCTATGCTTGCAAGTAATGACCAATACTGTTGCCCAAACATATTGCTACGGCAAGGTGTCGGCAATCCGTAGCAATTCGTCAAGCCTGTAATCAGGTATATCTCGGTGACCCCACGCCAAGGTCTTCGTTGTGTTGGGAATAAGAAAGCGTTTATCATCTTTCGATGAAAGCGCAACCTTATTCATTAATTCGGTGTACATAGTGTGTAAACGCGAGCGAAAAACATACATTTGACAAAAGACAGCATCTCTTCTGCTCTCAGCAACAGACTGATAAATTTCGATGGTGAGGTACTTTCGAACGGAAGACTTTTTGACGCCCTTAGCTTTCTTGTCAACTTTGTCGATAGCGTTTACACAGTATGTTTTTGCACCGACCCCGTAGAAGCTACGCACGACTACCCCAGCGTACTCGTCCTTAAATTTGCCAACAACAGATTTGGTTTGCGGAACGTCGTGCAAGTTATTCTTATAATTTGAGGTATCGAAGCGATGAAGGTGGCGTTTCATGTCCGCGTAAAAATTTTCAGTAAAAATTTCCAAAATTAAGGAGTCCGTATCTGTGTACAATAGAGAAACATTAGGACCATATTGCTCCTTCAAAAAATCATAATAAAACTCGTACATTACAGTTTTCGAAATATCCAAAACTGAGAAACCAACATAACTGGGTTTGTCGTAGATAACCAACGTCTTGTTCATTTCTACAGCAATTAAATTTTCACCAAACCGAATTCTATCTTTAAAGTTAGGTTTCGCGATCCAAGCTTCTGCCCCCATTCTGTGACCAAGTTTCTCCCAATGACTCACTAATTTTACCTCAACCCTTTTGTCCACGTTTTCCATAGTTTTGCCAAATACGCTGTTGTTAGCTAGCTTAAACGAATTACGATGGAATTCGTTGTCAGACTGGTTTCTTAAATTTGTGTTTAGGTCGATGTACGATCTAAGCCAGGGGGATTGTCTAAATTTCAGTATCCTATGGGTTCTAGTCAAAATCAAACCAGCCTTTAAGCATTGCTTTAAATTTCTATAGTGAATAACGTATCTATGTTTGTCATGTAAATTTGGAATCAATTTCGCATTTTTATATTTTCCCTGTGGAGGAACCAACAGCTCGGGACAAAAGGGCAAGTCATTGTGAGCGTCGTGTAAATTTTCCGGGTACTGCAAGTCAACTTCCAGCACGTACCCAGTGTCAGATTTGTTGGAAACTTGAAAAACGTCAAAACTGTCAATTTCCTCGTCAGTCAACCAAACAAAACCACCTTGCGGTAGAAACTGTCTCATTCCAAATCCATATAGATTTGTAGAATCCAAAAACATGATAAAAGAAGTGGGTTTGGAAGGATCATAATTACCCGCAAATTTGTTGTTGGCAATAGCCTTTCTCCCGACACAAGTACTGACTCCTCCGCGAATACCTTTTTTGAAAAAGTTAAACATATCAATGTCAGTCAACAGCTCCAACTCAACCCCCGTAAATTTTAACATGGCATCCCAACTTAATCCGGGGGCTGTGTAATACTGCGCTGGATCTAAATTATATTGTTGCAAATAAAAATTTCGAAAGTTTTCGAAAACGTCTGCCAAAATAAAAACGTCACATTTGAGGTACACATCGGAATAGTCGCCCAACGTTTTACATTCAAAAGTTTGCCAGACCTTAACGGCGCGCGCGTAATCGGCCTCAGTGATATGGGCATCGTTTAACCGGTCATAAAACTGGGCGATTGTGGGTAAGGTAGGCTCGCTTAATTTCGCAAAAGAGTCTACGTACGAATAGGGAAATACACCTTTCTGCCTCATCAACTCAAATTTTAAGCCATCTCCGAATTGATTTTGAATTTCAACACACTGTCCATCCTTCAACGTACCGGCCAGCGATGCCAAAGAAGCACTTAAAAATCGGTAACTATCTAAAAAGCGAATTTGCATATAAACTTGTTTACGTTCCCCGTTCTCAAAAATTTCATCAACCCAAATACGTTTGCCAAATGAAATATATTTTTCTTTAGTTACCGGAATGACATCAATTTTCTCCTTATTTTGAGCCAACTTTTTTACGAAAAGGTGTGAATCGTAGTTTAAATTATGAAAAAATACGGGAATAAATTTTGGAAGTTTATAATTTAGATTGCAATTGGAATGAGCAGCTCCCCGATAGTGTCCCGTCAAATGGTCGTGATCAAGAACTTTTACGTCCGAGTCTTTGAAAGGGCGATTGCAAATGTGACATGAAACAGCTCCGTTAAAATTTTGAATTTCCGCGAGATCCATATCCCTAAGGGGTACAACAGGCTTCAGGTAGTTGGAATACAACCTAAAGACGTCTTGATCTAGACGATCCACAAACACTTCGACAGCATCTGCACCCCGATAAATTTCGAATTTGGATAGAGTATCGTCAAACGAACATTTCAAATAATATGCAAAGGAATACGGTTTGTGTTCGCACGTTGTAACCGTATAAGGTCTTTCGCAATCGGGGTGTAGGTTCCCTCCATCGACCGGTGTTAAAATCGTTTCGAAATCTGCATAAATGACAAACGGTAGCTTCATCTGCTTCGCGCAGTTGTCAAACTTAAGAATATTGCGGGGCCTCATTTCCCCAAACGCAGGCGTGACCAATTCTGTCGTAGGCATTTTAGTGTACACACGATTACAGTCAAAACGTTGATGCATCTCCAACTTTGCATCGCTATCAAAATAATTTAGACAACCATCGCAAAAATGTTTAGCATGATCATTACGCGTTATTTGGTGTGAAACTAACCTAGACAAATCCGCGATACAACAGTAGTGACTATTACCTTTGTCGTTGGTAATTAGCAACAAATTTACATGCCACCTCTTTTTCAAAGAGGTGTGGTACAGAGGTCCCACAACTTCATATTCCGTAACATTGCCTCGAAAAAATTTTTCCAGTCCGTATACATTTACAGAAATTTGCGGATTATATTTTTCAAATTTTTGAATATCGCGCAATCTAACAGGGAATTCAATGTCCCTAAATTTCAAGAATCGACGACAATCCGGATACGAAGTCGTTCGATTAGGCTGTCCAATTGGTTTGCAAATGGCCGAGGTTACAGCCCACCCGAAACAACAGTCGTCATCGTTTTGGATGTTCACGATCGCTTTCTTGTTTTTAATCTGCTTCGGCAGCGGGATATATGACGATGCTCGAAGCGGATTATACCTATTTACATTAACCTCTATATACAGCAGCTGCTTCAGGATCCACCCTGTTAAAGAACAAAACGCGATTAGTTTTGCTGCAAGAACCCTTCAAAGATTGCACGTACCTGACTCTCGTTCCTGAAATTCGGACACCTTCTCGTCCAATATCCCCGTAAAATTATCATATAATTCGTTCAAGTTTGTACCGCGAGTAGCCACCTCGTTAGCTGTATTAAAACTTTTTACGTCTTGCACATCTTGAACCTCCAAAATAAAAAACCCGAAAAGTTCGAAATTGATTTTTACACTAGTTAATTTATGTAACTGTCTTTCTATAAGACCTATAATTTTGTCTTTGAGTTCGGTCATATATTCTACAACACTTATATGATAATTTTCCGTGGACACCCTATAGCTTATTACACGGGACTTGAAGGCGCTCTGTAGGGCCACCACTCCCTTCCCCAGGTAGGCGACACCACACCGTCTTGTGTGACGACTGCTCCGGAGATGTCCGATGAAACCATTCCGGGGCACGTTATCGTCACACACGTTGCAGTATCGGGTCCTGGGTGGCTGTTCTGTTATTAAAAAAACGTTAGCAACCATGAAACGCTACAATAGCGACACACTCACCAGCACTGGAAACTTGGACTCTTCTGCGTTTACTGCTAGAGGGTCCTTCACCAGTCACCACCGAAGATTCCATAGCGTCGCCTGCAGCAAACACAATACCATTCAGCTTGTCTGCATTGCAACACCTATTACACTTACCACTCGTCGACGGGTGGCCCAGCTCTGGACAACAGCTTTCTCTTCGATGGCGGCACAAATTGTCGGCTCTGGTGAAGGATCGTTCGCACTCGGTGCATCTGAACATACTGGGTAATTAGCTTCACGCAAACTGTAATTATACTAACTACGCGATTAGCTACCCAGCTCGAGGGGGTGATATTCACAAAAGCGATAACACTGTCAATTACAGTCTACAAATAAAATTACTCTTGAAACCTCGAGCGGAATACCCAGGTGCCACCACGCGGAGGATTCGCTTTTGACACCCTGGAGGGGATACGGGAAGGTTATTTGTTTTGTGTTACGGACGTATCACATGTTAAACTACAATCTACTATCTACAATTGTACATTTTGCCAGAGCTGATGACGTGTGGCAAGAATCTCGTCCATTACCCTTGATAGGTCGTTGGATACCTTTCGCCGCTCCATCTCCAGCAACCGCATCTCGTTCAGAGTGCTTCCGCTGTGACCTTTGGCGAGGTTGGGTTTTCTGGATTTCATACGACCTTGAATGGCGTCCAGCGAATCTAGACACTGGTCCATTTCAGTGTCCAGGTCGTCGATTCTTCTTTCGCCGGTGGTGACGTCATCATATCTGGCAAAAAAAAGCGGTGCGTTTGGCCTCATACTGACGAATGGCACATTGCGTTAGCGATATGCCTTCCTCTTCCTCTTTCTCATCGGCGGAGGCAGTCGACACCTCACTCCTAGAGGCCGCCGACGCGACAAGGGAAGCAGGTGTTGCAAGCCTGTCAGCTCCATCGTCCGCTACCAGGGAGGCCTGGCTGATAACGGATGTTGAAGCTGCCACTTCTGGAGAAGGTTGCGTTGCAGGTGGATTAACGCGTCCGGAACTACAGCTAGACGGTCGCCTTGAGCCCGAGACGACCTCGATATCTAGCTCCTTTACGACCCTTTCGAACTCTTGTGCTGCACGACCACCGCAAACCTCCGCGCTACTATCGTCAAATTTCTTACAAAACTCAGCGTTCACAATATTTTGTTCCTCTTGTGATAAGTGTGGAGACTGTGATCTCATTCTTTTTGCAACCGATTTTTCAGTTTCCTCCACGCCTTGAAGAAGCTGTGGAGTACATATATTTATCACACTATCTGAATCACTTCGAACTTGCCCCTTTCCGGTCACAGCCTCGACATTCATCAACACTGGCTCTACGCGTTTTGCCAAACTTAACTTCGACGCACGTTTTCGCTTTGGCCCCTCGGTAAGGAGTTGCCTTAAAATTTTGCAAGAGCTGTCCTGACTAGCAGGTGTACAGCTGGCCTCGACGTCCGAAATCGGAGAAAATAAAGAACGGCCAGATACCACTACTACATTGTCCAAAATGTTTAACGAGGCTTGCGGCGTCCGGCTTGAGGGGTTGGGGGTTGCCCCGCTTCGCTGTGTGCAAACGCAGAGTTCGGCATTAGCCCGTTCCGGCGTCGATAGGCTAAGTCTATTAGCATTACGCTTCCACTCCTGCAATACAATACCTCCACACGAAACACACTTTACAGCACTGGAACCAACCATCGCGACAGCAGAGAAGAGAATGACCCCTCCTCATCTGAGAATTGCTTAAGTACACATTGGTTGACCATGGGTTGACCATGGGTTGAAGGACGGAGACGTCACCTTGCACATACGGATGGTAAGCATTTAGAGTACGCGGACGATTTTCTGTGCAATTTCAACTCAAGGCTCCCATTATTTCTTTACTCGTTACCTCTGCCTGAAAAGATACACAGCTTTTATGTAAAGTGACAATACTCGATTTACAAAAATTTATTTTTTCTAAATGGTTACAACTTCTACAGCAAACAGACTTAACTATTACGTACCGCGCTTTGTTTGCATTCTATATCACACTGTATAATGTCCAACGCAAATTTTAGCATTTCGTACATACACATCGCATTTTCCGATGTAGGCAACGCGTTCGCAATGTTTGTTTTGAAATCACCCGGTTCATTCCACACACTTTCAATTACAGTGCTATAATATTTTTCAAACTGTTGGCACTTTAAACATTCTATTTTAGACTGTATGAGCGGCACCAGCTCCCAAAATTCTTCGAACGACTCCATGTCCAGTTCAACTCGATTACGCCCTATTTCCTCTAGTTCAATCATTTTCTTGTTTAGAAATTTCTTACAAGATATTCTTCTATTAGGTTCAATATCTACCAGTTGTGGCTGAGCATCATCACTGATAAAGTAGTTATTTATCATACATTGATTGTCCAAAAACACGTTAAATATCGGTTCCTCCATCCGCATCCAATCATAGTCCGAACCACAGAACAACACTGTCGGCGCAAACGATCCATAGCCGTTTAAACCCACACTCACGAATTTGTTCCTCAATTTATTTAGAGGATAGGTTGTGGAATTTAATAACACTGGATATGGATGCAGAAAATTGGCCTTCAGCAGTCTAAGCTTTATATTTTCCATAGCTTCTTTTATGTTCTCGTCTGTCATTGCTAACGTATTTGCTAGTACAACGCCCGCTACACTATTGCACATCTTTATTTATACACATGCGTCTGGCCTTGAGAGCCTAGCGGTAGGAGGATTCTCCTTGGCCTTGAAGTCCACGTACCTTGCAATGCCAGTGACCTTGAGGGCCTGAAGAGTAACGTTGGCCTTGAAGTTCACGTGCTTTGAAATCCGAGTAAATGACCTTGACGGCCGACTCGTCAGGGGAAGGAGTGACCTTGGGCTTGTATGCGGCTCAGGGGAGGCCGTAACCTCGACCTTGAAAAAGTGGTGGGGGGAGGTTCCAGAACCATCCACTTGCCTCTACTATGACCTCGACCTTGAAAAAGTGGTGGGGGGAGGTCGCAGAACCGGCAAAAGGCATCTACTGGTACACGATTCTGAAATTAAAAGCAATCCGTCTAAAATTAAATCGGAGGGAAAGCGTTTCACTGTTTTGCATGCGGGAACTAAATTTGGGTTTTTGGAAGGGTGTGATCTATTTTTATCTTCAACTAATAACGATAGGGATTATCACAAAACCATGAACGGGGAGATTTTTCAAAATTGGGTGGTTAATCAGTTACTTCCTGCTCTGAATAAAATTCCTGGTAAATGTGTAGTAATCTTGGACAATGCACCGTACCATTCGGTGCAGTTGGAAAAGTTATCCTCACTTAATTGGAAGAAGGATCAGATGCAGGATTGGTTGATTAAACACAATGTCAAAATTGAGGGCAAAATTACAAAAAAGCATCTTTGGAGTTTAATTCAACCTTTTAGGAAAGACAATAACAAACGTTACGTGACTGACGAATTTTTGAAAGAGAATGGTCATGAGGTTCTTAGATTACCTCCGTACCATTGTCAATACAATCCTATTGAAATGGCATGGGGGTTCTGTAAAACTTACTACAACAAGAATTTAAATTCGCAGCTTTGATCCAAGGATAAGGTTAAGAATTTATGGCTTGAAGCTCTTTCAAAGTGTACCTCCGACATGTGGAAAAATTATTGTGATCATTGTGAAAAACTATTTCGGAAGACTGGGCGAAACATATGGGAAATATTTTGTTTGAAAACATTCCACCTTTCATTATTTCATTGGAGGAATCTCACACTTATCTGTTCGCCATTTAGGACAGCAATTAAATGTTTCGTATACAACATCTCATAGGATATTAAGAAGCAATTTGCATTATCTTCCTTACCGGTTGCTGCCAAACGATCCTCTGGTTAGATTGGAATTCTGTAACTGGTTTATCAATAATTTAGGAAATAACGATAATGCGTTTGAGAAAACTTTCTTTACTGATGAGGCATACTTCTATTTATCAGGCTATACTAATTCACAAACTATGAGTATGTGAAGCTCTGATAATCCCAATTTTTAAGTTGAAGAACCGCTTCACCCCCATAAAAACGGGGTTTGGGCTGCAATTAGTAAAAGAAGAGTTATAGGTACTGTATTTTCTGAAGGTAAGTGCAGCAAAACGATTAAATTTTATTTTAATAATTCAAATTTTAGGTTTGCTAAATGCACAACAATATCGTATTGACATTTTGTCGCCGTTTTTTGAAGAGTTACGTCACGATGAATTACAAAAGGGTTACTTTCAATAAGATGGGGAAAGACTTCACACAACACAAGAAAATTTAAATTTACTTGGAGAGTTTTACGAAAACAGAGTTATTAGTCAAAACATGTCTACAGTGCGGCCTCTGAGGTCTTGTGACTTAACTCCCTGCGATTTTCTTCTGTGGCCATATTAAAAAAAATCCATTTTTCAACTTCCACTGGACAATATTCAGCAACTTTAACAAAGAAGTAGTGGAAAAAATGAAGAAATCAATAATAATGCCGTAATATTAAGATTTGAGAATAGAACGAGTTAAGGAGTTTACTTCCTTAGGAACATTAATCTCTGAAAACTTAACTTACACACAAAAAATTAAATGAAGGTTAATAGCATCGAGATGTGCGGGCGCGTTAACTAGTATAATGTCCTCAAAACGAATCTCGCTAAATGCAGACCTACGACTCATAAGACTGTAATTCGACCCACAGCTACGTATGTATGTGGAACATGGACGATGAATGTGGCAGATCAAGACATGATAAGTAGGTGGAAGAAAAAATGCTGCGAAAAATATTTAGAGGGACTCGAACGGAGGATGGTTGGAGAAGACTTACAAACGAAGAGGTACAGGAGAAGTATGGGGAGCCAAGTATAGTAGACTTCATTAAAGCTCAAAGGTTAAGATGGTTTGGGCATATATGGAAAATACCAGATGGAAGAGCTACTAAGATAGTATTGGAAGGCAGAGCGCAAGAAACTAGATGAAGGGGGCGACCAAGGAATAGGTGGAAGGAGACAGTAATGGAAGACATAGCAAGGAAAGGAATAGAAGACTGGAGAAATAAAATCATGAATAAGGGACAATGGAGACAGATTGTTATGCAATGGGCCTAAAGTGGTGTTTGATTCACACAGATGCGTGCATCAAAACCTTTTTGATTATAATTAATCATGTAATTCAAGTCATAACTGTTCTATCTCATTCAAAGGTCGTGGTAAAGTCAAATTTGCATCTTGCCGTATTTGTTTGCCTCTGTTAATATTGGAAAGGAATTTGTAAGCTTCCCTTAATGGCTTTTAAGCGGATGGATACATTTTCTAATAGAACTTAAGCCGACTTAGCATATTTGGGAATCATGTGTTTATGGATTTCGTTCAATTGCCTCATTGAGAGAGCTTAGCATTAAGATTCTTAGAATAAGTATTTATTCCTACGTGCGACGCTCCGATTGGCTACGCAGGGTCGCCTCAGCCAATAGTGTTTGAGCTTGCCCCTCCTTGATGAATTTGCGAGTTCGGCTCGTTGTAAATTCAGCGTTAGTTAGAATCAGAATTTCGAGTATGCAAGTTCAGCTATGCTTTGTGCTGGGTTGCGGTAGTTCTAACTCCCTGGTAAAGACGTTTCCAGGTTGTTTTGTGTTACGGTTACGCGCAATTTGCTATTTTCGCGTGGCCAATCCAAGCGTGTCACAACAGTTGAAGCAATTGTAAAAAACCATCGGTCCATCAGTGACGTTTGTAATCGTTGTTACTCAATATACTCGTGTTTGTTAAGTCTTGTTACACTCCGACAACTAATTGAACCCAAGTCAAGGGTTATTAAGTGGCAGTTCCCGGCAATCCCATTGAACCGGAATTCGCAGCGGATTAACTGGGGGCCCCATTCGTGGAAGCCTCTTATCAAGTTAATCGTACAAAAAACAAGTGGCTTGTAAAAGCTTTATCTATTTATACTGAAAAAAATACATAAATTGTAATATTTAAATACTTTTATCTACGACTGTTGAATTATGCTACGACTCTTGGAAATTTCTGTTTCTTATTATTTTTGCAAAGTAAAATGTAAATTAAGAAAAACGAAATTACTACATTTTTAATTTATTCAATTTACATAACTTATAAATTACTACTTATTTACAAAATTAATAGTTAAATTACTGCAATTAGTAAAATTGACAGTAGCAGGTGCTCTAGAAACCTTAAGATTAGTACCACTGTTATTTATAATGGGTGAGTTGTCATAAAGAATGTTATAACTACCATTAATGTTAACAGAAGAACAATCGTTAAGAAAAGTAAAATTATTGTTAAGTAAATTTGGATCAATTTGGTTCATAATTTTTTTGGCAGTATCCATCTTGTTTCGTTTTGAGTCTGCAATATACCCTTCGGCCACAGAAGCCGATATCCAACCTCCGTGACGTTTTAATCCGGTCATGGATGCCCCTGCGTCAGCATATAAAGTAGCAGACAGTGTCCTGTAAATTTCTCTGGATTTGGTAGCCCCAAAAAATTTGCAATTTCTTTCCCCATTCCTCCAAATTTGTTAATGCCAATTATCTGTTTAGTGCATTTGCCACTTTGATAATTGACAAAAAAATTAGTCCGATGGTGTGTTCAATACACAGTCTGCATATTTTTTGACAATATCATAAAAACTTCCGGTGAAAGAAAAGTTACAAGGCACCTTTGTTTTGGTGTGCGGGACAAATACTTGAATGCAACCATCGAAGAATTTTACTTCACCAATTTTCATGGCATAAAGTTCATTTGAATGGCAAGCCCCCATCACCCCCATTATTAAGGCAACCTGTAAACACATTGTCTTATTTAAAGTTAATAATAAATTAGCAAATAAATTGTTACCTTTGTTGCGAGATATTTAACATCAGGCGCTTCCTTAATAAAGTTGTTAATTTGGTCCCCACTAAATGCCTCTGACTTTTTTGGTTGATAACCTTCCGCCTTTCGTTTTAGCAGAGCACGTACTCGCCCGTAATACTCGACGTTCACGTTATGCTTTATATTGAGAGTACTTTTGAGCATCGAATAGTGAGTCCACAACGTTGATGATTTGAATTTTTCACTTATTTCCTTAAAGTAAACGAGCACAGTATCTTCAGAAAAGGAGTTTTGTTTTTTAGTCGCCATTCGTTGAAACTGTTGTACACAATTTCATAGTTTTTTCTCGATTGTTCTGGTAGCAAATCCAACGAAACTGCCTTTGCTGCATTTGTGATGTCTGGTGGAGTACACTGAATTTCTTTTTTGCCGTCTTCTATGTCCATTATCCACCTTAGCTTTTACACACAATGATAAAAATACTATTTTCCGGTTTTGAAAATCAAACGTACAATTTAAGGTTATGACACTGCGTTCGCTCGTGTTCTAAACAATTCTCGTGTAATATGGCCAGTTACATTGTAGCTAGACAACGACCCCTTGTGTAAACTGCAAGCTTGCAGCCTCGATAAGATAATAGCTCCTTTGTGTAAACTGCCAGTCTGCAAACCTTGAACGCACATGGCTTCCTGTCTCACGCTCCCTTTTGGAGATAACGCTTATCTTAGCTGATTAGACATAGTATATATACAAGTAGTTTGCATCTTTTAATTAAGCTCCAGTCAGTCGATAAGTTCCAGTGTGTTCGTATCATAACTAAATCTAAGATATTGTCCGGCGGCTAGCTATGTGCTTCCAATGTTATATTCCATTGTAAAATAAAAATAAACGTTTTTTAGAAAGTCGTTTCGGCGGCCTTTTAATAAAACTGGCCTACATTATACACTCATTACATAATATACTATTGTATACAATTTATAATTACAATAAAAAAACGACTTTCATTATACCATTATGCCTACTCAACAAAGTATGAAACGTATTCAGAATCAGCAAGTTGTCTTTCATGAAATTTATCTTAACCAATAATAAAAGTGGCACAAAATCCAAAACCAAATCTGGCAACCAGGTTTTGTACATTAACATAAAATTATCATTTTGTATAAAATGGGCATAACGTAACTTTTCTTAATGACTGACAGCATATTTACAGGGTGAAATTCATCACCCTAACATGGCCTCCTATCTGGCAAATAACTATTGAACGGTTTATATGTCTCATTATAAGTAACAATCAAACGTGATTAATTCTGTCATTCAACCTGTCAGTATTGCAACAACGTAATGATAGATACTTTGTTTAATGCGATATATTCTAAATGACACAAGTTTTTGACCATAAAACGAAGAAATATTAAAACTACTTGTAGGTTTGTTCTATAATGTAATAAAAATAAATAAATCAGTCCCATGGAATATACCGATGCGGCCACAATTATATGCCGGGTGTCTTAAAATGAATTACATCTCGTATGCTTGGAATTTCCCATAATGCAGTCCAAAACTTTACTTAAAATTGGCAATACTGTAAGTCTATGTCAAATTCGACGTTAGGAGGTTAGATTTTGCGTCAGTTTTGACACAAACTGATTCAAAACATAACCTGATAACCTCGAATTTGACATACACTTACAGTATTGCCAATTTCAAGTAAAATTTTAGATTGCATTATGGGAAATTCAAAGCATACTAGATGTAATTCATTTTAAGACACCCGGTATAACAGCAATGAGATAACATGAACAGGAAAATAACACATATTCCTTGAGTAAAAAAGAGATCAACATAGTAGCAAATATACAAGTAGGCTTGACGCTCACTTTATTTATGACATATGTCAACGAATTGTACGTGCAAGAATAATTTTGTTGTATGGTCATCTCTTTCTTACTCAAGCATTATATTTTGTTGTTTATGTTATCTTAGCTGCTTTCCTTTCGCGTGCATCAAACCCCGACGGCTAGAAGCCCGAGTCGCTCGGTGCTGCTCGTGAATGGAACGCGATTTAGCGGCATAGCGCACATCTAGCGCGCGCCAAAAGTTTTAAACAGTCACATAACCTTAAAACGTTATTTTGAGAAATTTTTGTTTGGTGCTGAACAGTAACAAAAACTCGCTGAAATTCATTTTCATTTTTTATTATAACCAAAAATATTCCAACACTTTAAGAACTTATAGTATACTGAAAAATTAAATCTATGCACCCACTATTTTACTACAATATCACAAGTGAATTGTCTTCTTCTATCAGTCTTTGTTTTCCTAATAGCAAATGCTTTAGAAAATGAAACAAATTTAGATGTAGGAATGGTAAGCGTTTAATAAAATGTTTAATTAATAACTTAGTTATATAAAATTTAACAAATTCAAAATCCTAACAATTACAAAAAAATTAACATTCCTATAGCTAAAAGTTCTTTTCATGGGCAAAGATGAGGCTTTATTTCAATTATGACATTTTTTCTTCAAAAAATTTAGCACAGCACCTAAAACCAGGGAGAAGTTGCACCTAACCTCAAATGATTTCGCCTTCGCGCCTTTTAAAAATTAAAAGTATGCCATGCTGGCTGGCTGTGACTTCGCGCCCCGACCAAGGAGCTGGTCCTTGAGAGGAAAGGGGAAATAAGCCCAGAGCGACTCGGAGGTTAAACGCCCTTGTGAAAGAAACGAGGTGCGCGAGAGTTTGGAGCCGCTCCGAGCTGCTCCCATGGATGAAAGGAAAGCGCCTAACGAGTGCCAATAATACAGGGTCAACAGCAACAGCAACAAAATTTCAAAAAAATTTTATTACATAAAAATTGTAGGTGCTAAGTGAAGTGAAGTGCATTTCAGTAAAATATTTTTGATGATACGGGATAGTTTAAGAAAGTATGCTAAACATAACTTATTTTCTTTTAAATAGCACACCCTATATTTAGGTAACTTAAAAGTTTTGTAACAAAATATTAATAATTTTTAATATAAAGTTGTATGGGTCTAAAGTTAATTGCTCTGGAGATATTTACAATTTTGTTTGTTTGTTTGTTACCACAAACGGGAATCGAACTGGCAACCCTTAGATCAGCAGTGAGGATGTTTAACCACCGAGCTATAGAGCCAGGCATTCACATTTATGCACAAAAAATATGATTTTAGGTGGCTCATGCGACAGAAAACAATTGAATAATAAAAAAGGGTTTGCTGTATAATTATAAACATTTTACGTGTAAGTTAGTACCTACAACTGTTTTAAAATCATACTTTTTAAAAATATCTCCCATCTTGGATTGCTTACGGACCCTGTATAGTACTTAGACAAAAAGTTTTTAGTGCTACATCAGTTAATTAAAGATTTTTACCAGAAAAAAACCATTCGGCTTGGTCAGTCCGCACTAGGGGCTCCATGCAGATCCAGTCGTGTTGAACTTGACCTCGTGGATGTCGTTCTTGCATTGGGAAGGGACAGCTCCTCGTCATCACACTTCATAAACTCAGGAAAAAACAGCCGTGTTGTACAAAATCTTACAAGGCCCCAGAGTAATCCGGCACATTTCCTTCGAAGGCAAGTCAACAACGTCGTTCTCGCACTTGGGCATGTACAGGCGCAGAGGAACGGTTGAATGACCGCCCAGCACTTGGTATGTGGCGCAAGTACTGGTACATCTGCAGCTTCTCCTGCACCCTCTCCTGGGAGTTCAAGTCCGTCAGGTCCAGGGTGGTGGCGTAATAAGGCAGCTTCGAACCCATGCATGTTGTATAATTGAGAGGCTCACACTTCGCAGGCCGCTGGCAGTACTGCAGGTTGATGTCCAGCAGCGAGGGGCTGTGCAAGAACACATCCTTCGACCGAAACCGCTTGGCCTCTGGGTGCCGAACATGTGGTATGAGATCAGCCTCGATCCAGGACGTCTCATTGGACGTTTTCGTCAAAATTGAGTTGCTCTCGTCGAAGAGGGTCTCCTGCAGCACTGAGGCCTGCACAACATTGCAATTACAAAGAAAGGCCACCAGTTTCATCTCCTTCACTTCCTGAAGTGAAAAAGTGACTTTTGGTGATTAATGCGGGTGCGAGGCCTCGGCGCTTTACTCAAAAATTGCACTTCCACCGCCGCACCAACTTTTTAAACTAATTCAAACTTTAACAACAATGCAGGCACATGCTTGGTGTGTTTACGCGCGGCTGTGTGAGAGGCAAGATCCGGCGGCGCGTGGGTGCGAGCGAGACGGATGCGGACCACCCGCACGCGCATATTTCCTCCGCGCGAAGAGGACAATGGCTTTGCTCGGAATAGAAAAGGATGCAAAACTGGACCACCACTTCAAGGCTCCTCTCGCCAGTGGCGTAGGAGATGTTTCGATTTTGGAATTTATTAAGTTTTGCGTTGCCGTTGCACATAGTTATAAAATTGTATGAAGCTGTATGTACCTGCTGTAGATTGATAATAAATTTTTGAGAAAAAAGAAACTATTTTTTTTAAAGATTGACTCTATTTATACAAGGTGTCCCCAAAGGAATGGGACATCCCTTGGGCATAGATTCGTTAGGTTATAATAACCGATTAAACCTAATATACTTTTTTACAAAGTCCCTCCAGTACGAAATTATAGGGCCTTGAAGTACCAATTTTTTATTATTTATTTTTATGTTAATTTCAACTAACGTAAAGATATCTATTTTATCGAAAAATACATGCTTACTATCATGTATTGCACTAACGAAAACATTTTCGTAGGTTAGACTTGAGTGTAAGAGGCACTTTACCTATCTTTTAAATCTTTTTCTAGCTTTAGCTTTGCTATCTGTAGGTAACATTTTTTTAAATTATCTGAAACGAAATTGAAAACCGTAAAACTAAGATACTCTTAGTTCATTAGCGTAAAATCAACCGTTTAACTTAAAATTCCTATCAACGTTTTGGGTTGTCATTAAAACGCGTATTATTAAGTAACCATGATCACAAAAGCAATGGGTAGTGATTGCGATCTGTAAATAATAGAATTTTTTTCTTTTATGTTTACGATAATGTCGCGACATAACGAATATTTCAGCAGCAGAGAATTTGTTATGTCGCAGTATTTTGTAAACGCAAAAGAAAACATTTCTATGTTACCATTCATTCGTTCATTTACGATCTATAGCCTCTTTTACCTTTTGGTGTCGAGGACCATTCATAACTTCATTAATTGATTTATCATAGTTGTTTACTACATCACGATAACTACCCATTGTTTTTGTGATCATGGCTACTTAATAATTGCATGTTTTAATGACAATCCAAAACTTTTTTTTTGATTATACAGGGTAGCTCAAAAAAGTGTGGCGAATCAAACTTACTTTGTTTTAAATGGAATGCCATATATTTAGGTAGCTTAAAAAATTTGTATTGAAATATTCATCATTTTTATATAAAGTTGTATGGGTCTAACATCAACTGTTTTGGAGATACTTACAATTCTATGCAAAAAAAATGCTGAACTTCAGGTGGCTGCTGTAAGCAACAGAAAATAATTGAATGCAGAAAAACGCTACCAAAAAATTATGATTTTTGTGAACTACCTTTTGAGTGTAAAATGGTGAATCTGGGTATTAATGCTATACAGGGTGCTCAATATTTGCAGATTTAATAATTTCGATTTTTTTTCAAATGGAACGCCCTCTATATTTTTGTAATTGTGAAAAGCCCTTTTAATGAGCTTTCTTTTTATATGTTACTTCATACCTTTAAATTAAATTTTCAGATATGCATGTTTGAACATAAAAAGAATTTAAGCCACTTAAGATGCTTTATTTCGAGGAATAAAAACAAATGCCGTTAAAATAATGATTTAAACAAAAGATAAAACCAAACTAGAACACAAAAATCTAGCCACTACTCAAAACTAGAAATAACAAATACGAAAAAAAACGAAGAAACGCAGGAGAACATTAAATCTGAAAAGCGATTGAATTTTGGGATAGGAAATGAAATGTCAGAAGAAAGCTCATTAATAGTAATTTACGTTACAAGACCGGAAAATAGTGTTTTGTAGGTCGAACCAAGTAAGATTCCAGGGCGAGCCTGGAAGCTTAGGGAGACCTGCAAACACTTTCCGGTCGTGTATCTGACAATATTTTTTTACGACATCCGAGTTGTTTTAAACTTGCGAATTCACTTTCGAAAACTCAAAAAATTATGAGATCAGTATCTATTATTTGCCTCATCCAAACAATAACACAAACTTGTTGTCATAGTAACGAAGGCATCAGGGACCGGCAAAAGCTTTTACACATCTCTGATGCCCGTTTTTATCTTGACCGGCAAAACGGTACTCTCTGGCAAAAACTGCATATTTTTTGGTCGGTCGTAAGAAAAGAACTTGTTAAAAATACAGGGATATACAGGATGGTCCATTTAAATACATCAAAATAATTATATTTGCTGATTATGAGTTCTCTGTACGCTGTACATACCTACAGCTTTAATACTCAGAGCAGGAATGGAGAACTATTTGCACATTAATGTAATTAGAATTACGTATAAGCTTCTGGTGCATTGGCTTTTGTCTTTTTAATCTGATTTTATTTATTCTTGCATTTGTGTTTTTTTGTGTTTATTATTCCTTGTATCAACACTGACTAAATTTATATTTTCTAAATCTGGTATTGTGTTTTTATTTCTGGAGAACTTCAGTTTTTAAATCATTATTTTAACGGAGTTTGTTTTTTATCCCACGAAATAAAGCATCTACGGGGCTTAAATTGTTTTTATGTTCAAATACGCATATCTGATAAACAGTTGAACTTAGAGGTATGAAGTAACATATCAAAAGAAAGCTCATTAAAATGGCTTTTCAAAATTACAAAAATATACAGGGCGTTCAATTGAGAAAAATCGAAATCATTAAATCTGCAAATGTTGAGCACCCTGTATAGCATTAATGCCCAGATCCACTATTTACACTTGAAAGGTAGTTCACAAAAATAATAATTTTTTGGTAGCGTTTTCCTTCATTCAATTGTTTTCAGTTGCTTACAGCAGCCGTCTGAAGTTCAGCATTTTTTTGCATAGAATCGTTAATATCTCCAAAACAGTTAACGTTAGACCATACAAGTTTATAAAAATGATGAGTATTTCAATACAAAATTTTTAAGCTACCCAAATATAGGGCATTCCATTTAAAAAAAATGATTTGCCTACACTTTTTTGAGACACCCTGTATAATCAAAACTTTAGTAATGTGCACCACCTTCGTACCTACAACTTTTATATACATAATATTCATGTAACTCTCATAGTTTAGAAATATCTTCTACCCCCGCTTCCGTTGCCGGACCCTGTATGTGCCGATGTTTAAATCGATGTATTTACATTTGTGGAAATTAACATAAAATAAAAAATTTAACTTCAAGGCCCTATAACTTCTTATTGGAGAGACTTACATAATACGTTTATTATAAACCTAACGAATCTATGATCAGTCGTGTCACATTCTTTTTGAGATATCCTGCATGTCCCGGGTGGTGTAGCTTGAACCAGCGTCCACGTTCGATCAGCAGAGTTAAGCAACGCTCTTTCTGGTCAGAACTTGGATGGGAGTTCCATGGCTACTTCTCTCGCCGCCTCGTGATACGGCTGTCACGGAAATAGTTGTCCCGGATGTCATAATAACATCATGACAGTCGTTAGTGGGGTTGTCCCCATAAAATGTACAGTGACGCCTGTTTTTTGTATGATTAACCTGAAAAGAGGCTTCCACGAATGGGGCCCCCAGTTAATCCGCTGCGAATTCCGGTTCAATGGATTGCCGAGAAACTGCCACTTAATAACCCTTGACTTGGGTTCAGTTATTTGTTGGAGTGAAACAAGACTTAACAAACACGAGTATATTGAGTAACAACGATTACAAACGTCACTGATGGACCGATGGTTTTTTACAATAGCTTCAACTGTTGTTGACACGCTTGGATTGGCCACGCGAAAATAGCAAATTGCGCGTAACCGTCACACAAAACAACCTGGAAACGTCTTTACCAGGGAGCTAGACCGACCGCAAACCAGCACAAAGCATAGCTGAACTTGCTTACTCGAAATTCTGAATCTAACTGAAGCTGAATTGACAATGAGCTGAACTCGCAAATCAACAAGGAGGGAAGGTTCAAACACTATTGCTGAGGCGATCTGTGTAGCCAATCGGAGCGTCGTACGTTGTTTAGGAATAAATGCTTATTTTAAGAAATATTAATGCTAAGCTCTCTCAATGAGGCATTGTATTGAACGAAATCCATAAACACATGAGTCCCAAATACGCTAAGTCGGCTTAAGTCCTATTAGAAAGTGTATCCATCCGCTTAAAAGCCATTAAGGGAAGCTTACAAATTCCTTTCCAATATTAACAGAGGCAAACAAATACGGCAAGATGCAAATTTGACTTTACCACGACCTTTGAATGAGATAGAACAGTTATGACTTGAATTACATGAATAATTATAAGCAAAAAGGTTTTGATGCACGCATCTGTGTGAATCAAACAACTCCTATAATTAGCCTAACGGCTGTTGGCTGAGTACCAGAATAAAATTTTAAAAAAATACAGAGTGTTTCCTAAGTACATATAAAAAATTGACTGTTTCTTGGCTTATTCTAAGACAAAAAGTTCCTATAAACATGGGTGTGCAAGTTCTTCGTTTTCGAAATATAGGTTGGTGAATTTTAGAGAAAAAAATCGTAAATTTTCAGTTTTTGAAAACGCTTTGGGATATTGATTACAAATTTGGTGTGTGTACACGTGGTGCCAAGAACAACTTTTTTATGTCGAAAACCATCTTTCAATTCACCAGAGGCGTGCGTATTAGTCCTCTTTGCACGATTGAATAAGAAAAAGGAGGAGCTACTGACTTATTTTTAGTTTTAATAATATTTTTCAATTCCTTGATTAAAACTGCAAAAAGTGCCTCTTGGGCTTTTCGTTAAAATGCACCCGTTTTTTGTAAACGTTAGAAACATTAAACTAAATGCTGTCATTGTTTTTTTTTGTTGAAACGTACATTCAAATTAAAAGAAAACAAAGTTTTCAGGAAACAAACCAAACAAAATGACGTACACGCCCAAACACATCTGACAAACAAATTTGACAGCACTTGGTTTAATTTTTCTATTTTTTACAAAAAACGGTGTATTTTAACAAAAATCCCAAAAGACATTTTTGTCGAGTTTTAATCAAGAAATTCAAAAACTTTGTCAAATATGGAAAGAAATCTGTGGCGTTTTTTTTTATTCAATCTTGCAAACCGGACTCACACGCACGCCACTGGTGAATTGAACGATGGTTTACCGACACAAAAAGTTGTTCTTGGCGTCGCGTGTGCACGCACCAAATTTGTAACTAATATTCCAAAGCGTTTTAAAAAATTAACAACATTTACGATTTTTTTTCTTAGATTCAACACCCTGTATTTTGAAAACGAAGAACTTGCAGACCCATATTGATGGAAACTTTTTGTCTTAGAATAACCCAAGGGACATGGCAGTAAATATTCTACGCGTACTTAGGAAACACCCTGTAGTTTTCGCCGCCACTGCACGAAGTCATTAGACGACGTATTGTATAGGATAATGATATAAAATTAAATGAAAGTTTATATACAGTAAAATCTGGTTATAACGACATCAAAAGGACCGGTGAAATTTGGTCGTTATAGCCGAAGGTCACTATAACCGTTGAGTGCAAAATAATTTAAGTCTTACAACATAATATAACTTGGTACCCGCAGACCCCGCGGCCGCGCGGGGTGGCTGAGCCTAATTTTCTTATTTCATTCAATAAACGCAAGCAGAAAATTTTTTTTTTAATCATAATGTCATGCCCACTCAAAAAGCAAAGTAGTTTTGAATTGCGGGCCTTTAAAATCAACTTGACATGGATTGTTTTGTAATAATATCGGGCATAGGGTAATTAAAGTGTCAAACTGCCTGCAGTCGTAAAACTGATTTGAGTTGACTTAATACCGCCCCTATTGTAAAAGAATTCTGTAATTTAGAAACATAATTATAAAATTTTGGATTTATGGATTGTTTTGACGCCTTACGACATTAAATAATACCTTCAACTAAGAAACCTAACCCATGCTAGAATGCCAAACGCACCAGTAATGCACCAGGAAACGCCCGGTGATTCCCCGTTCTTTCTGCCTGAAATTTTATTTGGGTCCGTTGTTCGACCATCGTTATAACCGGAGAAAAATTCATTGAATAGCAAATTTGAGTCGCAATTCCCGGATTCGTCGTTACAAGCGAGGTCGCTATATCCGTTTTTTTCACATTAGTATATATCTATATATGGGATTCCAAACAAATGGCCACAATTCCGTCGTTACGTGCGGTTTGTCGCTATAAGAGGTGTCGCTATAAACGGTTTTTACTGTATCAAATGGAATAAGTGCCAAAGTAATAGTATACAGGGTCATTTATAACATACAGAGGAGATTTTTAGGGTAGATCGATGAGACTAAAGTAAACGTTTGAAAAAACCAATAATAAAAAAGTTACAGTGGTTTAAAGGTCTTAATAGCTATTTGTGCAACCAGTTGTTAAACGCGTTTTTATGTGTGTTATATTAAAATTCAATTTCCCATACTTTTGAAATGTGTCAAAGTGGTGGATGCAACTCACCCATGACCACAATGCGACAACGGGGTTCAAACAGTGCAGGTTCGAGCATTCCTTGACCCAGTGGCGGAGGCAGGCAGTTAAATGTAAAGGAACATAAACTTAACATAAACTTACTGACCTGTAAATCTCATCGATAACAATAATTGTACTCACCGGGGGTGGCCGCCCCCTGGCCCCTCCGTACTGCTGGCAGAGACGTTACAATGTTTGGCCTTGCATCCGGCAGCATCAACCCTTTGGCCCCTCATCGCTACCTTCACTGGTTGGGTTAGCTGTCAGTACCTTTCGTTAGTAGGTACTGCCCAATAGTAATCCACTAGATTAACTATTGTTACAACATGTACAGAGTCGATAATAACTCGTAGTATACTGGTCTTTCACAGTACAGTAATTACCGTAAATCTTGCTAGGCTCTCAAGGGGCTTATAATTTGGAACTCCATGCTTCCGGTTGCGGAACCACATGCTTCCGCGAATCACTGTTCGAAACGTCGTGCTTTCGTGGGATTCAACTCCTTGACTATCACTTAGTCGACTAGCAAAGCAAGAACCTCTGACGTATGCCGGTCGCTGTAATTGTCAAAAATCTACCAAACATCATTTACCTAACTACGATAGTACGTACATTCCACTCTAACTAAACTAATTCACTAAATAGAATTAGGCCTAGCTACGCTCGCATCTTCGCCTCGACTTATTGCAACTTATCACAATATAATTACTTGTTTCACTTATAATCGTCTCTGTCTATTTTTGAATTTCATTTCTAACCGAGCCCCATCGACACGGTGTATAAGTTGCACGTGGTGTCTGGGTCCCCGAAACAACGGATCGCGAACCAATGCATAATAGATTCATCAAGATTATATTATATTCCAGGGCTCAAAAATTCCAGAAGTGGCAAACTTAGTAATTAAAACTTAAAAATAATGCCCCCAAAACCATAAAATATTTCATCCCTAACAAAGTGCTAAAAGTGAATGTTTATGCACGAGACATGAAAATTATTAAACAAAGCCGAATGCTGAGTTTCATAACATGTCGAGTGCAATAACACTTTTAGCACGAGTTTGCATACAGTATTTTTTCTATAACCTTAAATTTCTTCTTCTTCTTTATCGTTTCCCCGTAGATGCCATTATAGCGTTGGGGTGTAGTTGGGATCCTCTATCCATCTTTTAAAGTTTTTTCTGTTCCTTGCCATGTTCCTTACTTCTTGTATGTTTCTTCCTCTGCTGTGCGCTATTTCTTTTAGATTTTCTCCCCATTTTATCCTTGGCCTGCCTCTTCCGTTTTCCGATTATTCCTATATCCATTGCTTTTCTGGGAATTCTCTCTTCTGGCATTATAATTAGATGTCCATACCAGCTCAGCTGTTTGTTTTCTATTTCGCTCACTAATGGTATTTGTTCTAAATCATCCCTTATGCTTTTGTTTCTTATTCGATCTCTTCTAGTTTTCCCTTTGATCTTTCTTAGATATTTCATTTCGGCCGCAGTAATTTTTGACTTATGTTTATCTCTCATCGGTCATGAATCAGATCTATATGTAAGGGTCGATGTGTATATGACTGTAGATTCTTATTTTCGTATTTGTTCTTACTTCCTTTTTACCTATTAGTATGTTGTTGATTTGATAGTATATGTTACTTGCTTTTTGTATTCTATTTTGTATTTCGTTATCTATTGTTCCATTCTTGGTAATGATGGTGCCCAAATACTCATATTTGTTTACTGTTTCCAATCTTTCCCCATTTATTTGTATATTTATGTTTTCATCTTCTTCTCCTTTTGTTATACGCATAGTTCTGGTTTTTTCTATATTTAGTTGCATTCTCCTTTCTTCTAAGCAGGCTTTCCAGATGTTAACTTTTCTTTGTAATTCAGTTTTCGTACTTGCTATCAGCATTATGTCGTCTGCGTAAACCAGGTCAAAGGTTTTTATCGGTGTTAGCCTGTAATGACCTATAGTGGAGGGTATGGTTTTTGTTTTACAGACCTTAAATTTAGTGTTATTAATCCATAAATGTCGATTTAACAAAGGTTTGCATTTATGACAGTTATAATTTATGTAATAGTAAAGAGATGGCCGTGACGACGCAGGTGACTGCTTCTGCACCCGGTAGTTGTCAAAGTTAGTTATCAAAGGTAATTCTAATAGTACATATTTTGCTTTATTCATTACATAATGCTTTAATTACTTAAAAACACTTTACCGCTAACGAAAGAAGTAACTAGAACAACTTTATAACCTCAGTTCCAGTTTAAAATACTAAATTCAAAACCAGCTGTTTACTATTAGCCAAGAAGACTCGCGTTTCGAAGCGGACCGCTAAAAGTTGACAAATATGGCGGTCGTCTTGTACTATTTTCCATCCACAAAACTCGTCAACTTTCAATGTCAAATATTTGCTGAGTGGAAATTAATAACACACTTGAAATACACTACATTTGATTAACAACCGTACTCCGACTTTTAACCGCGGTTACAGGTTAATTTAGCTCGCTTCCAACTCTGGAATGGCAGCGAAAACGAACGAAAATGACCGAAGATAGTACATGCTGTCGACAGCGCCGCGACAGCTATCCCCGGCATAGGGGCCGCTTTTATATACAGCCGTCATAGGAAGTTACATCTCTTTATTACAGTCTTCTTGCTTTTAGCACATGTGCTAAAAGTAAACAATTGATTTCACTTTTAGCACGCTAATGTATAAAACTTCATTTTTAGTTCAACAATCTAGTGCTAAAGGGCGTACTTTTAATAGTTGTCGTAGAAAAAAAGTTTCTCACTGATTGAGTACTGCTGAAATTAAATTGTTTTACAGATTTTTACCAAAGGAAGAAGATTTCTTTGAAAACGATATAATTTCAAACAGAGAAAAACAGATAGTGTTTACTCCAATGCTAAATTTTTAATCTAATTTCTATTTCAATGTCATTATTAATTTTTCGTAATTACTTATTATGAAAAATTAACGAACTTGAATTTTTTATCGTTTACCAAGAAAAAATATTTTTTCCACGATCGTGTCAAAATGACAACTTTTTGCACAGTTTCTAGTGTCAAAAAGTGATGTTTATAGCACTCGTGATATCAGCACCCGAATTACGTCTTTTTCGCAAGTTGCCATTGGTGGAGTATTTTAATATTATAGTAGAACATGCTTCGCTGTAAGTTTGAATGTCAACATAACCTAGAATATCTAACACAATGTGAAGAACAAAGTGTCACCGAACTAAGTTTTTGTATTTCTGTTACGATGGTAGAAAAAGTAACGTATGATACACGTGTGTAAGTGCCATTAAAGCACTAGCGACGCGTTGCATTTGCTCTAAAGGCGTACTTATACACTAGTATCATAATATAGTATTTTACAACTTATTTAAAAACTTGGTGTATCTACATAATTTTAATTTTAAATTGTGTTTACTTATTTTAGTTTTAAATAATGAAAAAATGTTTTTTTATTACATTAAGCACGTTTTTAAAATAACATGAATTTAACAAAGACAAAAAATTAAGAAAAGAAAATAGAACAATAACTACATAAGTACAGTAAAAGCCGTTTATAGCGACAAACCGCACATAACGACAGAATTGTGGCCATTTGTTTGGAATCCCATATATATCTACTAATGTGAAAAAAACGGATATAGCGACCTCGCTTGTATCAACGAATCCGGGAATTGCGACGCAAATTTGCTATTCAATGAATTTTTCTCCAGTTATAACGATGGTCGAATAACGGACCCAAATAAAATTTCAGGCAGAAAGAAAGGGTAATCACCGGGCGTTTACTGGTGCATCACTGATGCGTGTGGAATTCCAGCATGGGCTAGATTCCTTAGTTGAATGTATTATTAATGTCGTAAGGCATCAAATCAGCTTGATTTTAAAAGCCCCCAATTCAAAACTACTTTGTCTTTTGCGTGGGCATGCCATGATGCTTGCGTTTATTGAATGAAATAAGAAAATTAGGCTCAGTTCCCCCCCCCCGCGGCCGCGGGGTCTGCAGGTACCAAGTTACATTATGTATTATGTTGTAAGACTTACATTATTTTGCACTCATCGGTTATAGCGACCTTCGGCTATAACTAGCAAATTTCACCGATCCCTTCGATGTCGTTATAACCGAATTTTACTATAAAAAAATCACCAAAATCACAAAAATTGTTCAAAACGCCGCCTCTGCCTTTCAACACACAGTAGCGCATGACGAATCCATTTTCTCGACACTTGTGGAAATTTTTCTCGCAAGTCCTCCATAGCAACGTTGATTCGATGGCGCAACTCTTCAATGGTATCAACTTCAGTTGCATGTACCTGATCTTTCAGGTATCCCCATCAGAAGAAGTCCAATGGCTTGAGATCAGGGCTGCGTGGGGGCCATTAAATAAATCCAGCCCGGCCGATCCACCGTTGCTGAAAGGTATGATCGAGATAATCTCTTACAGGACGACTAAAATGTGATGAACAGCCATCATGCATAAACCACATGTTATGGCGCACAACCAATGGAACATCTAGGAATCCTGGTAAAACTTCTTGTAAAAAATGCAAGTACGAAGACCTCTTCAAGGGGGCCTTCGGGGCTCCGACCCTCTCTAAGGGGCGCTCGGGGCTCCGCTCCTCTCCGAGGGGTACTCGGGGCTAAGCCCCGGTCGCGAAATCGAGGCGACGGCGAATTGCATGCAAACGCAAATGGGGTACATCGCATCCGCAATTGTCGTGACACACACGTGTGGATCGTTCTTCTTTATTATATTGATATTTTTAATTTACGATTATACCCTAACCCTACTTATCTTAACAAGTTTTTAAATTTCAAATAGGTTAGGATCAGTGAAGTTCAAACCCGTTCAGATCACTTACAAAACTAAAATTACTGTAATAACACGCAATTCACTTACTTCCCTTGGGGAGTAGGTACTTACTTCCCTAATGTCATGACAACCAGTAAACAAACAGTAAAATCAAATTACCTGCAATGGATATGTCAAAGTAAGTGTAACTACTAGATGGGCATGGAGAAAATAATATTAAATAGACATTTCGACTTGAAACTTCCTTGGAGTACTCCTAAAAACAAATAAGCAAACACGTATTTCGTGATTTTCCGAAAATCAACCCCTTAGGGGGTGAAATGGGGTAAATAAGCCTAAAATACGGTATGGGTGTCGTTATTGATGTTTTTTTGGGACGTTGATTGGCATTTATTTTTAAATCCAAGACGGTGGACATGACATAAAGGAAGGGACGGGACGGGACGGAACTGGACTGGATGGGAAGGAAAGGGACGGGACGGAAAGGGAAGGGATGGGATGGAAGAGGAGGAGACGGGACGGGATGGGACGGTACGGAGACGGGGACGGAGAAAGGGACGGGGTCGGTGTACGGGGATAGAATGGGATGGGATGACAGAAAATAATTAGTCATTATTTAATACACAAATAACGAACCTCGAGCGAACGAAGTCGCGGGTAACAGCTAGTACTTACTAAGAGCTAAAATTACTGAACTATTGACATTAAATAAGGTATTGATTTATTTTAAGAACGTTTATTTAAACATGGTTGTTATCTAACTGTAGAGAAACGACATAAAATTTCTAGACATCGATTTATCTTATATGTACTAATGTAAAAATATATTAACAATTTGCTGATGATTTTTGTTTGCATATCTGTGTTGTAAAAGTTATTATTTATGCTAAACATATAACAGGGATTGACTGTTTTTCAACCTTGCCTAAAAATGTCACCGTTCATACACTTATGATAGTAGTACCTGTCGTTATTGTTAGAGTCCAACAGTAAGTCACACCCTGGTAAAAATCCTGATGTACATCCTGCATGCAAAATACAGTGAACTTTACAAACAGTTGTTTGTGGAGTTCAATGGCAAAATAGTATATCTCTTTTCCTCTGCCTTAACTTTAGATGGATTAGGTTTCAAGTCTGTGTGGTGGGTCCACCTACACACACTGGTTCCATTGCAAAATATCCAAGTTTCATCCGAAAACAGGACATATATTTTTCACTAGAATTTTAGAATTGTAAATATGTCTTTAAAAAAGCAATCTTAGCCGGAATTACATCATTCTGCTCACACAACAATTTTGTATTTATATCCCAAATTTTTTAATGTGTAGTATAATTTTGAACGACCCAGTATAATTTAGTTCCTCTCTTGCACATTGCAATAAATTATTCAAAGTAAAAAAATCCCAAATTTTCTTCTTAATATCCTTCCTGAAATTATAGTCCTCCCAATTGTTGCTGGAGTCATAATTTTGCTTCATTTATTAGAATATTAAACACAGTTGCATTCAAAACCTAGCATTATAAGAAATTGTATATCTGTTTAATTCTTAATAAATACTTACATCAAAGATTTAACCAACCCTTCTAATGATGGGTGTTCTACTTAAATTACCATTGATATCTTTTATATTAGTAAAACAGCGTTTTATAACCTCTTTGGTTTCACGTATTTCCGTAGTGTGTTGTTGATAAATCAGCTTTCTTTATTCCAGTACTTCTTAGTCTCACCAGCAAAAAGTGCTGAAGTTGAAAGATAACATATTTTGCATTTCCATTCGTATTGTGTTCATATATCCTAGCTACAAAGGCTAATGGCAAATGAACGTGCTCACACTTCCCAGAAATGATCTCTATAAGAATTTATCTGTTGTGGCTTTTCTCATCTTTCAGGTCCTACAAGACTGTTCTAATGTACACTTCACTTACATTTTCGATATTTATGCCATTTCTAATTTTCCCCTCTTTAAAAGAAGCCGACCTGCGATTAATTAATAAAATTAAGCAATGGTAGTAAGGAAAAATCAACCCCCCTACAGTTTATACACCACGGCAGCTCTGAAAACTCTTTACTTACCGAGATGGCCGAGCTAACTCAATTTCGGCGGCCTTGGATCGTAGGTTCAAATCATCAGCTGTGTACCCTGGAATGTCTTCAAAAAAAAGGGAAAGGAAATGGGCGGCAGAAATCAAATGATTTCAAAGAATTAAAATGAACTACAAGTGACTAGCGTTTAATTAATAATTAATAAATGGACTTGTAGAATGAGTAATAAAAAAACAGAATAATTAAAATGCAATTAAAGTCAAGACAAGGTTGTGTACATTAACTGAAGGTTGCAACACGCATAAAAATTTCAAAAAACCCTTTCGGGTTATTCTAATAACTGTAACTTCAAATCAATCGTGGCATATGCATACCTCAGTCATTTGATAAAACCTTTAGGCTATTGAAATTAAAAAAACGTGAATGCACTTTTTACAAATGGTCAATACACATCAAAATTGTAGCTTTAAATATTAATCATGATGAAATATAATGATAACCAGTTACATATCAAATAAAAACATGTGTTAAATTAAGCTATATAGTTATGTAATGACAGTGAGCGTAAACACAAATTTTAACTGTGGATGGTTTTGGAATCCAAATTCCGAGTACTGAATGTAATTTAATAGAAAGTAATTGTAGACAGCAGGACCAAATCAATTTGAAGGCCGGGGAAACCATCTGCTTTCCACACAGTAATTACCACCAAGGGCGACACTAACCTTGAGTTCCTAGCACCCACTAATTGTAGACGGCAAACTGGTCAAGGGTTGCTATACCAAATGGTCAGGAGCTCCTTGAATGGACCCGCAATCGAAGCAGAATAAATTTCCAGATTGCAGCAGTTAGGCTGGATATAAGCCGGAATCGAGAATCAAAGCGGACCGGCGGCCCAGCGTCTCAGATTAAATTGGTTTGGTTTAAACTATTATTTAAGAGTTAAGAAAAAATTTAATTACTATGGGAATAACAAAACAGAAAAGCGCCATCGTACCTGATCATAATCAGCCCTTAGAAACACAATGCTCATAAAAATTGGTTGAGCGACGGAATTTGACTTAAACAATGGAACCTCAGCCGCGCCGGTGACGGCGTGCTCAAGCGAAGACAGCAAGTGCTCGGACGAAGATTTCGTTTCCAAAGGAAAGCTCGCATTACAACGGCCTGCGATAACAGATAGCACGGATCAAAAGTGCATCGCGAGAACGAAAAGAACTCGATCCAGGTACAAAATAAGCTGCTTTGGAAAATTTAAGAATTCGAAATGCAAAGGATTTATAATTCAAATAAAAATATACAGGTTAAGCCTGAAATAATTGGATAACTGGCGAAACAATTAAGCGGAGCCAAAAAATTGTTTCAGACCAAAGCAAAGAAAATCAACCATGACTGAATTTGTCACTTTGCTTTCTTGTAATAACGATTCTACATCGCTTATCAGCATGCCAGTATGCGTACTTCAACCTGTTGTAAAAAGTTTGATTTTTTTGCTTTGCTGTAGGCACTCTTTTCTCTCCGCTCCACTGTTAGCACCCTTTACATGCTCAGCTAAATTCAACTGCCTGATGTGCTTATCGTGTCTTGTGAAGGACAAGGTGACAACAGGACTGATGGCGGACGAACTGCGCGCAATTGGTGCCGATAAAAACGTGACAACTGCAAACAACTGCAGGTCGGCACTTCAGCAATTACATCATGCGTTTATATATAAAAGGACATTGTTAACGAATTTCATTCATTCATAGCAAATCTAGTATCGCATTGTGTTCCTTGTTCAGATTTAATTATTTGCATATATCTGAATTATGAGTCTGCAGTTAAACTGTGCACACATAAATGTTCGCTCGCTCGTCACTAATTTTACTGCTTTTAGAGATCTCGTACTTCAGTCTTCATTCGATCTGTTGGCCGTTACCGAAACCTGGTTGTCTAACTCCATTACAAATAATGACGTTTTCATTGAAGGTTACACTGTAATACGAAGAGATAGAGAATCCAGAGGTGGAGGAGTTGCTTTTTATATTCGTTCAACATTTTCCTTTACTATTTTTGATGCAACCAAAGATATTGAACAACTGTGGTTAAGTATTACATTTAAAAATCGTAAGTACGCATTTGGAGTGTTGTATAACCCTCACCAGAGATATTACTTAGAGTTTATTAATAATCTAGAATCAACCTTATCCGAAATATTACCCATTACCAGCGACATCGTTTGCCTTGGAGATCTTAATATAGATATACTTAATACAACAAATACAGCCACGGCCCACCTATTGGACTTTTTTGATGCCTTTGGTCTCGTGCAGGTAGTGAACGAACCAACTCGTGTAACAGCGTTATTCGCTACTCTTATAGACCATATCATAACAACAAATAAAGATTTAGTAACTTCGGTCTCTGTAACCCCTCTGCAGGACCACTTTGATCATTATTTAATACATTGCACTTTAAATTTGTTACATTCGAAGGCGCCATCAGTTATTCATACCTACAGAGATTTTAAAAATTTTGATCACAAACAATTTGATTCTGCTTTACGATCACTTCTTTGGAAAAACATTTACGACTCTGATAATATTGATGATAAAGTCGCATTATTTAATAGTAACATTATCACTCTACTCAATATATTTGCTCCCATTCGACCATCCAGGATAACTAAACCTTATGCTCCATGGCTAACACCTGTAATTAAAAATATGATGCTCCTTCGAGAAAAAGCCCTATTACGTTATAAAAAAAGTAAAAACCCGATTCATTACGATTATTATAAACAACTTAGAAATTATGTAGTAGGCGCTGTCAGAAGGGAAAAGCGTTCATATTATAATAAATTATTCTCTAATAACTCAAAGACGTTTTGGAAAGAATTACAAACCTTAAATGTTTCAAAAAAATCCACTCGCACTGGACTTCCTTCTAATTTGACAGATTGTGATAAAATTTATAATTTTTTTATTCAGTCTGTTCCTAAAACTGACATGAATACTGATACCGTAACATCATATTATAATAATAATGTGAAAGAAACTGTTAGATCATTTTTTAAATTTACAACAGTTGGAGAAATTGAAGTGCTTAAAATTATCTCGTCCATTACAAGCACTGCTACTGCATATGATGGTATTAGTATTCAAATCATTAAACTGTGCGTTCCATTTCTTTTGCCAGTTATATCACACTTAATCAATTTCTGTCTAATTAATTCAGTTTTTCCTAATATATGGAAACGTGCTGTTGTTACACCTGTGCCAAAAGTAACCCCTCCAGTAGAGTTGAAAGATTTAAGACCGATCAGTATTTTACCTGTATTATCCAAAGTACTGGAAAAAGTCATGGAGCAGCAGCTACGCCAACACTTGAATTTGAATAACATTTTGCCTGTTACACAATCTGGCTTCAGAAAGGGACATAGCTGTGCTACAGCGCTTCTGCATATAACTGATGACATTATCTCAGCTACGGATATAGGTAAAGTAACTGCTCTTATCTTGTTGGATTACTCCAAGGCATTTGATACAATTAATCATAATATTCTGTTGTCTATTTGCCATTACATGGGTTGTTTGCCAAATGCAATTTCTTTATTAAGTAACTATTTATCAAATCGCTCGCAAGCCGTTAAAGTGGCTATGAAGTTATCAAAATTTTCCAGCATTACAACAGGCGTTCCACAAGGATCTATTCTTAGGCCTCTTCTATTTACAATCTATATCTCACACTTCCCATCTACGTTAAACTTTTGTGCATCTCATTTTTACGCTGATGACTCGCAGATCTATTTTTCTTTTAATATTCAAGACATTATTACTGCAAATAAGCGTATAAATGAAGATCTGGAAAAGCTAGCTGCCATTTCGCATCAACATGCACTTAAGCTTAACGGGGACAAATCGGCGGTCATATTTTTTGGTAAAAAGGCTCAAATCGAAATAGCAAAAAACCAAATGATTTTTAAAATAAATAATAATCCAATACCTGTTGTTGATAGTGTTAAAAACTTAGGTGTAATTCTTGACTCGACATTACGTTTCAAAAAACATATATCAAGATGTATACAAAAAGCATATTGTAATTTAAAATCAATTTTTGTAAATCGTCACCTATTTAACACACAAGTCAAAACCATTTTATGTAATAATCTAGTTCTATCTCAGGTTGATTATGGCGATGTAGTATATGGACCATGTCTTGATGCACAGGACAAAGCCAGGTTGCAAAAACTACAAAATGCGTGCTTACGTCTTATCTTTGGTATAAGAAAATATAATAAAATTTCGTATAAATTAAAAGACGTTAAATGGTTAAATATGTTCAATAGGAGATCATTCCATTGTGCATGTCTATATCGTAAAATTATTTTGTATAAAACTCCTCCATATCTGTATAAAAGATATCATTTCGTACGGATGTACATAACTTGAATTTGAGGTTTAGGGGCAATGTCAGTATTCCATTATGCTGCTCTGAGTTTGGAAAACGCCGTTTTGTATATAATTTTGCAAAATGGTATAATGGCTTACCCCGAGACCTCAAATTAACTCCGACTTCTTGTTTTCGGTCACGGATCAATAATCTTCTACGTAATGATAAAAAATAACTAATATACTATCTTTATTTGTTTTATAAACTTTACTGAATTTGAATATGAACAGGGAACACAGTGTAAAGCTGGATTTAAATACTTCAAAATAGGGTTAAGTGGAAGAGCAACTGCAGAATTTTTTTTTTTTTTTTGCATTCTGCAGCTGAACTTCACCCTACTCACTATTTATTCTTTTTTTTTGTTAACGTATGTATTCTCTTTTTTTTAATTAATAAAGGCATATTATTATTATTATAAGCGATACATTTCCGAGGAAACTGTAGCAGCTTTTCAGCTCACCTAATCCATTTATTATGGTGGATAAGACCACTTTTCCTGTTTGTGCTGTGTCCTTTCTTACACATTTTGGTGTGATTTCCCCTTTTGTACTATCTTCTTCCATTCTTTCCTATCTTTAATCAAACTTCTCCAGTCACGGATCCTCATCAGAGTTATATCGTTTTTCGTTTGATCCTCCCATCTTGCCTTGGGCCTTCCTCTCGGTCTTCCTTTCGTTGGACTCCATCCTGTTATTATCTTTACTGGGTCCTTCCTGTCCATTCTATGTACGTGACCATACCATCTTATTCTTTGGGCTTTGATAATCCTCACTATATTTTCTCCCTTTAGCAGTGCATCTATTTCAAAATTCAACAATTGTCTACTTTCATCTCCTCCTATCTTTTTGGTCCCATGATTATTCTTAAAATTTTCGTTTCGAAAATGTTGTTCTTCTTCTTTCTGCGTTTGGTTTACCATTTCCGCTGCATATGTTACTATAGATCTTATTATTGTCTTATAGATTCTTAGTTTAGTGTTTTTACTTAAGTTCTTGTCCCTCAACAGCTGTTTGTTGGCATAAAAGGCTTTGTATCCTGTTTGTATTCTCTCTTTGTTATTTCTTCTTTCGTCTCTTCAATGTATTGTTATTCCTAAATACTTGTACGTCTCTACTTCTTCAAAATTGTAATGCATGCTGCATATATTTTGTTTTGCTCTCATTAATTGTTAGTCCTTTTTCTTTGCTCCTTCTTCTATTATTGTAAATGTCTCTTCCAGTTCCCTTCGAGTCCTTGCTACTATTGCCATCTGTATTGATGTAACGTTAATTGTTCCACTATTTTTTATTTTTCTGGTTATGTCATCCAATGATGTTATAAATGATAGGTAACGCTGACAAGACGTCTCCCTGTCTTACTCCTCTATTTACTATCTGTCTTATTCTGCCCTACTAAGACCATTGCTTTGGATTTCTCCATCGTCATTTTAACTAGTTTTGTCAGTTTTTGCGGTGTTTTAATTATTTCTAGATCTTCTATTATTTTGGTCCTTATTAGTTGGTCAAATGCCTGTTTGAAATCTATAAATAGTATGTGAATGTCAATGTCATATTCATGGCATTTCTCTGTTATTTGTTTCATTATGTGCAATGCGTATGTTGTAGATTTGCCTTTCCTAAAGCCAAACTGATAATTTCCTATCACTGTCTCAGTATGTTGTGTTAATCTTTCTTTTACTAATGTTGTTAATATTTTATGTGATATTTAATAAAGTTATCCCTCTATAATTTCAGTATTTTGCTAGGTCGCCTTTCTTAGGGATGGGCATTATCATACCCATTGTCCAATCTTCTGTCATTTTTTCCTCAGTTCAGATTCTTACTAGCAGTTTGTATATTGTATCATGCAGGTCTTTACCCCCCTCTTTTATCAGTTCCGCACTTATTTGGTCTGTGCCTGACGCTTTATTGTTTTTAAGTTTATTTATAGTTTCTTCTACTTCTTCATACGTTGGTATTTGTTCCAAATTCTCTATTTCGTGCTCTACCTGCTCTTCTTGTTGTCCATCTGCTATCGGGTCATCTTTGTATAATTCTCGGAAAAACTTTATCCATTCATCTTCTTCCATTATCTTTGTGATCCTCGATTTCTTGTTTTGTTTTAAGTGTCTGTACAGTGGTCTTGTGTTATTTCTTCTTGATTCTCTTTCAATTTCTTCCATTGTGTATTCTATCCATTTTTTTTTTATTTTTGCTCATTTTATTTACCACTCGCCTTTTCTCTTTATAGATATCTAAATCTACCTGCTGATTCGTTTTAGCCATTGTAATCTTGCCGACTTTATTTGTTCTAACTTATGGTCACATTCTTCATCAAACCACTGTTTTTTTCTTCTGTTTTCTTTGTTTCCTATCGTGCATTCAGCCGCTTTTACCACTGTTTCTTTTATTCGCCTCCATTCGTCTTTTACTGTTTTTTCCGCTTGCCAGTTTCTTAATCCCTTTTCTATTTCTCTGTTCTACTGCGTTCTACTTTCTTCGTTTACCAATTTTTCTGTATTCCATTTTCTTCGTGCCTTTTCTTGCTTTATTTTATTTTTTTTAAATTTGCATTTAACAATGACAAGGTGGTGATCTGTATCTAGACTGGTACCTCTATACGATCTTACGTCATTAATCCCATTACTATTTCTTTCTTTTACTAACATATGGTCAATTTGGTTGCCGTCCGTTGTTCCGGGTTGCATCCATGTGATCTTGTGAATCTTTTCATGCCTGAATTTTATGCTCATTATGAACATATTTGTTACTAAAGTTGCACAACATCTCTCCGTTCTCGTTGGTTACTTCGTGTATTGTATGAATATTTGCGACTTCTCTATAACATGTTTCACGCCCCACTTGGGCGTTAAAATCTCCAAGTATTATCAACATATCCCTTTTTGGTACCTCATGATATAGTTTTTCTCATTCATTGTAAAATTCTTGTTTGTTTTCTTCATTTGCTTGTTCCATTGGGGCGTAGACGTTTATAACTGATAGGTTATTTGAATCACATTTAACTCTAATGTATGATTCTCTTCCGTTTATTGCCTTGAACTGTAGTATCTTCTTTTTTAACTTGCTTTGTACTAGGAACGCTGTTCCTCCATATCCTTGTTTCTTTTCTCCTACATACCAAATTTCATATTCTCCTTTGTCCATTTTTCCTTCTCCGCTCCATCTTATCTCTTGTAAACCAGCTATGTCTACTTTGTATCTTTTCAATTCTATCGCAACTTCCTGTACTTTTCCCGGCCTTAGTAAAGTAATGTATTAACATTCCATGTACCAATTTTCACTATATTTTTCTTTATGTCCTGTCTCCTCTGTTTCTGCTTTTTCTTTTCTATTACTATTTGTTTCTTGTCCTTGTCCTTTGCTTTGGTCCTGTCTAAATTTGTTTTGCCATCCTCCTCCTTTAATAGTTTTTGGACTCTTATTTTTTCTTCCATTGCTTTGGTCAGTCTGTTCCATATCCATTCCTTCCCATTAATCCACATTTTCTTGTACCCAATTTTCACTGTGTTACCTTTCTTTTTCTCATTCATCGCATTTGCTCTGATTATTCTGCGGATTTTTTGTTCTTCTTTCGTTAGGTCTTCGTCTATGTAGATGTTAGTGCCTCTCAGCTTATTCTTTTGCTTCATTACTTGTATTTTATGTTGCCATTTTCCCATTTTTACTATTATTAATATTTTATTTTCCCTGGTTCTAATTATTTTAGGATTTTCTATTATTAGTCTTAAGATCCATTTGCTCTTTCATAATTTTTTGTACTTTTTTGTTCACATTGTCTTCATTTACTTCTACTCCCTTCACTATTATGTTTCTGCTTATTTCTTCTTTCTTCTTTTGTTCCAGTTTCATTTCAACATAATTTAATCTTCTCTCCATTTTCTCCATTTCGGTTTTCATTCTCTTTATTTTCCTCTTTTACTTTATTTAATTCCATTTGGAATATATCTATTTTCCTTTCCATTTGCACGTTTCCCTCCTCCATTCTGTCTAATTTTGTATTTATTGCTTTTAGTAGTTTTTCCATCGCTGAATTACGCTTGTTTTACAGTTTTTACCGTTTTTGAACTTAAGGTTCACTATTTACACTTCTCGTAAGCCCCGCTCTGTATTTTGTTTTCTTTTAAAACGTCTTATCAGCGTTTACACACCTGTCATTATCTGCCTGCGTAAAAGGTCAGGATCCGGTCAACCCGTCAAAATCCCGGTCTTTATCAATTTTCCTATTGCTATATTACTGTTTCTGCACTTGGGCTTACTTCTAAAACAAAGATTTGTTTCTTACCTTCTTCCTTACTCTTCTTATTTCACTTCACTACTTGTTTTACGGCTTAAATTCTAGTAAATTTTAGTTAAAATGTGTTTAATCGTGAAGCACTCATTCTCTACTGCTTTCTAAATACTCGCCAGGACTGGCTTAACAAATTTGTGATAAGAAAATCAAGAACAGTTGATTTGGCTGTTAAAAAGTGACAAATTTTTAATTGTATTTTGATATCAAATAACGGGATTAATCGCTTACTTCCCGTAACTACCTAACCTACAATCTAGAAGGGGCGGCATATGAGTCTTTGCACGCCGGCAGCAGGTATGCTAGAGATGTCCCTGGTGTAGACCCCTGATGAATCGTTTCCAATGCCTGATAGGCATTAGCTAACCGCAGTGGTCCCCAACCCCCGGGCCGCGGTCCGGTACCGGTCCGTGGATCAAATGGTACCGGGCCGCCCAAGGAACATTAAGTTATTATATTCTTTCCTATTACCGCCAGATGGAACCGTCTCGTTGCAAAGAAACAAGCTCAGGGTTCTCATTGATTTAGCGTTCTAGTGAGTTAAAATGTTAAATCACTTTATATTAATTTTTTAGTGTATCTGTATTTTATTTTGAAGGCATGTTTAAATACAATTAAAATAAAATTATTAAATCAAAACAATCTAAAACATAAACAATCAACGTCCCCCCTTCAGCGGGCCGCGGTAAAATTATCAAACGTTGATCGGTCCGCGGCGATAAAAAGGTTGGGGATCACTGAGCTAACGTATACATAAGCAGTGCTATAATCTGGATTTGTAGATTAAAACATACGATGTATATTTAAAAGAAATATATTTTTGTAAATTAACAAAACTATGTAATATAGAGATTATAATTTAAATTGCATTCGACATATAAATGGAATCTTAAAACTATTCAATATAAAGTACAAAACTTTGACAAGAACAGGCAAAACATTGGGCCACTGACTATCATATTACAGGATTTTATAACAATCTACTTTTACTAAAAGTATTAATTAACATGCAATCAGTCTATCGCTTAATAATTCTCAAATACACAGACTATTTAAGGTACTTTCCTCCCCATCTATGGCATCACCACATATTGCAAATTCCAGCTCTTAGCTAATCAAAATCAGACCCTTCACTTTCATTGTCGTACAGTTCGTTCCCACAGTTATCCGAGCTACAACTTTGGTCTACGCCATTATCTAAGAGCACCTGCTGCCTGGGACTGCTACACTCGGGTTTACTGGAATCGCTATGCTCGTTTTCTTCCACTGTTCTCACATTGATGTTGCTGTTGCAATCGTACGCCACCCTTCCCAAAACCATACTGGGGTGGCAGCCTTGGACTACAGTTTTTTCATACTTTGCCTTTATACGCAAATATTGGCGATAGCTTATGTGATCTGGGTCGGCTCGTGGGTCGGTCAGGTATTTCAAGCCAGTGCAGAAACGCTTACACCGGGCAAAGTTGCGGTTAAGCGTGCTGAGTGGGAGCACTACTTCGTCTTCCAAATCCAATCGGGGTTCTGCAACGTAACTAATTAAACAGGGCGAAATTTTATTGTATTTTTAGAAATGTGCAGTGCGTTCTTGTAAATTTATAGACAAGGACGTAGAGACAATAAAGACATATTCTATAATCAGTTGAATATTTGATTATTTATCAGCATTTGAGTTATTTTTAACGTGAGACAAAACTGAAGCAACAAACTATAATTTTAAGATATACAAGACTGAACAACTGGCATAATAATAAACATATTGAGTCGCACTTTTCATAGCTAGATTTTCCATTTATAGCTATTTATAATTAATTAGACTTCGCGACCAGTCTTGATAACATTATCAAGTTAAAGTGTTTGCATTACTAATACTCTGGAAACATTAATGCTTCAAAAATAAGGCAACAACAATTTTTTTGATAAAAAACAAAATACCAAAACTTATAACAGGATACCAATAATATTTAAACTCCTTAGGCAATAGATTTTTAGCAGGGGGCGACTGTAATACCAAACATACGTGGTTTTATCAACTATTAAAGAGCTTTGTCTAGGTCATTTTTCAAGTAATGAACCCGCATAATGGTCGTCAGACCCAAATAGATTTCTTTCTAACAAAAGGTGTAGCTGCAAGATACCTTAAGATCACATCGTGCCTAGACTTATCTTCAGATCACACTCCGGTGATTCCAACCTGTGAGTGCCACTATTCTGAAACGACAAACACACTAATTGTTGCTACTGCAGGGATATCATTCACAACCGAGTGGATATGAAAATTTCGCTTCAAACTAAACTAGAATTAGTGGCTCTGTTGCCATTCGCCGGAAGTCTTTTGACCGGAATGCATTTCGCCGGATATCAAGATCGAAGACACTATGCTGATCGTGGGGGCAACACCGGCCGTGGTAGTGAAAATAAAAATATCAAAGACTACAATTAACCTAAACAGGCTAGAACAAGACACAGTACTTTGCCGAATTTCGTTGTATGACACGCACCCTACAATCCGGCGAAACTGAATACGGCGAATAGCTTTCCGGTGAAATAATTATCTGGCGAAACAAATTTTGGCAAGTTGAAATCCAGCAAATGGGAAGGCCACGATCAAATTGGTTGTATCTCAAGGCAGTGTTCTCGGACCGATTTTGTACCTAATTTTTACAACGGATGTGCCCATAAATCAGCATTCCCTCACTGCAACTTTTGCTGACGCCATAGTCATTATGGTGACACAAAGATGCAGTGATAGTTGCTTAAACTGAGTTTAGACCAAAAAATGAGATGTGAAATTAAATGCAACGTGATAAAACTGAGATAAAATACCTCGGCTTGCAGCTCAAAGGCTCAAAAGTTTGTTTGACTTGAAAACCCCACCAAACTCGTTCATTTCTAAAATAAATTAGACCAACACCATGCTACGAAAAGCCATACGAGTAGAACACAACAATGACCTACTTTACAAGCAGTTCAATCCAGATTTTTTTTGCCGGATTTCGACTCGACGGAATTCATTTCGCCGGATAATTATTTTACCGGAAAGCTATTCGCCAGATTCCGTTTCGCCGGATTGCAGGGTGCGTGTCATATAACGAAATCCGGCAAAGTACTGTGTCTCATTCTAGTCTGTTTAGGTTAGTTGCAGTTTTTGATAATTTTTTTCACTACCATGTCCTGTGTTGTCGCCACGATCAGCATAGTGTCCTCGATCTTGATATCCAGCGAAATGCATTCCGGTCAAAAGACTTCTGGCGAATTGAATTCCGGCAAATGGAAACAGAGTCCCAGACTTTGTATTTTCATGCCTTGTAGCTTTCAGCTTCCAATTTTTATTTTGGTCGTTTTGTCCATAATTCTTCTAACTATATTATTATATATAATGCAACTAGTGCGGCGTTCTTGATTATCAAATAATGTATTGCAGCATGCTGTGGGGATGCTTAATTAATTCAATAATAATATCGGTATCATGTAATAACAGTTGTATGTAGGTTACTGGTAGTAGTAGTAATGGGCAACCAGTTCGTTGTTTACATGAAGTGAAAAGTATCTTGAAAATAATAATCTACGTTTAAATAATCACGTTAAAGGGCTATATTTCGTTTAAGTGTGAAAGTAATATTTGTATATTTGACATGTAATAGCAAGACAACCTTCTTTACGATCAAATTTGACCAAAGGTCACAACTATTATTCAAATTAGAACTTCAAGATTGTTTGAAGCCATTTGAAGTGGCAAATTTTTGCTTCAACCAGTAAAAGGTACAAGTGTTGGTGTTTGTGGCATGTTGTGCTACGATATATCCAGATCTTAAGGGGTCATAGAGCTGCAACGAGCTATTTTGATTATGAACAACCCAAAGGAGGTGTTTACAGGCTGTCATTCAGTTAGGAGCTGATAGAAAATACACTCAGGTACAAGCGATACTTCAAGAAGGTTAGTGCGTATTTCTTATATTTCATTAAGAAATAAATAAGAAGTTTGGTACGACAAAATTAGTGGAAATATTTGTAATTTATATTTAGAAAGTAATTTAGAATATTTATTTTTCTAAATTTACATTGATTCGGAAATTATAATTAGAAATTGACATAGGTATTTTGGTTTTGGTTATCTTAGTAATTTTAACATCAAGTTGGAAAAAGTATAACATTCGATTAAATAATTTGACAATATTTAGTTGATTGATTGTAATGTCAAACCAATTTTTACTATACTAACTAACTGAATAAGAAGATTCAATTGAATGTAGAAGTGAGTGTAATTGACCAAAGAAGTCAATTTGGTAATAATTTAATAATTCAGTCTTCAACAATAAGAAGATTAATAATTTTAACATTAATCCATTCAGCTGAGGAAAAGGAGAGTCTCATTGCTTAATAACTGTCTAGCCGAGGTTAATTTTAAATAGGAATCAAATGACATAATTTCAAATGTCATATTTTCATTAGTGAGAAAATATTCTTGATACTACTTCTTCTTAATAAACAAGAGAGTAGATATCCATTTAATATTTGTTATATTACAACTTGGCTTGCAACTTACAACGCAGAAGCAGTGTTATATAACAATAATCATTTCTGTTTACACAAGATATATTGTTTGGCAATCATGCGAGTCCAAAGGATGAGTGAGACTGCCTAAAACAATATATCGAGTGGCGACAGAAATTATTTGATAATTAAAGACACGAGTTACATTCGGCCATATTAAATTACGAGTCAATGAACAACGTTTGAACAGTTTATTTATAAATATTAAAAGTACTGTTAGTGTGGTTACTACGACGATTGTACTTTCAGCAGATAACGTGATGTTTGTGAAGGTATGTGATTATCAGTTATTAGTCAAGAAGGTATATGATTATCACTGTTGCTATATACATTATCAGCGTTATAAAAATATAAATCCGGTAACTCAAGTCTCCAGTTACACTGTTACTGTTAAATAACTCGATTCATGATTTTTCTTCAATTTTGTCATTTTCAACTGTCATTGTTATTATCTCTATAGTAGCAACCATAAGTAACTGTTAATTTTCTTTTTAAATCGCTAGTGAATTAATAGTAGATTGTTCTACAAGTTAAGAAAAGTGAGAGTTTTCCAGCGAACGTAAAAGTTTAAACATTTTGGTCAAAGTATGGAAGCGCAATGTTTACTGTACTGTAAAATATAAATAACCATTATACATTACAGACCTAACTTCAAAATGAATGAATCTGTTATTAATTCATGTAGTTTAAATTTAAACTGCAGTATCCTATAGCAGCTACATCGCGCATTCGGTTCTTATTTCAAATTTTTGTTAAAATATTGTTTTAAATTAAAACCCTGGATAATCCGTCGGCCAGCGGCACACCGACAGCCGAGAGTCAGAGCCAATCATCGATCACTCAGACAATTTTGTTGTGTACCGAGCTACCGAACTACCGACTATCCGAGTAATCGCACAATCGCAGTTCAAACGAAAGAATCGGTTAAACGACCATCGGAGTTACGTTCCAAGCATCCGATTATTCTGAGTAATCTGAGAGATTTTTTCATTCAAGATATTTTCAGCAACAATCGGAATATCTAGGATAGCAGAAACAATTGAATAATTCGATTCTTTTCATTTGGATTCGCCCATCACTAGTCACAGCATTGCAACAGAAGTGTGAGGTAAAATTTCTTAGTTACTTGATAATTACAGGCGTAGTGAGCGAATATCAATTAGTGAAAGGCTGGTTACGGTGAAATCTGAGTATAAAGCGAGCTAATGAAGCATAATCTAAAAACCAAAACTTAAAAATAGTGAAAATACAAGCACAAGTGCCAAAGGTCAAGTGCAAGAGTGATAAAAGCAGATAAGAACCCGGTGCGCCGGCTTTGCAACGTTGCCAGATTTAAATTTCTTCTTCCTCTTAGTACAGGCTGTGAGCCTGTTACTTACTGCACAAAGTTGAATTTAAGGGAAGAATATCCTCCTACAGGGGCGACGACCACTAAAGGTGTTTACATAGTGGCTGGAAAGCATAAGATGACACTAATGTCCGAGTGTGAGGTTCAAACTCACCTCTCAGCTACCTGCTTTCTCAGAGATTTAAATTTAATACCCAAAACTACTGAGGAGTGATAAAAATAGCAAAACAAGGAGTATTATAAAAAGAAAAGAGCGAGCAACAACACAGAAGTACAACAACAATTAGAGGCGTTTAAAAAAGTAAGGCAACTGTTAGAACACCATCTAAAGGAGCAGAAAGCACATATGAGAAAACCCCACAAACAAAATACAAAAAGAAATAGGTCAAGAGGGTAGAAATGCGAGATAGATTCGAAGAAAATGAAAAAATATAAAGTAACTACAAGAAGAAATGATAAAGGAAAGAAAATGAATAAAAAATAGAAAAACAACACTTATGTAACTGAATTGACATGCTAGAAGGAATGATGAAACCACAGAAAAAGCACCGGAAAAAATAATATAACAATAACAGGGCTAGCAACAGATAACGATTCTGCTATAAAAGAGAAAGTAGAAGAATTTCTATGAAAAGGGAGGAGTTAAAGTGAATGTAACGGAAGCATTCAAAGTAGGCGAAAAAGAAGATAAAAAAGCAATTATTGCAAAGATTCAAACATGGGAACCGAAGAGATATAATGGTGAAAAAATTGAAGGGGAGAAAACTAATCATCGACAATGATCTAACTATGAAGGAAATGAACCTTCAAAATAAAAAAGAGAAATAGCCAAAGAGGAAGAAAGAACAGAAAGCAAAATCAAAATGGGCTGCCAAAAACTAATGATAAATAACAAGTGGTACAACCAGCAAGATAATGAGTATAAGGGTGAAAGTTAAACAAAGGAGCCAAATAGATTACAAATAAAGAAGAGAACAAAATGGAAATGGACAGCGATATCAGAGATTGTGGAATGTAAGAATGCTATTAATACCTGGAAAAGTTATGGAAGTAGCACGAGAACTCACGAGATATAAAATACGTGTAGCAGTAAGAGAACAGACGAGAAGGCCAAGGAGAAATTGATAACGATGAACTTACACTGCTGCATTTGGGAGAAGAGAAACGAGAAATGAAACCACCTACATAGTATTACGAGAAATGAATGATAAAATAATACAATTCATAACTGCATATGCCCCCACAGAAGAGTGAAAAAGAAGAGGAAGACTTCTATGGTGAACTCAAAAAAAAACAAGTGATAACACATGATAATAGCAATGGGCGCCTTCAATGCGCAAGTCAGAAAGAAACATGATACTAAGCAGCACTGCAGCCTTTAAAGGCACCTCAGGACAAGCACTGAATGCTATTTTAAATCTGCCACCTCTGCACATCTTCTTGGAAGGTGAAGCCAGAATGGCAGCCTACAGATTACAAAGTACTGGTCACTGGATGACCACAGCTAATAATCTAGGACATGACAAGATCATGTCACACATCAACAACCCAATATTAGAAATGGGTTCTGATCTTATAATCAAAGCCTATGACTTTGAAAAGAACTTTACTGTACACACAAGTTGGAATCCGGACCAACTACCAATTCCAACAAATAAGAACATCATTTTTTACACTGATGGATCTAAGTTTGATGGGGGTACAGGCTCCGGTGTGTACAGTACCAATCCTAGAACCAACGAAAAAGTCAGTCTAGGAAAGTTTTGTAACATCTTTCAGGCTGAAGTACAAGCTATTAACGTATGCGCAAACATCAGCATAGAAAAGAAGCTGCTCAGTCGAGACATACACATTCTCTCAGACAGTCAGGCAGCACTGAAAGCGCTCAACGCTTTCAGTACTTCATCGAGACCGGTCAAGGAATGCAAATCCAAACTTCAAACCTTAAGCCAGGGAAATACAGTAAAATTATGCTGGATCCCAGGTCACCAAGGTATTGAAGGAAACGAGAAGGCGGACAAGCTCGCAAAAGAAGCAGCCCGTAATGCAATGACCGGTTCAGAACCTGGTCTAAGCATTCAGAAAAACCAAGCCCGCTCAGCCATTAATGAATGGGTCAATACCGCACACCAACTAAGGTGGAGAAACTACAATCAAGCAACACACTGCAAAAGATTGCTAAAAACTCCGAATCCACAAACCACCAAAACCCTGTTGAGACTGAACATAACTCGAATCAAGCAAGTAGTCAGTCTACTAACAGGCACTGGAGCATTCAGAGAATTTATGCACAGGATGAATATCTATAGAGATGAACCTGCTTGCAGACTATGCCAAGAGGATGATGAAACAGCCTATCATATCCTCTTTGAATGCCCAGCATTAGAGCGTAAAAGACACCAACTCGATTGGAGCCTTAACTCTAATCTAATCTAATCTAACTAGCATCTATGGCCTTTGTCGCGTTAGAGCCCACGGATACGCTTTGGGCTCAGACCGCAGGCCATAAACGCCTTCTTACGCCTTTGGTACATAAATGTTTCGCACGCTGGCGTCATCTTAGCAGGTAAAAAATGTGTATCGCCCCAGGGCGAAAAAGCGTCAATTTTGACACAAACTGACGCAAAATCTAACCTGCTAACCTCGAATTGGACATAGACTTACAGTGCCACCAACATATTATTCATAAGACAAGCTTGATTTCATTTTCGTTTGCTCACATGTTAGTAAAACGGCATGTGAAGCGTTTTGCGTATGTTCATTGTGCTAAAACACCAAAAAATACTTAACGTTCGCGCCGATCTTGGATTTTATAGCACGCCATAGTTTGAATTTAATAATTTTCAAAACGTCATGACTCCGCAACCACTGGCAGTATAAAAGAGATAAATAATAAATTTTAATAAGTATAGCTAACAGCTTTTGGCGGTACTACTGAAAGAAGTGGTGTTGTTTCCGCTTGTTAGGCTAGTTGCAGCCTGTGATAGTGTGTTGTAAACATTCATAAAAACTCTGTGCTGTGTTGAACACTGGTTAACTGACTACTTGCAGAGCAACTTGTACGAAAGTCTAGCCGAACTAGTTCCCGTCAATCAATCTTGTGTTTATTGGTGTTTAGTGTACTCTAGAAAGTAGCCCTTTTTTGTATAACTTGCGAATGGTGCGGGAGAAGAAAATATATTTTTTTGTTTTGGAATCATCTTGACATTATCTACCAAGTATTACTAGTATGACAACGACGCACTTCGTTCTTTCAAAAGTTGTTTACGATGTCTTTTTAAAATCATTTGACATTCAAGATTTAAATTATTATTCCGCGCCGCTCGCTCGTGTCACCACGCGGTATGTATTATATAATTTCTAAATCTACGTTTATTGAGCCCCACTGTTAAATATACCGTATGATCGAAAACTCTAATCCTCTAGAGGGCTGTGGATTTTTTCGAATTTTAATTTATGTTGGCAGTGCTGAGTAAAGCTACTTAATACTATAACCTATACAGTTTTGACAGCATCACTGAACTTTTTTAGAATTTGTAATACTGAACACAAAGCGGTGCTGTGTATAGAAAATGGAGAAAATCACTTTGAACATCATTCTGTAGTTGCTTTGTAATTAACATATTTATGTATTCAACAGATATGTTTGTATTTGTTCAAATCACATTACTAATATAACTTTAAACTGTCATATGTAAAATGCAATTGCCTGCCTACATACATTAAAACCATTCCACAGCCCTCTATAGGGTAAAAGTGTTTGATCATACGATGTTAATTTTCGAACAACAAATAAATATATTTGACTGAGTTATTTCATAAACAACGAATATTAATTATGAGAACTATAAAATTTTAAAATACGAAAGAATTATTCGATCAGTTTTTCTCTATCTGTGAGTATACTAATAATAGACCCGTATGTTAGTCTTAGAACATAATATTCTTACTGGTTCTATCCAGTTCATTAAAATATGAAAAAGAATGTATTTACATGAATACTTTTTTTCCTCAAACTAAGCCTACGCTGATTATTATCAAATATTAATTTATTATCAAATGTTAATTTTTAGATAGTAACAATATTTGAACCGTAACCAGTGCCATTTTGTTACCATCTCACACATCGACTAAATTATTCTTTTCTAAATTACGCGTGCGCTAGATATATTAAATTTTAAAATGTTCATGAATTTATTCGAATAAACTAAGTAGGCGTATAGTAATATGTAGTCAGACAATGTTATAGGGGAAGTTCCATATATGGCAAATAACAAGTCGAATAATAAGGGTTGCTCGCACTAGCCTGATGGGAAGGGGTGGGTAATACGCTGAAAGAACAGGGGCTTACTCGCAATAGTCAAAACAATTGTGCTGGAAAGATACGGGGATATATTCGTGTTATTTCTATGGGCACCATCGAATGTATCTGTCGGTGATGTACTGGGAAAATTATACCAAAATTTACAAAATGAAATTGTACAGAAAATTCGAACACTCTGCTAAGATAACATTTACGAAACGTTTTAGCGGGCCTTAGCTGAAGGCCAGAACCCCAACAAACAATGTTAATAAAACAATTCCGAAGAATTTTACCTGCTCGTGACGTCATGCAGCGCTAGTATGAGACTTGTGGGGTCCTAGGATAATAATTCCACAATATTGGTATCTTTGCGGCAATCACAACATGCATTGCTTTATAACATACACAAAATTGGCGGTAATTTGTACATGCTATACTTGCGAGTATTTGGATACATATAACATATCAAAGTTGGCAATAAGTCACGCCTGCAATAAAAGCGGGTTCAACTTAGCTAAGTGCAGCGAAGTAACCGCTAATGTTGGCGACTGGTCATTGGGGTTGAACGAAAATTCTGGCCAGCAGTGAGGCCACCGTAGCGCCTACAAGTTTACTGGCCATTTAGACTCGAAGACTGGATAAACAATAGGTAGTTGCAAAAATTGCGTCCATTTCAGGTTATGTAATGGGTTGTTTGTGGGACGGCTGATAGCGGGATAAAATGGAGGTTTCTTCGAACATATCCGATACAGTGATCTAGATGACATTTCTCGGTACTCAAAAAACGAAATTGGAATTTCACGTTAGTAGGCTGCGTTTGTGGGAGCTGGGTACATGCGACAAGGTCGCGATTTGCCAAAACTGGTGTGGTAGGGGTTCCCTCAACATCTACATTCACCAAACAGTAACACTTACATCATACCCAACCTCTTTGCTCAATTGCCCGAATGCATCACGTTGCCCGCGCTGAACTTGACTCGACACGACAGTGGCGGTGTCAGTTCTCAAATGGACGTAACAAGTAGTTTTAAATGATGTTAATATTGTATCTGAATATGTCAATTTGGTTACAATCTTGCCATACACATTCATTTATTCGATTACATTATGTTATGCCCATTTATTTACATTCTTGCACTATGAATGACTGAAGGTAACCAACTCTTAGATTTATTTGTTAATTACTAATATTTCGTTACATTCGGCAGAGTTCTTCTTTCGTTTATGTTAGGCCAGGGGCCTGTTTAGTTCCACAAAGTCGTGGTTCGTTATTTTAATCTTAGAGGTGAACTTTTGAAACTAGCTTATTGGTTAAAATCAATTTCAGCAGTGGCGTCTTATTTCCATTAATTTAGAATTACTAAAACCACGTTAGGATGAAGCGCTCGACAGAACTAGTTACGCTATCTTGAAGATACAACTCGCATTAACAATCGGCCGTCTTTGGGCGGGCTTGGTATTGTCGGCGACGTCTCAAGTTTCCCTTACATAATTGAGGTAGAACTCTTATTGCCGGCATGCTACACAAACAGAACTAAAACATTCTGCCGGCAGTGGGGCGCAGTTGATTAAAGGCAGAAGTTGGGTTGACAGAAGTAAGTTGGCGAGGAACAGAGCGCCCCATAATTTCATTTCGCATAAATAAAGCAGGATTGTGAAGTGCACCGGGAAGCGCCTAATTGGTTCGAAAAACTCGACTAGATGAGAGCAGTCAGACTTTAATTCGTTTTAAGTCATTACCGGTGACTTTTAGCAGGATACGAGCGGCGAAAATAAAAACGGCCTGCCGGGTTCATATTTTATTTGCCTTTATTATTTATCTTCCCTGGACTCTGAAAAGCAAATTTATTTCGCGCACTTTTTGCCTGGGCTCAAAGCGTGGACTTAATTAAAAAGAGATTGAAATGAAAGCTGATAAAATAAAGCTGTTTGATAAATTGTTACATAAAACTTGTAATGTTGGCTATGGAGCGCCACGCTTTTGGACCGTCATCCCGTTTTGTGCGACCTAGTAAAAGGGCATGTAAAGCATACCTGAAATTACGTGTGAATACCGCGGAATCTCAGAAATGTTGATTAAATATTCGAATGAATTGACGAATGCGACACAAAATTCCTTGTATGAGTATCATTGACTGTTAAATTATTTGAAAGCAATTTTGAATTTATTAGTATCTACTGATACATTTTAAATAAACGTTGAGTAAAAGTGAAGAATCCAACAAAATGGTGGTAGTGTCATATTGTTAAAATTTCAATTGTTAGCATTATAAAAAACGATTGGTGATTTAATATATCCAATATGTTATAGTTAATCTTACGTTTTTCACCTCTAATATGATTTAAATTGTGTACAGGTGGCTTCAAAATGAATTTTAACCCCACTCCTTGCATGTAAAAATTGTTCTTCTTCATAGTTATTTCCAATAATTGTTGTCGTTGTTTGTTATGTTCTCGGATTTGTACCTGTCCGCTTTCGTGATATCTGAAATAGCTTATCTGATTTGAAAACACTCAGAACTGCACTGCGCTTTATAAATGAAAAACAAACGGTAAAATTAAGAACTCTATTAAGATAACATTTATAAAAAAAAAATACAGTTAACCGAGCCCAGCCATGTAGCTGAGACCGGAACAAAGGGTAACAAAACAGTTCTAAGAACTTTACGTGCTTGTGTTGTGATGTCACGTCGCCGCATAAGCAAAAGTTTCCGATGAAGAACTTCTACAGGGGAAAACAATAGCTATGCACTGGTACAGACCGCTTAAGGCGTTACTGCACTTCTAAGGGCGATATCCTTCAAAACTTGGTTTACAAAATGCAACTTACGGCGGTAATTTATGCATGCAGAATCTTAGCCTAGTACATATGCCATATTTAAAATGTACGGTAAATTGCATATGCAATAAAACAGATTTAACTTGCTGGGCGCAAAGAATTAAATGATGCGTTATGCCCCGCAGCGGTTAAAAATTGGTCGAAAAGCCTTACTTGGCCGAGCTCCATGAAACCAAAATGGGTAACTTCAAGATTGTCAACTGGCGAATTCGCGTTGCTCTGTACGCGATATGACGGGGAGTCCTCTCAGGGATCCATAATGGCAATGGTGTAATAGTTCAAAGAAATTAAATAGTAGTTAATACGAATACGATATATTTTCAGGCTAATTAATTATATACATACGAAGATATAAGCTAATGTTAAAACTAAATAAAATAACGTGAGCAAACGAAAATGAAATCAAGCTTGGCTTTGAAATATTTGTTGTATGAATATATTATGTTGGTGATACTGTAAGTCTATATCAAATTCGAGGTTAGCAGGTTAGGTTTTGCGTCAGTCTGTGTTAAAACTGATGGAAAACCTAACCTAATAACCTCGAATTTGACATAAACTTACAGTGCCACCAACATATTATTCATACAACAAATATTTCAAAGCCAAGCTTGATTTCATTTTTGTTTGCTCACATGTTACATTAAAAACCACAAAAAGTAATTAATGTATATTAAATGTTTGTAATAAAGCTTTACTGTTGACCTTGGTAGTTTTATAACTCATATGGCCTTTTGTTATTAGCTAGTTTAGTTGTAGTAGAAGACCTTAGTCGTGGTTACAGAGAAATCAATGCAATAATGCTCAGGAAGCTGTCACAATCTGACCCCCAATACTGAAAATATATACTCCAAAGTTTCACTCAAATAAAAGCCAATCTGTTCAGAATTAATGTAGTAGAAATATATATCAGCTTTTAAATATATGTGTAAAGCAATGGACCAGTCCTAAACTCATCGGCTTAAAATACCAATGTATTATTAAGACGAAATAGCTGGCTTCCACACGCAATTACAAATCAAATAATGGCAAAGTTACCGTATCTGGAATACAATTAGATTTAAAGTACATTAAAACGACGACAGAATAACCATCTTTAATACGCAAACGTCCGATGTATACAAATCTGGCTGCACGCGATATTTCAGGACTCAGAGCTGCCGCTTGTCATGCGTCTAATCCTTGGCCTGGAGGAACACTCAATATCGCATCTCATCTGGCATTTAAAAATTGCAGCATGTAGCTTTACAGCTGGGTCCGGCTTCTCCACGGTGCTAGAAGACAGGGCTCTCGTGCTTGGTTAGAATTCGCTTTAAGGTGCGGCAAGGTAACGCCGCGATGCTTCCAGCTTGTATTGTAACTGGCTGTTTGCAGGGCACGTTAAAATACGTCGAAACATGGTTCGAAAGGAAAACTTTGAAGCCAGGACACTTCTTACTGGCAAGACAGAAAACACTTTGTTTGGCGTTGCATGTTTTAAGTATTAAATGTAATAGCTTTTGATAATAAAAGCATCGCGCCATTATAAAGTATGAGTAAATAGAATCTCACAAAGAATTTTTACAGATTAGCTATTATGAAGGAGATAAACATATGCAAAAAATACTTTTCTCAACAATTTACCTAGGAGTGACTATTTTCCATATCTTTATATGTATAAGAAACAACAAAACTGAAAACTTAAGGTGCAAATAACAACAGATAATTACTTATCAATTACACAAAGATTCAACATTCTTTGTTTAAGGTAGACAATTGCTAGGTGCAATTCAATTCAAATAATTCTGGGGTATATGAAATAACGAAATCGTTAAAATTAATTACGTTTTGCTGTCGTAATAAATTGTACATTTTATGAATAGAATTAATTCAAAAAATAAAGTATTTTTGGATTCTTCTAAATAAAAGGCAACATTTACTGTATCTCTCTTTCACTTTCTTCGTCGCTGAAAAAAATATGTTATTGGCAAAAATTGTTATTCATGTACCAAATACATTATGAAGATGTTTATGCCTGTTTGAGGGCGATCAGTTTAGTCGTCCATTGGCTATAAACATCGAGTAATGCCCGTGGGGCACACACAATTTTATGTCGTACTAATGTTTCATAATAACCTAAATAATGGCTCAGAAAGCTTTTATTGGATGATCAACCATTGCTACTACGTACAACGCATCGAAATAGGTACGTTATTGCTCAGAAATTTGGGGCTAACGATGAGAGGGCGTTATAAATTATAATGCCCTGGCTGTTATGGACTTGTTATATATTCCGTATCGCAGGTGTAAACAACAAATAATAATGTACTAGTACGACATAAATCGAACTAGACCGACACCGTACACAATTTACTTACAATAAATCTAGAGAAATTATCTACCTATGGTGGTGATAGTTTTTTATATTGAGTGTGTGGTTTAGCTGATGTTTGTTTTCATTGACGATTTTAACGCGATTATTGCAGAACTTATGTCCTTGTCAATGGTGTGCTGTTACGTTTTTGTAACACAGTACACAAACGTTCTAATATTCCTGGGTTTTACAAAGTATTGTTTTTAATTTTGGTAATCTTCTCCTAATAAATACTACGAAAGATGCAGTTTTGTATTTGTTTATATTATACACTCGTATGGATATACGTATTCACTATTTGTGTGGAATCGTGGACTATTTAATGTGCCATTTGTTACGCGCCGAATGGTTTTGTGTTGAGCCTGAAATTTGCATTCAGAAGAAGCTTTAGGCTTCTTTTCCGTTTGGCTGTAAGCCAAGCAATTCCCGCTGCTTGTCGTCACTTCTCATGACTTGGGTGTTGCTTTCGCTCATGCTAGAAATTGAGGATGATTTCTTGTGGCCCTCGCCTTTAGGATGTATTTTGGTTTCGGAGCGGCGAGCGGCGTGTAGGAGTATTTTTCCTTCGTCAAGATGACGGATTAGGCGTTCGAGTTTGCGTTAAGTGACCCAATCATGAAACCTTTCCGCTCAATTCATTGGTTCGAGCTGCATCCTTCTGATCTGCTACGGCAAGTTGTAAAGCTAATCAAATTTTCCTGGATAGGTGCCCTGATTGGATACGTGGTTTTTAACCTTACTCCTTGCTAGTCCTGTTTTATAGGCGGCCTTGACCTATTGCGGCATGGGCTATTTCTGTGTACCGAGGAGTCTGTAATCTGCCCACGGAGCGTTTAATGGATGACAAGCGAACAACTGTTTGATTGTGCGTTTTATGAACTTATAAAGGTTTCGGGCCGAATTCTTCAAATTCCCCGTGAAGTTTAACGTGTGTTTATTTGGTTTGAGACTATATTGCTGTGCCGAATTCGAGCGCATTCGATGAAATCCATTCAGGCAGGATTAACCTTTGTTTATATGTGTGGTAATTTAACTTTGATATCATACGTTGCACCTGGCGTTATGCGGTGGCGTCAACACCTCACATGAATTCGCTTAAGGCCTCATCGAAGCTTAGTTTGCCTCGATGAAGGTTTTATTAGAGTACCGTATTACTGACTATTGCACATTTTATTATTGATATGTGTGTTTTACTTACTGCAAACTGAGTTATGGCCAAAGCGGGCCGGGTTTGACCCCCGGCGACTACACCGGAATTTTAAAAATAGTACGCTCTCCGACTACCACGCTAACATCTGTGGTAGTCGTTAACTTCTAATAAGGGAACTCTTCCTCACTTTCTACGGGCAATGTTAATCACCTACCCGATTTGCAAGTAAAGAGGGCTCATACTCATAGAACCACTTTGTGGTAAAAGTACAGCCCACTAGATTATATATAATAAGAGTTATGACCTAAGTATGATATTTATTGCATTTCACATTATTGTAATTTTGATTAAGTTTGAGTTTGTGAGTTCTCGTTTCTATTTTAGCACATTTGTTATGTATAGATTCATTGCCGCCTCTTTTGTAATGATGAATGAATATATAAGCTTTTGTAATGAACCCATGCTGCCGTCACTGGTTGCTATCTGGCCGTCAAATGTACCCATGTAGTTAACGCTGGTTTGATTTTGGCATAAAGTTGGTATCACACTAAAGTCATTAGAGACTACTAGGCGTACCCGGAGTTGTCCTCTAGTAAAACATTAATTAATTATTATTGAATGCTGTAGTCGTAGTTGAATATCTGATACTATAGACCATAAATTAAACATAATTATAGTACAGTTATAGTGTGTTGATAGATCATTTAGAAATGTAAATAACTGCATTTCGTTGCATAGTTTTTCTTTATTTTATAACATTTAAAGGAGATCTACACTTCGAAGTGTCTTATAATATAGAAGTATTTTATGAGCGTACAAAAAATGGAGTTTAAAAAAATTGTTTTACTTAGCAAGTAGTCTTTTACTTAAGTCGAAGTACTTCGATCTCAATAATGACACAGTCCAATCCCAGAAGTCATTTGTTACTTCATGACTATGGCTGTGAAAGTCTCCAAAATCAGCCTTTTACTTCACTAGTGCTGTAAAGTATACAAAACCAGCTTTTGAATTGAATAATGCATAATGCATCTTAATTTCTAGTTGATTTTACTGTAATGTGCTCTAAGTCGTAGAAAATCAGTGTACGCATGTGCACTTGGGAAAGTATCTTTGCTGAACTCGTAAGCTTTCATCACTTATTCAACGACTCTTACTAACATTTTTTTATCCGTAATATTTCACAGTTCTTACTTAAACAACTATTTTTATGTCATATGATATTTTTTACCATGCTGAGCAAGAACTTACATGTTCTAAGCCACTGGATCGTGCAGATTAACTCAAATTCGCCTAGTTAATTGCATTTGATTAGAAATTGTAGTACCACAAATCTTTAATATTTTTCTTCGGCTAACACTTCCTAAAGGACGCAATTGTTTGACACTTTCCATACGTCAAAGGTATGTTATTATTGCATACTATGCAATAAAAAATTTATTGCACACTTCTGTCATTTTATTGCACGCTTCTGTCGAAACTATTTATTAAATGGGGAGTTTGCAATTTAAAGCAATGAAAGCATACCCGACATGATTCTTAGTGAGTTTCCAATTTTAAATGATTTTAGCGTTTTTTAAATTTCTTTTAGTATACATATTTGTCAGTCGAAAAAAGCATGTATAAAGCTCGTATCTATAGCTTCTATTACACAACCCCTTTTGTAGGAGTTTTTATGTATAATAAAAACTAGTGATATCTACCCTGTTTGTTTAATTCACAGAAGTAATATCAATAATAATATATATAATTCTCACTTACCTTGTTGCTTTCAACTGAATCATATATTGACATATCTCATACTTTCATAATTGACTTTGAAATTATGTCATGTTTAAATATACCTCGGCTAGCCAGCTTATTTAGCAATTGAGACTCTCTTTACTTCCCAGCTGAATGAGTTAATGTCAAATATAAACTGTATTAATGAATTGTACTTTGAATGACTAAATAAATATCAATTTGATTATTTAAATCACACTCTTAGTACTTGAGTTTGAATCTAATTAACTGTTATAGTGTATTAAACGTTTGAATTGACATTAGAAATTAATAGTCAGATTAAAGTTGTCAAAATTATTTAATTAAATGAAAGTTCCAGTAAATGAGGTTAAATACTTTTTTAAAAAATAACTAGACCAAAATGATAAATTTCTAATTATAAAGATCGAAACCGTCGAGTACTCAAATCACAATATTAATTTAGAAAACTTAATATTCTAAGATTCTCTAAATCTAAATACAAGTTTTAAATTCTAAATTTGTCGTATCCAAACTGTTACTATAACACTAACCTTCAACAGCCGAACTCGTACTTGCGATGTGGTTCTAATATCAGTTTCACACTGATCGAAATCGTCAAACACCTACTTGGAGATGATGAGGACCCATAAAAGCTCGTTGTAGACAGACTTGACCGTTTAATATTTTCTTAAAACGGTATTGCAGCATGCCACACACAAACACTCACTAAACTGATGGCTTGTACACCAATGACCACTTGAAATGGCTTCTATAAATTTCCAACTCACTATGTGAAGAATAATATTGACCCCTTGGTCAGTATTTGATCATGCAGAAGGCTATTCTTACTAACACGTATCAAATTTGAATTATATCCTCACAATTAAAGGTATTATTAGACCTTTAATGTGAATATTTTGACTGAGATTCTTTAAATTATAGAAACTTTTCAACTCTTGTAAACAACCTCTTGGTTGCTAATATTTACTGCCACCCGTTATTCTCTTACACTTGTTATCACATGATACCCTTTTGATATCTTGATATTAATTGAAAATAATTAAGCATTCTCACAGCATGCTACATTACACTTCTAAGAATCTCCTTCGGCTCATTTTTTAAACTTTCTCACGCGTTCAAAAAAGTGACGTTTTAGATACTCTTATAAATAACTATTCTAGCTGTTGAAACATATTTAAAAAACAGCAAAATATTTTATTAATATCATACAATCTCGTTAAGCAATCATTTGAAAAACTGCATTTATAACTAATTTTGTCGTATTTTTGACCATAGAATCTCAGTAAACTCTCTTCGTAAACACGAAGTATATGAGATTTATAATAAGTACGGAGAGTTGCTAGAAATTGCTCTGACATAGTAATAGTAATACTAGAAATGATCGTGTTGGTTCGCTTTTTAATGAAAGTATTGAATATTGGATTTCTTTCATTATTAATAGCTATTTATATTACAACTATGAAAGTCAGGACTTTTGGACGAGCCGCAGTTTGTGGCCATGCGAGCGCAGCGAGCGAGGCACATAAATGAGACGAGTCTAAAAATCGGCTTTCATGCGATTTACAAAAATACATAATTTTTTGTTCTACTGCTTTGGAAGCTTTTTTTTTAATTCTTATTCTTAATCGAGGAGGTTGGGAAAACTCGAGTAGGTCATGATCATACTACAAAATAGCAACGTCTATTTTGATTTCTACCAATGGAAACACGGCGTTAGCGTTTATTGCTATGGTTATTATTGCTGATTAGTAAAAGTTACCAGTAAACAAAGTGGGTATTTTCAGCAGCTAAACCGTGCCGAAGTGTATAGCTCTTGGATGCAGTAGAACAAAAAATTAGTTTTGGCATTTATTTTGCATATAGATGTGATAGCGCTGTAAATCAGCGTAGCTTTTGTAATTCCCTACCTTCATATGTTTCAAAAAATTTCTGATGAACAATTACCTTCGTCATCTTATAGTTAAGTTGTACAGATGAAGAGGAAAGTCCTAAAATTACATTTTTTTTATCTTTAGGAGGAAGCCCTTGGAAGGGCCAAACACTTGCAGTTACGCCACTAAAATTCATCCATTGCAAGGAACTATATATTTGGTATAATGAACTGGGTTTTTTTGGTATTATTCTGATATTAATAAATTAGATAAATCCTAAGGAATGGCTTTAACTAAAAGCAGCAACTAACTATGTCACATTATGGCGCGAAAAATGAACATGTATCCTGAAATGGCTGCAGATATGTGCTTCCGGTGTGATTAAATTCATAAAACTGCCAACTTGATCCTTCGCAGCTTCTTAATATCCACACAAGCCGAGAAAGCCTTTAACCAGTCCGAAAGAACAGAACATAACGTTACTTTATTAAGCTTTTCCCCGAGACACGACGTTGCTAAATTTCAAGATTTCTTAAAATCACTGCAAAGAATGTAGGTCTCGAAGATTAACCTTCCAGAACTGATGTAGAGCCTCAAGGTACGTCCGCCCAGGCATTTTTCTTCGTCTCCTTTGAAATATTAAAATTTCTAGTCAAAATAAGCAGGCCGTGTACAGCTGCGATTACCATAACAAAGTTGCTTCGTTATGTTGCGGAGCGCAGGAAAACAAGATATAAAGTGTGGGAAACTGTTCTTTTCGTGTGTATTTTGTCATGTTCGGTTCATAAATTCGGCGAAATGATATTGTATTGGACTCGATCGCCGGGTATATAAAATACGGATGACGTAAAGGAATTCGCCGTTCGTGAGGCGAATAACGACGACGACAGCTACACGGCACTTCATAAATGTCGGATGTCCCGGAGTCCGGCCCGGAGAGACCGCCACAAATTCCCGGACCAACTTTTCTGCCGTAACTTCTGCTTCGTAACTCCCGCTCGTGCACTCAAAAATACCCGAAATTGATGACATTGCCTGCTTTTGATGATGAAGGATTCGTTCTCGCGAACTACGACTGACAGCTTTTAAAGCTGCTTGATAAGCATTTGAATTCGCATGTCCTCACATTTTTCATTTTTAAACCTGTGTAATTTTAAATCGAAACTGTAGCTCATTCTGCATGTAGTGGATCAATTGGGATCTTTAAGAGTCAAAATATAAAAAAAAACCTTTTAAATCCCAATTTATGGAATCAGTTACTACTCTGAGCATAGAATATAACAACGCTGGGAAAAGGATTTTTGTTGTCCAGAGCTGACTCTCTGTAAGGGGTACTATAATAGTTAAATGGTCAGTAATTCGATTTATTAACATCGTTTCTCTATGTGGCAATCATTCCATATCTTGTCACGGTGGTGTCATGCATGCGAATTAACAAAATTGCATTAAAATCTGCTTTAAATTAAACTACCGCAAAATTTACCCAAAACAAGCGACCAAGTTTACAACACCAGAAAGTATTATATTTTTCATAACTCAAGAATTTAATAACTAGTAGAATATTTTACTAACTCTTATTCTTATTCAGAGACCAAACAAAGCGCTTGTACCCATCTATTAGTGTAACTTAATTTTTATTATTACTTTTACTAATGGACTTCGTAATATGGCAGAATTTAAGAGAGCAATAATGCAGTGTGATATTGTTTCTAAAACACCGATTTCCCAAATAATAACTACTTTCTTCAGTCATTAGAGAAAAATGGAAAAAAATGCGTTTTGCAGAATTTTTAGTTTTTGAGCCTTCAAACGTAGTTATAATATCTTTCACAAAACGCCTAATGATTGTCTTAATCTTTACATTTTCAGAAAGTACTTGTTGCAAGAAAATCCCCGTTTACGACAAGTAACAGGCTTGAAGCAGGTCTTAGACTGAAACAGAAGGGGGCTCGATCGCGCTAGCCATGACAATGGTACCTGGAAAGATACGGGGACCAAGTGTGTTAGTTAAATGCACCACTGGTGCATATACTATTATGTAATGTGGAAACTCCACCGGGAAAATGTTCCTTGCTGCTTTAGAAACGAAAACCATACAGTAAATTTAAGAACTCTATTAAGATAACGTTCACTTTTAAGCAGCTAAGACTGCAAAAAAGTAGGGTAACCAAAATAACCTCTAAGAATTCTACCTGCTTCCCATAACGTCACGTCGCGCGAGAAGCAAACGCGCTCACGTGCGAATCGCATATGTGATATTAAATATTAATATATTTACATATCCAGTCATAAAAGTTATCGTTTACTGTACGAAGGAGCATATTGTACGCGGCTGTAAGGCCGAGTACTTTTCAGTTCCTGAGTCCAGTAGAATAACTTTCATGACATGCTATGTATAAAATTTTACCTAAAATCGCCAATAAAGTCAAACTAAAGCATAAAACCAATTCATAACCTTGAGATTTTGAAAACGTCATTTTGACAATCGTTTAAAAAACTAGTGATCAGGTATGTCAAAGAACATTAGATTCTAGAAAGTTAACCATTACAGGGCTAGTACAGTAATAACAGTCAGGTAAAAATATTACTGTACTAGTCATGTAATGATTAAATTTCTAGACTCAAAATAGCCTTGAAAGTTTGACTGTCTTGTCGTTTTCAGGTAAAACAAATTTAATTTAGCTGAGTGTAGTACATATACATGCCGACGACCAGATAGATGAGTAATCCCAGGCGGCGGTTACTGAGGATAAGCGCAGATCCTGGCCGGCGGTAGTGCTCCGCTAGTGGCCAAAACCTTTCAGGGCTGCGTCAGCCTGCTCAAGAATTTTCTCCAGGGCTTCGTCAGCGGCGAGCGTTGCTTTATAGTATGGTTACGATACGATAGCTGGATGATGCGAGGGTTTTTCTGAATAAAGCCGACTGGAGATCGATATGAAATTTCGCAATACTCAAATTGGGTGAGAGAGAAATTCCAGATTTGTAAACTGACTGTTTCCGAAAAAGGCAATCTTTCTAAATTGCCACTGCAATGGGCTTTACAAAGAACTACATACGCCGAACAATAACGTTCACGACACACACAAACATTTAGTTTTACTGCTCCGATCCAACTGAAGATCTATTTTCCTCGCCGGAACTTGGTCCGAAAGCTCAACGAAACGTCAAGCCCTTCTTCCGTGTGCTCACCAAAAGTAATGGCGGCGGAAATTTTTAGCCGGACCTAACAACGTCGATAACTAAGCTATGATTAACTGAAACTTACTTACGGAAGGTAACGCCTTTGTATCCTAAATACGTCCCTGGAGAACATAATAAGTTGCTGTGACGTCTCTAATGCTGCTTTTACTAGTGCTATCGTTGTGGTTAATTTTTATATCTTATTTGCACTTTTGTTCACCTAACTAGCTCAGTATTCATAAAACTCTTAATTTACCTCAGTTTGTGGCTAGTACCTACGTGTCAATATCTGTCAAAGACAGGAAGAGCACCTGCACTTGTAGCATTCTTGGGCTGAAACTGACTTAATACAAAATGCACAAGAAAATATATATTGACTTCTGAAACAGGAAACAATGAAGAACATAGAATTAAACTCTAAAATAAATGGCCTCTCCTAAACATAACGATATGAACAAAGGATGTATGCTGTACGACCATTAGCTAGTTTCTACAAGCATTTACAAGGCAAGCAATAATATAAATTTGGTCTGAAATACCGAACTGTCTTTAATACACGAACGTAAACTGCATGAAAGTCCTGCCTCGCACATGGTATTTCGCCGCGTCTCGCCGTCTTTGTTTCAGCGTTGGCACAATTCTGCAGCACGAATGAGCAAACTGCCCAGCGAAAGTGTTGCACCACCAATAACTCTTGTTATGCAGGGGCTTGTCGCTCTAAAAAGTTTCGTTTGCGCTTGAACACACTAACTTCCGGCAAGGCTCGCAAATCCTGCTTGGATGCCGGACGCACGAAATCCTTTACGCGCATTTAAATTAAATAAGCTAACCAAATAGACCTATATCTAACTATTAGAAGATTTACATGCTCAGATTGGCTATATATGTAAATATTAATTTCTAAAATAAGCTCAAGTTGAGTTGGGTGGAATCCTGTTTCAGCTCTTACCTTTTGCAGCTCTAGTTTAATAGTAAATGTTGATAAGGCAAGAGTGCAGAATTTATTTATATTGCGTTTGGATTTTCATATTTATGCTTTTCTAATCAAAAAACTTTACACAATTTTCACATTTCATCAATTTTTAAAAAGAAAATGTTTGCAGGTATTAATCTTTAGTTACTGTATATAAAATGTAGAAAAGAAATAATGGAATAAATACTAGGTGGAAAGTCTACAACATTTCGTAATAACTCTTTTTACACAACATTTCGCATAAACGTGCTTGGTTAGGCTTTGAACTATTCTGCTCATTTTGTAGCTGTTGTAGAGCAAGTGTTTATAAGGTAAAGAATAATGTAAAATATTTGCCTGAATTTTTAATTGTACTTCGTATCTTAAATAAAAAATAAAGCTTTCTTAGAGGATCTGCTTGCTTAAAAGAAGTACTTCCGTTTAAGTGTCCCAATAGAACAAGAAGTACGGGTTGGTACTGGTGCGAACAATAAAATCATCAAAATCGGCGAGAACGGCATTTATTTTTTTTATCCCATGATTATATACTTTCGTGTTATAAAACGAGTAGATAATCCTCATCTTGGAAACGTATTTTTTTAACAACCAGGAAACTGCAGAAATTGTAGCTCTTTTGCTCTTTGCCGATATAGTAACATGGAACTGCAATCATATTTGTTTACAATTTAAATTGCCCTGTTGTTTACACATTATGTTCAGATAAAGTAGAATATTAAATCAGAATCAAAATTATTAATACTAATACGTAGGATAGTTAGTATAGATTAATACTTTCATTTCATGTACAACTTGTAAACAGAATCATTATATGCATGTAATAGCTACAGAAATGTCTGAATTCGAGTAATTGCCACTTCTATGTTTATTCGATTGCAAGAACAGTAACAGCTCTCAATGAATTTCAGCTCAGTTTTTTAGTTGTCTTAGGGAAACATTTAATTATTTGTTTACACTATTAATGTATAGCTTCATGTCACAATTTTACTGTGACAAACACTGTTAATAGTATATCTACCAACATGTTGGTATCTTAATAAGTAATGTTTGTAAATGACAAGGAAATGCGTCAAACAGGAAACTATCTGAAACTATCGTTAATTGGAAAGAGTTGTCACAGCTACGTAGACATGATAAACCGTTTATCAGTATACGATAGTCATTTACATTTAGATGATAGGTTTTTCAGTATATACATGATGTTCTACTGGTATTGTGTTTTATTTTATGATTTTTATGATAATAACGTGTGTCCAAAAAGAAATTATAAAAGGGTTGTGCATGGAAACTAAAAATTATGTAAACAGCAAGCTTTAGAATTCACTAGCTGTGTTATTGTTGTTGTTGTCATAAGTTTATATTGTAATCTACTATGGAAATTCTAAGTTTGATGTCTCTAAAGCTTGCTGTTGACATTAGTTTGGTTTCCATGGCCAACCCTTACGTAAATTCTTTTTGAACACATGGTACAAAGGCACTAAATTGTTTTTAAAAAAACATTGCATATTAAATCTACGTAACAGTAGGTACCTACAGAAACATCGAAAAGATTTACGACAACGTGACGAGTAACATCTGAGGGTTTAGAACATTTTTGAGCATTAAGGTTCGTGTTATAGTAAATTTCCACGTTGCGTTAATTTTCTAATTTACGACCTTTATTTCCTTTGCATCAACACCAGTTCAATTCAAAGTTTAGTTTTTCTCGGGTAACTTCTTATAAAATATGTAGCACGCCACTGCTGGTCTGATTGTTTTTTGTAAATACAGCCAAATCATAAATAGTTTGCAGTAGTAACTAAAACACATAAACTTTATGGTAATAGATATTAACGATACAAGTTTGATTATGAGCGCCATGTGCAAACGTGTATTGTTCAATATTATATCTTCATCAATAAATTCTGATTTAATTTATTTTTTGTTTTGTAATATCATCTACTAGCTATAGCCCGCCGCGCATGGCGCATTTAAAATTTCGCGCGTTATTAGTGTGAGATGCATGCAGATCTTTATGGCACGAATGTCAGCCGAACTTGCATCGGGCGGTGACCTCGGAAAATTGATTTCTAAGGGTGCTTTAAACGCTGCGGTTGGGCTCATTCAGCAAGACAATAATAAATTCACCTTATTATTAAATGAAATGTACTTGTGTTCGTAGTTTTAAAAACACAACCAATAGGCATAATAAAATAATTGTTTTCTATGATAATATCGCTATTAAAATTAAACGGGAAGTTTGTTTATAAAAACCCGAAAATAGTAACTGTCGAATGCAATCATGGTACTTTTGCCCGTTTAACACGGCATGTAGTGTTATGCTATATAGGTATGATAACCGCACTGTGTGCCATTACCGCACTGAGTGCGGTAATTAACGATACTTAAATTGATTTGATAAGTAGTCTGTAACAACACCAATGAATATAAAATATTTAAGACAACCAGTAGTACATTACCAAATACAGACAGCTTAAAAATCGCAAATAATAACAGATTAGGTACCAAATAATTGTAAATAACAAAAGTACGTAATGCAAGGGAAAAAAGTAATAAATATAATGACGTTTACACAGGATAATAAAAACTCCTGGGGGCTTGGGAAGCATCTGTCAAGAGCAATACTATTTGACAAAATGATTCGGTAAAGTTATGTAAGTCGCCAATATTCAGTGATGCCCCTGTACTCTGATCAGAAGATAATGTTTGTTGGTTTTTACATATATCAGCTGAAGAACATGACTTGAAGGCTAAAAGGCTCGGATAATGGTCGTGAAACGCTCACTGTGGCTTGATACATCAGAACAGCTGCGAAACAGAACCTTGTGCAGAGTAAAGCTGAGGCACATGAGAAGTGTAGCAACCGCATAGATAAGCATCCAGTGGGCCACGAAGTTGAAGCAAAAGTGAGGTTATATTACCAAACCTCGACAAGCAGAAAGCATCGACGTAGTGGAAACAAACAATCGATAGGTAGAATTAGAGTTTAATTTCGGCTTCCAGATACACAGCTAAGAAATTTCTCCAATTTGTAGGATACACACAAAAACAATTCCAATAAATAGACGAGCGCGTCTTAACTCTTAAAAAACGGAAAGCAAAAGGGCACGAAAATTAATAAGCTGTCGCAGGTGGAACATAACAGCGCTTGTAGCGAAAAAACGGTCGCGGCGAACATAGCGGCGCGGTGTATTTAAATAGTATATTAAAGTATGAGTTGATAACAAGATCTTTAAAACACGCGCGAGTTTTCGAGCACGACGGCGTAGCCGGAGTGTTCGAAATAGAACAAGTGTTTTAAAGACCAGTTATCCACGAATACTTTACGATGTTTTTTATTATACCTGCAATACTGGAAATAAATTACACACTAAAAACTTAGAAATCATTTTGGTCGGGATAAATCGAGAGGGCATAATAATATTGCTACTATTGTTACGAGAATTGTTTACATTTTTGTCGCGTCCACGTCCGTTGTTGCATTCAGTCGTGTCAGCAAAATAAAGATAGCGATGAAGTTATAATGTTACCTATATACCTTGTTTCCTTGACAACCTTTAAAGCTCGGCGTGCTTTAATCGCCTGTTTTCACACGCTCAGGCGTGCTTTAAATGCCGATTCTGATGCAGGTATAATAAAAAATACCTAAACGACTGGAAGTATGCCTATGCAATGCGCATAATGCTGCAACCACTGGGGACAGCACGGCGTGAATTATACCCATCTATAATTGAAACTGAGTATATAACATAAGCGAATACATGAAAAGTAGCAACCTTTTGTAAGTCTAGTCGTACTTGAGCAGTTAAATTCCACTGAGCAGTTATATTCCACGTCACATGTCCATTGCTGATATTTGTATTTTTTAAATTCTGCATTTATGTCATCCTACTAAATATTAAATATACTCCATTCACTATAGTCCCGGATTATCAAAAATTACGTTTTATGGTAGCACTGTTGAATTTGTATTGGTTTTTTTGTTACTACTAGGTTGGACAACCCAAAAGCGTAATTTTTACAACGTGCGTTTTTGTGACCTGGTAACTTTTATTTATTTTTGCTTAAGTCATAACCTATAATTTATAGTTTTGACATTAGTAACTGAATTAATTGTATCTAGTTACCCATAGCTTGACTTAAAAGTATTAACCATGATATAAATCAGGGACTAGAGTGAATAGAGTTTACCTATGTATTAGTACATCGCGATATTGCAATGAATTAGTTTCAAATGTTATTAACAACATCGGAAAACTTGCAAATGCCAACATAAAACGCTTCCAACGCATACATGTTGGAATAGGAATTGCTCATAATAAAATTCAGAAGGGCAACCAAATCAGGACCCCGAAATCATCAAAACCAGTAATTAAACGGAAATTAAACTGCAGGGCGTTTACTACTGAAAGTACGAAAAACAGTATTTTCTGTTAGCTGTTCAGAAATTCAGGTCGTTCATTTCGGATATCCTATCGCTTTCACCAAAGCTTATCGGGCGGTATCATTTGCAAAGGAATATTGCAACAATGGCCCAATTTTTAATTAAAAATTGAATGGGGAATCTTGCGAAGGTCTCTACGTACGACAGGAATAAGCGCTGCTGGTCTCATTGATGTAGTTGAGCAAACAAAAACGTTATTAAATAAAATAATCGAATCCAATCTGGTAACGCCGAACGTATGAATTATGCATGGAGGCGACGTCGCTCAAAGGCCCGTCGAATAATATGTATTATTCCTAATAAAGCTTCTTAATATTCATCTCGTTCGTTTTAGCCCTCCTCTTTTATACATCCAAAAATAATCAGGAATGAATAGGTTCAAATTGGCCGGACTGCGGAATAAGAGGATTACTTCTGCTTTTGAATGAACGGCGAGGGCAATTTAATATTTTTCTCTTGAACGCATGGTGCCATGATAAAAATATTTGTTCTGATAAGCCCAACGTTCTTGCCAGATTCGAATTTATTACTCTACCGAAGTCGGCCCGAATTATACACAACTAATGGTTAATTAGCCCCGTTAATTGGATGGCTGCGCTCCGTTTGATCAAAGAGTTTTCTAATTAGTCATTATAATGCAGTTCGCTGTGGAAGGCGTAACCGCTGCGAATTAACGCATTTAATTGTGCCATACATTGATTTCCTTTTTGATAGAGTGCTGATAGTCGTAATGTGTTGATTCAGGCTGATAACTTATTTGGGTTTTTCGCACACGCTACTCTTAATGGAGATATTTGTTTTGGCTGTATTGACTGCGAAAATAGAGTATCAGGCGGAGATAACGATGCTTAAATTAAATTTGACATGCTAGCGATGGTTCATCTTTCCCATTTGACATAGACAGTTTTTTGCAGAAAGTTCAACGTATTTATACGATCATATTATTAACGCAATGTTCACACAACAATCGGTTTTTCATAATGTTCATCTATAGACTTAAAAATTACTACTGCATTCGTTTTACAATCTGCGTCATGGAGGCACTGCTATTTCAAAGGTCGTGGTTGGAAACAATCAAATAAAAAGCTCCTCGTACTAAAGAACTTAAAATTATTTCTCATGTCATATGTAAGAACAGTACTTGCCATTACATAACGTATCATTCAAAGCGAGTCGATAAGTGTGAGGGTTTGAACTTCTGAAGTCTAGATTTCTGATCGTCATTTTTTAGCCTAAAATTTTTAATTTTCTAGTAAACCAAGGCGTATAATTTTGTTTGGTATGTTGCGGAAAGTGAGGTAAAATAAACCCTCGTCCAACGTATTCGGAACTGCATTTCCTAATTAATGTAACATATATGAACTGGCTTTGGAATGCAGTAACTAGGTCGGCGTCGCTAAGATCGTGATTACAAAATCCAGTAGTCATCGGTCAGGGCTGATTCGAAGAGCTGTCGCTAGATACCAGAATAACGGCAGCCCAGGAATATGGCAGGTAAGGGCGACTCCAGCAAGTCGTTTTACGTGGTGGCTGCAGAAAATATGAATGCAGAACGACAGAATTTCAAATATCCCACCAAAGTCGACTTTAAAAACGACGGGGCCGAGAGGTTAAGGCTTCGAGCTTGTAGTCTAGTCTATGCCTTGGGTTTGGAAAGTCCGATAAAAGTGGAAAGCTGCCTAGAAACGGCTAATAATCTTCCCAGACGGCCACAATGGCAACAACCTGCTTCTACTTTAAGCTGCTGGGAGACTTCTGAATTATACACGCCCGAAAAACTCGATGTGTTTATAACCAATTTACGCAGTTTTAATCGTGTTAGTTGTTCATAAACAACGTTGCTGTTGTAGTTCTAACGGTAGGTCAAAAAGTTTTTCAGTCCTGGGCGGCTATGGTATAGTTCCTAATTTCCGAATGCAACTGTAAGTCACTTAAAAATCAAATGTCAAGTTTGATATTTAAGTATAAACATGGTTGAATTCATAAATTAGGAACTATACCACAGCTGACCGGGACTGAAATACTTTTTGATCACCCGTTACATTCGTTAATAGATCGAGGATATTACACCTCATGCTGGTGGATTGTAGCATATAGGTATGCAAATAAAAATATGTAACAGGCTTTATAAAGTATCTTCTGATTACAACTTTACATGTGCAAAATTAATCAAATCGGGCCTATTTTCTCGTTTTAATGTCTAGGCTCCTCAGTTTAGAATTTCAATTTCCTTAAACATCCACATCCTCACTATGGATAGCCAAGTCGTACGAGAACTAACCTACTTTTGGTATTTACATAATGCAAATGAAATTCAAAACCGCGCGGTATATATGTATGTATGTACCGAATTTGCAGGCGCCGCGTGTGTTTGCTTTAACGGCTGAGTGCTCGCTAAAAATGTCTTTGCAGTTCCGAATTTCAGTGCCACAATAAATTATACAGTAGGAGCACCAGCAGTAGAAGCATTAAATCAATTATCTTCCGTTCCCCAACGTAAATAAAACTGTCGTCGTTGTGCTCCTCCGCGGCTTCGCGCGCCCGAACCAAGACGAAAGTGTTTGCAGAAGCCAAAATTGCAATTTCGCCCTCATCTACATCAGATGGTGGCGACTAATTTGAATATATCGGTCTGAGATTCAATGGAAATAAGAAGCTGTTCTGCGGACTGTAGAAGATAGTGAGACGGTTGAGTGACGTCTAAAATACTTTGAAATTGATGTAGAGACGAGTGGAAGATTTGCTCGTAAAAGGGTGCTGAAATCTACATGGGATCTGAGACAACTCCGGTTTTTATCTAAACATATTTTTCTACTACTTCTGCTTTGTGGATACAGTTTTTAGTTTCTAAACACTTTATACCTTCGACTTCCAGAATGTAAGGATCTAGCGATGCTAACAGTGTTAGAATACGCCAAAAGTTAAGATGTACGAGTATCAGCTACATATTAATAGGACTATCCAATACCCTTCTATCAATCCATTTCACATATGACAAAATATTATTAGAGACATTGTATTATAAGAGCGAGAATTGGCGTTTTATTATTTTCCTCAAAGATATACCGGGTGGGCCACGTAACTCGGCGCCCTGAACATCCATGCTAGGCAACCCAAAGTACTCGTACATGATGAACGTGGTTGTGTAGTATACATACTTATTGTGATTCGCGGCAAATTTCAAAAATACAACACATCTGGGTTGTCTATTTTGGAGGTTCAGAGGGACCAACCTACTTGGCCACGTAGCCCACCTGGTATATGCAAATACATGTTTCGAACATCAATACTGAATATACTTAACGAAAGGTTTAACAATTTTCTAATATCCAGAACAAATTTATTTTATCAGCATATCAGGTTGAAAAACATTATTCTTCCCAAACTCCCTGTTGCTAGGCTGCCTTTACTATGAAAGAATAATTGAAACATTGTCATTAACTGCTTGACAAGAGGTTGATTAAATATTAGATGTAGCTGATAAACAGTCTTAAAATTACTATATACAGACTTATACCTCTCTAAGCCGTTCAGTCTTCAAACAAGTCTTTTTGTTTTCTATTTAGTCATCCCTTTTTCCCTACTTTATTTAATGCCATTTTGAGAGGCGTAATCCTTGATATTGTCAGATAATGTTTCATTGTGAAACTTAACGTTGGGCGTATATTCAATTTGTTCGTGTTTATGTAAAATTTGTAGTTTTTCTAGCCACACAGCTTAGATCGTGTTAATTTTTGGTAGCACTTGGTTATCCACGTATTAATGCAAATGTAACATCTTTAACTGATAAATTATTGATGCAATTATACAGTGCGAGTGTAAAGTCTGGAACTATCGAAATAGAACTTTTATCAAATGTTTTTGAAAGAAATCTTCGAACACGTCAATTTTTATTTTAAAAAATACATATTTTACTGTAATTGTCACTTTTAGATTGTCTTTTGTTTTTGAGTTATGACGTTAGCGATACTTTTTTTAAATGGAAACCCTCAATTTTTATGATGAATTTGGACACAGCATGAAATTCTAAGACCAAATACTCTAAAAAAAGTATGGTACTGTATTTTGAAATTTTCGAGAAAATCGTACGGTTGCCAGATCCCCTCAATACTAAAATTTCAATTGGTCCTGTTTCACTCAAATATTGTATCATTATTTATTTAATTAGGAGCACACAACAAAAACAGATAAACAAACTATGAAGAACTGTCATAATTTTAGGGCTAACTCATTGTTTCATGGCTACTTGATTTTTATTCGATTTTTGTTTTAATACTTTAATAGCGATTTTCTCGAAAATTTCAAAATATAGTATCATACTTTTTTAGCGTATTTGGTCTTAGAATTTCATGCTCTGTCCAAATTTATCATAAAAATTTGGGGTTTCCATTTAAAAAAATGATCGCGAACGTCATAACTCAAAAACAAAAGACAATCTAAAAGTGACAATTACAGTAAAATATGTATTTTTTTAAATAAAAATTGACGTGTTCGAGGATTTCTTTCAAAAACATTTGATAAAAGTTCTATTTCGATAGTTGCAGACTTTACACTCGCACTGTAGACAGATAATACCTTAGTCGAAATTCTTCACTAAATGACTTTTTACCGGTGGTAATCTCCGCTTAAGATATGCTCAGTAGGGCCGGAGTTGGGGGCTAAAATAAAAACAGATTTGCTTGCGAATTCAAAATAATGGATCTTAGAAGACACGGGGATAAAGTTGTGTTAGTTTAGTATGTGATGGAGTTGGAGGTTGCACAATGGAAAACCTTCTCGACATGGGAGATGTCGGCGGTGCTCAAAATCCAGTTATGACTTACCTTGGGCTACTCAGAAAATCATACAGTAAATTAAGGATTCTAGTAAAATAACATTCATAACATTACATTTAATGGAGCCAGCCTTGTAACCAGGGCCGTAACTGGGTATAGGCCGAGTAGGCCCCCGCCTACAAGCGCAAGCGGCAAGGGGCGCCAAAATGGCACTGAAAAAAAAAGAATTTCTTTCGTACTAATAAAACTACTACTATTTTAAAATAAACGATTTTAGTCCAAATAATGCTAATTATAATAATGCGAACTACGCCCAAGCTGGTCGATACATTACATTGCCTTGTGCAATTTGCAAAGGAAATGTTATATGTCTACCAGATTGTAACGGCGTTTATTTTATACTTATCACCTATATCAATCAAAACTTTCTTCGTGTCCCATATAATATTATAAGCATTATTATTATTTTTGTATTTGGCAGCTCCATATTTTATATTTTATGTAAATATTTTCAATAACTGTAAATGGTGTTATCCGTTAAAATAAAGTATTATTATTATTATTATTATTATTAAAACATTAGAATTACTAGCTTGTTAACCCACCGCATAGGTGGCCTTTCCATTTTTAAAACAATGTAATACAGCAGTGGCGACAAACTAACTTAAATTTTTAACAACTGTTGGAGCGGGTCCACTGATATTACATATAACATGTGAGCAAACGAAAATGAAATCAAGCTTGGCTTTGAAATATTTGTTGTATGAATGATATGTTGGTGGCACTGTAATTCTATGTCAAATTCGAAGTTAGTAGGTTAGTTTTTGCGTCAGTCTGTGTCAAAACTGAAGCAAAACCTAACCTGCTAACCTCAAATTTGACATAGACTTACAGTGCCACCAACATATTATTCATACAACAAATATTTCAAAGCTAAGCTTGATTTCATTTTCATTTGCTCACATGTTACATTCACTGCTTTGGGCTCATCGCTGATACAGTCGTCCATTGCAACAATCAGCGGAACACCACATACCTACCGATTTTGAGTGCTTACTTGTTCCACTAGTATTTTTTTTCAGAACAATCACTTTCCGTGTAGAATGTGTTCAATTTAAAACACTTCAGCTACCCTACACGATGGTAGGTTTTATAAAAAAAGAATTATCGAAATTGGCTTGATGCAAGGCTTATACTACGTGCCGACAGAAAAAGCTTCACGTTTTAAATATATTGATTATTACAATACAGTGTCAGCAACAAAACAGTGTGGCTGCGAATACAGAACCTTATTCTACGCTCATATGTTGCTACTCATAATATGCAATTATTTGTGTATATTGTATTATTTTAACATATTGATATGTCTTTACTAACTTTTGAGCGCATCACATAGGTGGTCTTATTCTAATTAAAATAATTTTTGCATTTTTGAAATAAAAAAGTTAAAAAAGAAAATTTTTAATACAGAAAGCGCACTGGAAGAAAAGCAACTTTTGCTACATCGGATTATGGAAGTTTTTTAAATTCGCTACAAAATAGTTAAAAAATACTTTAATGCTGCTAATAATACAGAAACACTTAGTAAAGTGAGTTACATGAATTCGGAAATTAAAAAAAAAAAAATAGCCAGTGGGATGTGAACCCGTGTTCACTAATAAATGCACATGCTTATCGTTATGTTTTAAATGACGCAGTGGCGTTCCGATTTTGAGTACACCATATGTTTATATATAGGAATTTGTAAAATGTTCTACTGACTGCATAATAATATGTGCTTCTTTAAATTAGAATTGTGTTTTCTAATGTTGTTTTCTGTTCTTTTCGTGGTTTGCATCATTGGAACTGTTATGTTGTTTATTACTGTGGAATTAAGTTCAGTAAAATACAACCGTTTGTGGAAAACAATAACACTCCTTTTATTAATTTAGAACATACGAAAAAAATACACTATATACAAATTCGTTAAAATGAATTTAAAATACAAATACGAATTGTGAGTAGCCTGGTTTTTGATACTGAATTATTTATTAATAATAGACGTTAGAAGCTGATCTTGGTCCTCGACTTTGTCCAAAATGGAACAAGTCGGAATATTGCGTTTATATATGGTGCGCCTGAATGGAAGCGATATTCCCTATTCTTTTGAGTACAATAGGATTGTCCAGCTAAGCTCCCTTTGCTCTACTGTAGCACAAGAGGTTGAAATAACTTTCGTCAAACAGGACTTTCCCTTTTCGAGCGTTTACGACTATATTTGTCCACCCGGGTTGACTTTCCTTCTTCGACTAGTTTATTGTTAGTTGGGGCAAAAGGGCTTGTTGGCCGATATCCCTGCGTTTATGACATAGTGCCCGGCTGTGCTAGAAATTGCATCGTGAAGTTTAGACAAGTTAGTTTTGATTGTTCAACTCGACGACACCAATCACACTTGACAACTTTACTCCAATTTTACTAGCTGATACAGTACTGCACTTTAAGTCACATTTTAGTTTATGGCCTTCTCTTTCACGAAATACGTTTTCAGGCCATTGAGCACCGCTACGCTACATTCACATTTCATTTGTGTTGTATTTTCTTATTTCAACATTTAGTTGTTTATTTTTAAAATGTTTGAATAAAAATGTTGGATTTATTTTTGAATACCTACCTGTTTGTTTGAATACATTACATCATATATCCGGAGATAAATGCAGAAATCATACAGTATTTTTTGCCACATATATCGTTTTTGTACTGAAGGGCGCAAAAATGTTGGCTTGTCTACAATAAAAGTTTGTCTAGTTACGGCCCTGCTTGTAACTGTGGAGTTTCGATGGGCCAGTGGCGTCTGTCGCTGCAGTCGAGGCCACAACGAAATACGGAGCGTTCGGGCGAGAGTTTTATTTCCATAAAATGCTTGCTGTGACCTCTGTGACGTGCAAAACATTGCCTTAAAAAATTACATTGTCGTGACGTCACGTCGCGTAGCAGGGCTAACAGATGTTTGCCTGCAGAATAAGTCGCAAACTCCGAGCGTTGCTCAAAATCTTCACTGGGCGCATCGAGTCGCAGGCCGCCAAAGTTGAGCGAGATTTTTGGGCTCGACGAAATAAGCAGAAAAGATCAGCCCCCAGGGTTCTATGTTGTAACAGATATTACTTTTCAGCATTGGCAGTTCTGTCGATATACAGTAGTCCAATAATATGGTTACCTATTATACCACCCATACTTTTACCTTTCCTGATCGTTGTGTTTTGGTAAATGAACATATTGCATGTCCTTGTATTTCCATTTTATAAATTAAATTTTCAGTTTTATTTGTACAGTAGACTGCGCTTATTATTAACTTTTTCGAATATTAATTCACAATATGTGGTAATATATACTTGCTCAGCGCCAAGACTTACACCCACCTTGTTTTGTGATCTCTGTAATAGTTTGTCTGACTTTAAACTGACGAAAACCTGCACTGCAGTTTACCAATGAAAATCATACAATAAACTTAAGAACTCTATCAAGACATTTAACGAGGTCAGCTTTGCAGTTGCGACCGCAAAAGAGAAGGATAACAAGACAATTCTACCTGTTCGTCACATCACGTCGGGCTATAAGCAACGTTTGTAGCCAGCATTCTCCTGTGTTGCAGGTTCACAAGGGAAAACAATATTGATAAACTCGCGCAAAGCGCTCTAGGCATTACTTTATTTCTAACGGAGATACGTCCCAAACTTAATTCACAACTTGCAACTTACTTGCTAAAGTACATACAAAATTGGCAGTAGTTTAAGCATGCAAATCTTAGCCTAATATGTATGACATACTGGCTGTTTCCTAAAAAACGCCGCAACCCATAACTCCGTTGTTTTAAATTTTGGACCCAACAAACTATATATATTTTTAAATGGCAAGACAAGAGCTACCTTTTGACATCCCGTTCGTAAATATCTTTCAACTGTTTTGAGCAACGACGTTCAACTTTTTTATTTTAAATGGAACACCCTGTATATTTTTACATATTTGGATTCAGGATGAAATTCTTCATGCAGTAGTATGCTTCATTTGTTTTTTGGACACTTAGATGTATTTGAAATAATTTTTTAATATTGCATGTAGACAGTCGTACAGTACCATAAAATTTTCAAGTGTGCCGTGGAAAACAATCAGAATGTTGAAATATTTTACTGGAAACAAATTTAAACAAAACTACAAAACGTATCTACAAGAGTATTGCTCAAACTGACCGCCACCTTGTTGAACACACAACTGACAGCTTCTAGTTACTCCATTGGTCGCATTCAATATCAAATTGGGAGGTATTTCGCGACAAGCATTGATAATCCTCTACCTCAGAATTTCTTCGTTTTCTGGACGTGTTAGACACGAGCCGTAAGCGAATGTCGTAATGAATATGAGTGTCTTAATAGCCATTAAATGAGAGTTGCATACACTTTTTCTACGACTAGTCGCAATAGTGAAAAATAAGCACTTTATTTTCAAAATTGTTTAAAATTATAATGAAATTATGAGTTGTAACTAAGGAAATATTGTGGAAAAACTTTTATTATAAACAAAACACAAAAATGTCACAAAATCAAAGTTTAACAAAAAAAAGGAAATTTTAGAATTATTTTTGATTTACAGTTATAGTTGTGATGGTACAGTTATTAAAATGCAACTGCGGCGCTTCTGGTAGTTTTGTGACAATATTGGTGGATTCCATTGTTGATGTTGATGGAGTAGTAATGTTTATTGAATTGTTGGTTTGGTTATATTCAATTGAATTCATAATTTGATTGGCTACCCTGATTTTATTTTGAATTGATTCGTCAATATAGTTTTCGGCCACTGTTGTGGATTTCCATCCTCCGTGACATTTTAGTGACGTGATGTCACCACCAGCATCACCATGTTTTCCCATGTTTCCAAATTTCTTTATTCCTACGTTTTGTACTGTGCATTATCTGTTTACGTAATTGATAAAAAAAAGATGGGGTTTTACAATTGTTTGGACTTTCATGTACTTCTTGCATATTTCGTAATACTTTCCCGTTACTGTGAATTTTCGTGTTGTTTTCGTTTTTGTATCTTTAATTGTGATTAAAAGGGTTGATGTATTAAATGATTATACATCAACCCACCTCTAAATTCCAATTTGTGTAGCTTATTCTTTCTACAAGCTCTCATAATACCAAAGATACATGCCACCTTTGAAAAAAAACAGTTTTTCATGTACATTTGATTGCAAACTAAGATTTACTTACCTTGGACAATAAATATTTAATATCTGGGGCTTCTCCAATAAATTACTTTATGTCATTTGTAGAAAACGTTTTTGATTTTTTTGGTTTATAGCCTTCAGATGTTCTTTTCAATAAGGCGTGCAATTTGGGATATTTGGTTATGTCCACTTTTTGTTTAATAGATAATGTAGATTTCAAAATTGAATAATATGTCCATAAACTTGTGGATTTTTTTCTTTTTTGATAACTCATCAAAATAAACAATTAAGACGTTTTCTAAAAAGCTGCTAACCTTATTTTTGTCCCTCCAATCCATAAACAGAATATAATTTTTCGTATGCCTTTGCTGATTTTACGGGTAATAAATTGTTTGCGTCATTTGTGGCTTGTTCCACAATTTCTGGTGGGGTTAAATTCTCAATTTCACTCTCATTATCACTCATTTTTATCGATTTTATTTGCAACAATCACAAATTTTAGGAATTTACTAGGTAAACAGTGACTATCAATTGTTAAAATTGATAAATTTTAGAACTTTCAGATGGTCATGGCACTATTTGATATTAACCGAATATTGGTTATAAACTTGTATCTAAATGAAAAATTTTAATATTAATGGATATCATTAAAGTACAGGTAGGAAATATACAGGGTGTTCGGATAATAGGGAACCATACATTGATGGTGACTTCTACGCATTAAAATAATAAAAAAAACTTCATATGCAGTATTGCCCGAAAATCGTTATTGGCGTAGATACCAACCCTTAAAGTTTAACTTTTTTTTTTAAATTTTTTATTTATTTTTTATAACTGAGTAGATAACTACTTTAAACTTGGTGTACGTGCTCTTTATTGAAATGCTCACAAACAAAAAGAAAAACAATCGATAACATGTATTTTGAACTGGCAGTTAACCTAAAACTATATTTTCTTTTTAGTCATAACTTTTATATCTGAAGACATACCTCCGATCTAGATACGGCATCTTGTAGGGAATAAAAAAATTCAAAATTAATGTACTCTTGTTTGGTATGCGTAACAGAAACCGTTTGGTTAGAAATTCTATCTAAAGTTTTAAGGCTTTTCTTTTCAGGGTTATTATCTGATTAGCCTTGATAACAAAAATACCATACATTGATGGTGAGTTCAACGCATTAATATAATAAAAAACTTCATATGCAGTATTATCCGAAAATCGTTATTGGCGTAGATACCGACCCTTAAAGTTTTTGCAATAGCTGTATTTTATTTTATTCATAGAACACATATCAAATACCATAAATCTAAATTTAACATAATAAAAAAACAACACACGGTTTGATGTTTCTTTAAACTTTATGCTACTTTTATAAACATTCACAGCACATGTTCGAAATGCCCTCCGTTCATGCGTATACAGCTCTGCGCTCGTAGCACCAACGATTCCCTTACGCGCGCGAATGTCGCTAGTTGATCACGTATAGTTTGACAAGCATCTATTATACGCTGTCTCAACTCTTCTAAATTCTCGACAGGAGTAGCATAAACAATAGCTTTTAACCATCCCCACAAAAAAAAGTCAAGAGGATTTAAATCCGGCGATCTTGGCGGCCATGGGACTGATCCAGCCCGTCCTATCCATCTTTCTGGGTAGGTTTCATCATGTAATAACCACATGTTTCTTCGGATTTCCAACGGAACATCTTCAAGTAACTGTGGAAGATCGTTCTCTAAGAAAGATAGATAAATCGGTCCTGTTAATCTATTCGGAAAAGAATGAGGTCCTATTAGTTGATCTTCGAGTATCCCAATCCATACGTTTACGGAAAAGCTTTCTTGGTGTCCAGCTTCAATAATTTCGTGTGGGTTTTTTTTCTGCCCACAAATGAGTATTTCGAAAATTTATAAATCCGTCTCTAGTGAAACCTGCCTCATCTGTATACAAAATGTGAGACAGAAATGCTGGATCAGTGGCGCGTTTTTGCAAAATCCACTCGCAGAATCCGATTCGCCGTGGATAATCACCAACTTTTAATGCCTGAAACTTTTGAAGATGGTAAGGGTGTAACAGTTGTTCGTGAAGAACTTCCCAAACTATCGAGTTAGACACTCCCTCCGTTAAAGCAATCCTTCTCGTACTAGTCCCAGGATTTGCCTCAACTAGATCTAAAACTCTTTCTTCCATTTCTGCACTACGCGTTGTCCTTGGCCGTCCACGATTTAATCGAGAAAAAATAAATGTACCCTTTTCTCGAAGGCGTCGATCTATGTTGCCAAACATATTTTTATTTGAAATTCGGCGATTAGGAAATGATTCCCTATAAAAACGTTGCGCTTCTCTTCCATTACCATTTGCTCGTCCATAAATTAGGTGCATATCCGCCATCTCAGCAAAAGTATAATTAAAATTCATTGTTAACACAAACTCAAACGTCAAGTTAAACAATAATAATTGCACGTAAACAACTCGACATCAAACAAACAAAAGTTGCATTTTTGATATCAAGGCTAATCAGATAATGATCCTGAAAAGAAAAGCCTTAAAACTTTAGATAGAATTTCTAACCAAACGGTTTATGTTACGCATACCAAACAAGAGTACATTTTATTCCCTACAAGATGCCGCATCTAAATCGGAGGTATGTCTTCAGATATAAAAGTTATGACTAAAAAGAAAATATGGTTTTAGGTTAACTGCCAGTTCAAAATACATGTTATCGATTATTTTTCTTTTTGTTTGTGAGCATTTCAATAAAGAGCACGTACACCAAGTTTAAAGTATTTATCTACTCAGTTATAAAAAATAAATAAAAAATTTTAAAAAAAAGTGAAACTTTAAGGGTCGGTATCTGCGCCAATAACGATTTTCGGACAATACTGCATATGAAGTTTTTTAATTATTTTAATGCGTAAAACTCACCATCAATGTATGGTTTCCTATTATCCTAACACCCTGTATAATAAATCAATTAAAGTATAGGAGTAGAAAAAGACCTTAAACAAAATCAGAAATCAAGTCGTTATGGTACAGTGGAACATAAGTGTTATTAATGTCAGTTGCTCACATACTCAAATGTTACTGTCTTAGGGAAAAAGACGTTGATCTAGATCGATCATTATTTAATTGTCTGTGATAACTTAATGCTCTTTTTGAATATGAAAAGTGCTTAATTTGGTTTGATCTCGTACAAGATGGAGACTATTTTCTCAAAAAATTTTAGTTTTAAGATTTCACTTTATCTTGAACGTAAATTATAGAAAAGGTAGCAAGCTTGTAACAGACATTTAGAGTTTATATACAGGGTTTCTCAAAAAGGTGTTGCCAAACTTGGGGAGGTTATAGAAGATATTGCTGTAAACAAATTTTGCATATAAACCCCTAGTCGAAAATGAGCCGTTTTGGCCCTGGAGCAATTTTTGTCCATAAACGTAATGTTATCTTGTTCGATATTTAGTTAATTTTTATTAAAGAAAACGCGAAAATAATAAATTTATAACAATGATTAAAAATGGCGACCCTTAACCTCGTTACATAAATGTGCCCTTCGATTCATGGAATCGCACACCCGTTGTAACATATGCGGATCTTTCTGCACGAAAAGACAGGATGCCATCACTCTTTTTAACAGTTTCGCTTGTGTGGCTACAGGGGTTTTATAGACGAAGAACTTGATGTAATAAAAATTAACTAAATATTGAAGTTGTTTTCTGTCAACAAGATAAAATTCCTTTTTCTTCAAACGGCAGTAAAATATGGCATTATACTGCTGGATTGATGATGCTAAACTGTCACTTTATTGCCAAGCGGCAGATAATATTATCTGCCGCTGACGAGCGGCAGATAAAGTTATTATCTGCCGCTGACGACTTTATCTGCCGCTAACGAGATCAAGTAATTTTCTTCGAATTTTGTTCACAAAATTGTAAATAATTTGTTATAAAAACGTTTGAAGAAAAAATACTATATGTTATTCGGAGCAAAAGTATCTTTATGTGGCTCGGCTGTACTCATCTGCCTCGCAAGCTCGGCAGATAACCCGTCCAGCCTCGCCACATAAAATATAACTTTTGCTCCTAATAACATAATATACTATTTTTGAACAAAAATTGCTCCAGAGTTTCGACTAGGGGTTTATATGTAAAAAGATATTTACCGTAATGTCTTCTATAACCTCCCCAAGTTTGGCAACGCCTTTTTGAAACATCCTGTATAATATTGCCTTAAGGTAGGTTATATGAAAATCTAAACGAATAAGTGCATACTTAACTTGAATTCTTTCATACAACTTCCAACGCATTAAGTATAACAAATGTGCCATTTCAAACTTCTGAATGTGTTATATGCAGTTCTTGAAAGTAACAATTTCTGCCCTTGTCTACCACTTCATTTTTACCTTGGAAGAGCGCAAGATTAATTCAACTCCAACTAGTGAACATCCCCATTTTCAATTTTATGTCGCAACTGCCACGGTTCATTGTGCCGCTGAATGTATTATAAAGTCTTCCCTGCAAAGCAGAAGCGACGTGCAACATTTGTTATCGGCCGTCGCGAATACAATGTGTGTCTATCCAGTGAATCGTGAATTGTGTTATCCGCCGAATGGCGGTTGCACGACATAGACGTAGTAACGAAATTACAAATCCAACTCGAATTGAACTTGGAAGCGGCTTACTCTGCAAGCGCTGCTCTAAAAGCCATCACTGCTCTCGGTACTTGACATTCGCAATCTCATCTCTAGATCGAGTGCTAGTTATGTAGTATTCCTGGATTAAATTGAATTAATGGTTTTCTCGTGGTTATAGGAGCATGCGTAAGGGCCTAGAGTGGAGGGTAATTGGATACGGAAAGTAATAAAAATAATTGTTAAAAACTGCTTGTTCAATATCTGAAAATTGGGTAAAGAGAGTTGTTAAAAGGGTTATTCGAAACTGCGGGGATATTGTCCATAAGTGACTTTTTTACATTGTGTCCATGGGGATGCCATGAATAACAGCCAGGGAAGTGGTTAAATGAAAAAAATAAGTAGTTTTGTTAGTTTGATTTTGTTAGATTTTCATAAATAGCTAAATATCTTGCTCTATTTTGTTTTCAATTTAGAAACAAAGTAAAAGTTTTGTATCATTTTATATTGTTATTGAGACCACTTGATTAAATTTTCTATTCAGACTGTCATCTTTCAGTTATTACATAAACTTGTATACTTCATATAGCGATCACAATTGGCTCATCATGTACAGGTATTATTTGTCACACGTAAGGATAAAATCTATTTCACATGAGAAATTCAGCAAGGGTTCCCATGGTTACTAAATATATTCGGCATTGATGCAGTCGGGTACAGCAAAAATAGCATTTGCATTTGATTGACCATAAATCAGATTTTAATGGATTAGGGAAGTCGGATCTTGGCCTGTAATAAACGCAATGAGTTAAATCTACCAATTTTCAATACAGATAAAAATCGTAATTCATTTACGACGAATTAAAATATTGAAATGCGATATTGGGCTATCGTAACCTAACATCCAATCCAAGTAGAACAAATGCATGATGCTTTAATTAATTTAATAACTAAATGATTTAAGCACTATGGTCTCATATAAAAGAAAATATATGAACTCTGCTGATTTCTCTAGCATTGCTACCATATAACCATTAAGTCAGTAAATTAAAAATACATGCAGGTTTTTTTCGTGTAATTTTATATATTGTAATGGATTGCATATAAGTAGATGAAGACAAGGATTTGATATTACATTGAAACATTTGATTAAAATATTTCATTACTAAATTTACAAAGATGATCTAAAGTATAATAATGGGATATCAGATTTATTAACATGTATTTTGTAAAATAATGGAATAATTTGAATTCAGTCGAAGAATGAGAAATAAGAAACAGAAGGTTCTAAAATGATTTAAAAGTTATCTGCAATATAGTGGAATATTAATAGCAAATACTTATTTGAGAAATGTTATTCAATATAGCGGGTGTTACTAAATGTTATAATAAAATATAGTGTTGTACTGTAAAAAATATGCAAAATCGATCACTAAGGAGATATTAATTTTTATGTACACAATAGAAATTTTGGAGAGAAAAACGTAATAATTTTTATAAAAACTGAAACTTTGAAAATAAACCCTTTTTCTAACGTAATTTCTTGATCTATTTTGGTGTGAGAAAGGGTTGACTTATAATAAAATTGGTGAGAAGAGAATAAGTGAAAACTTGAAGAATGTAATGAAGATATGGAGAAGACGTGAATGGTAGGAAGAACATAATTTAAAGTACTACAAGCTATTGAAATAATTTCTGGAATTGAATGTTGAACTTAGTTTATTGTCAAATAATAATTACATCTTGTGAATTGCATAGCGTCAGCTGTATTTACTGGGAATAATAGGACACGGCAGGATTTTTTTGAGTAAGAGACTGGGAATTGGAAGTGGTTTTTCATCTGGTGGAGTTGACCTTGGCTGCACTTTTGATGGAGTGACGTTTTGAGATTGGCACTAGTTCAGGTGACGTCCTGTAACTTCTGACAGATCGGGATTCGTGTGATTTGGATTGTCAACATCTTGTTTGAAAGGGATAGTGTCTTCACTGCTGGAGGATTTTGTCGAGGTTCGTATTGCTGAGTTGTATGCTGATTGAAAGTTGGAAGAAGGCATTTCCGAAGCTGTTTGCAGTTCTTGACAGTAGGCTGAGCTTGTACTGAGGTTACTCGGTGGTTGGATCTCCTAAACGGCGGATTAAGTTCTTTTTGCGAACTGCAGTCATAGGTATTTATTGAGCAAACTAAAATAAATAGTAAATCAGTGAAGTATTCTAATTAATAAAAGGACCACTTCCTATTTCAAGTTTATTGAATGACAAGGAGGTATTTGCAATTGATATTCCATGTACATTATTTGAAGTGACACTGGCTTTCATTGAGATTGTCAAAAAAATGACTGGTATTTCAGGAATAATAAACAGTCGTGATATTGCGTGAACCGACTTGTTTTGGGAGTAAAAATGTTCTACTGAGCTAGCAAGATTGAATAACTAAATATTAATGATTCATAAATAATGGGCATAAGAAGTACTGGAATTCATCTTAAATGAGAATTTATTTAAAACTAAAATAGAAGTCATGCAGTCAAATGTGACATATAAATAACAACAATTAATTGACGTAATGTAAAATAATTACATATCCAACCCATAAACAAAATACAACAAATAAGGTGTGAGCTTCAATAAGTTTTAACGTTGTTGTTGTTTATTATAGATACGATTTAGGCATAAAGAGTACCGGGTACCCTACACAGCGACTGCAAGGGTGATATGGTCAAAGTCCCACTAGTAAGGGATTAGACGGAGAGCCAGCGACAAAATAGTTACGTCATTTCATTAAGAAAATATCCCATGTTACAGGGGCGCAAAGTGGTAGAGATGACAAATAAAATAAAAGTATCTGGCAGTACTGAAGTGTATGGTTGGTGGCACTGTCGGTATATGTCCAATTCGAGGTTAGCAGGTTAGATTCTGTTTATTTGACACAAACTGACACCAAACCTAACCTGACAACCTCGAATTTGACGTAGACTGAGAGTGCCACCAACAATAAACTTCAGAACTGTCAAGCATATAACACGTATCACAGGCGACTCTTCTCACAAATTTATTCGATCTCTCGGTATTTCATTTTCCTATGGTTCTTGGGTAAGGTATCTCCAGTAGATCATGTTTAGTTATGTCAAATTAACCTGACATAAATCTCACGTATACTTTTTACAATTAGGTCATAATAATTGACATTTGACAAATACACATATAGCTAAAAATGTTTGTCAAAAATCAAAAATTATAACCTAATTTAAAAAGGATACGTGACATTTTGTCAGGTCAGTTTCACATAACTAAACATACTTTTCCGAAGGAACAGAAGAAATAAGTATATCTCTACTTCTTTTCACCACCTAAAACCAGGCAGACTTCCGAATTAATTAACAGCGACGCCGACGTTAAGAGAGTATAGTAAGAGGAAATATTTTCATAATGAAATGCCGTAACTATTTTTGTGGCTGGCTCTTAGACTAGATCTTTTACACGTTACAGATCATAATAATACGAAACCCACAGAGCGCGTGGCCCAGCGACCAAATGTTCGCCTCTCAGACGGCCGGACCCGGTTCCATTCTCGGCGATTGTAGGATTTTAAAAATTGTACTCTCTCCGGCTACCTCGCTAACACCTATGGTGTCGTTAACCCCTAAAAAGGGATCTCTTCCTCCATTTTCGACGGGCAAGGTCAGCCACCTACCCGACTTACGAGTAAAAATAGGGCTCATATAATCACTTAGTGGTTAAAAACAGGCCACTGGCCTGTCGTAAGAGGAGGAAGACGAAGACGTTTTACATTTTGTTCCAACCATGACATTCTATTGAGGCTTTTATCCGCATTTTTTATTTTAAAAATCTCACCGAGAGAGAAATCGAACTCACGACCCTTGGATCAGTAGTCAGGTTGCTTAACCACGCAACCACTGAACCCGGCATGCAATAAATTATTCTCCAATATGTATTTAGATATATACTGGACGTACGTCGAAATATTTATTGACATTCCCATAGAAACACCCAGAAGGCAAAAGCAAAATTTGTCGCAAATGTTTTGAAAGTAGCAGAGAATTGTTTAGTGTGCGTCCTTGAAATGCACTGTGGTTCCCTCATCACCTCTCTGTCTTCTTTTCTTTAAACAGAGTATGTAGTTCTTTAACAAAGAATAAAAATAACAATTTTAGATACAGGAAAGGGCCGTCATTGCAAGATTTACCCCTCATTAACCGCCACACTACTGCTACCATTAGTTTCAGCAATAAGATACAATAAATGTTTGCCGTTTTGTCACATTTGCAAGAACCTATATTCTAAACCAATTGTTCTTGCATGTGTGCAATGTATACAACATAAATACTCTATTTTTAAATTTTCTGTTGTATTCAAAAACTTTGAAGCTGCGTAAATATAAAGGGTGTTGCGTAGCGGTGATAAATGGCCTGAAAACGCCTGTCGTGCAAGGAAAGACAATAAACTAAAATGTGACACTAAATACAGTGCTAAATCAAACAAAAAGTGAAATTCGCTATGTGACAGATCTGGAGAGTTAATAGATCTGTAATGTCAAATGTGATTTGTGTCGTCGAGTTGAACAATCAAAACTAACTCTCATAACGGTCACAATGCACTTTCTAACACAGCCGGGGTTATGTCGTAAACAAACCCTTCCGTTATCCCAAATAACAATAAACCAGAAAAGGGAGAGTCAAGCCCGATCTACAATACAGCCATAAACGCGCGAAAAGGGACCGACGTTATCAACCTGTTGTGCTACAATAGAGCTGGACAATCCTATTGTCCTCAATAGAATAGAGAATGTTCCTTCCATTCAGGGGCACCGTATATAGAGGCAGTAGCTTAGTTTTCGAGATCACTCACTCATCACTTATCACTTGTACTTTTACTGTAACTTAATATCCCGTTTTCGGCATAACCGACTTGTTCCATTTTGGAGCCAAGTCGAGACTGAGTGAGATTCCAAAGTCTTTATGTAATAATTAATTCCGTATCGAAACCAAGGCTACTTAAATTCGCAAGTGTATTTTAAATTCATATTATCGAATTTGGTTATGTTGTATTTTGTTCGTGTGTTCTAAAGAAATGAAAGGAATGTTATTGTTTTCCAGAAACGATTGTATTTTACTGAACTGAAGTACTGGAATTCATCTTAAATGAGAATTTATTTAAAACTAAAATAGAAGTCATGCAGTCAAATGTGACATATAAATAACAACAATTAATTGACGTAATGTAAAATAATTACATATCCAACCCATAAACAAAATACAACAAATAAGGTGTGAGCTTCAATAAGTTTTAACGTTGTTGTTGTTTATTATAGATACGATTTAGGCATAAAGAGTACCGGGTACCCTACACAGCGACTGCAAGGGTGATATGGTCAAAGTCCCACTAGTAAGGGATTAGACGGAGAGCCAGCGACAAAATAGTTACGTCATTTCATTAAGAAAATATCCCATGTTACAGGGGCGCAAAGTGGTAGAGATGACAAATAAAATAAAAGTATCTGGCAGTACTGAAGTGTATGGTTGGTGGCACTGTCGGTATATGTCCAATAGGGTGGTTCTACGTTATACTTAGTGGAAAAAACTTTTTCGAATTTTTTTGGACGCACCCCCTAAAGTCGTTCTAATGCCGAAAAAACAAACGTATACAAAATTTGAACCCAATCGAATAATATTAACACGTGCCACCGAGCCCCGGAAGTTTCCAAATTGAAGATTTTAACTTAATTCACTTATTATCAATTAATATCTCGCGAACATTAAGTCGTATCGAAATTTTGATAATGACATAAATATAAGGAAATTTAATTTGCTACCAATTTAGTTATATGCAATTTTTTTGTAAACTTGTTGGAATTTAAAAAATATGCGTTAAGTATTAAAAAGGTAAAAATTCTTGAAAAATTGCTTTTTTATATTAATAACTAAAAATATAATATAATTAAGCAAATATATTTATTTACAAATTAAATAAAACGAACAATATTAAATAATTACTGAAGTTACATAAATTGAAAGAATTATATTTACAAACTGAAGAATAAAACAAATATACCAAGTTACCTATATGTAAAATAATTAAATGCATATCACAATAATTACTTTTTTTTTCTAAGGAAACTTTACTGGAATCCGGATATTGACGCCGATAATCACTAACAACTTGTAGCAAGTACTGTTTTTGGTCCTCTTTCGTGGTAATTAAGCTATTATATTTTTCGACCAGTTTAATACTTCTTTCCGCAATATCATTTGTGACGTGAAGTAAACAATTACATATACTTACTTAAATTTTCCATCTCTTCATAAGTTCGTTTTCTTCTTGTTTCTTCTCTTTCCAGTCATTATTTAGTTCTCTTCTCTTGTTGCAGTAACCTGATATCAACACAAGCATACTACCTTTTTGCCTTTGAAGAAGCAAAAACTGTTTATCTTCTTCTACATCTATTAATTCTAGAGCGTTCGCATGTGCGATATCGAACAGGTCGTCAAATTTTTCATAAAATTGTTATTCCTTCCTTTTATGAATCCCTTCTTTTATTTCCTTGTTTTTGCAGACTCCTTCAATCAGAGTATAATAATTCCAGCTTTTGTACAGAATGATGTTTTTCCTTAGCTGGAATCCGTGCTTTTTACCAAAACTTGAATAATTAATTTTGCACTTTTATGTAAATTAAATTTAACTATACGCATATTAAAAAAAGTACTTGTAAAACTTTCGTTGAGAGCAATTTACTACCAATAATATAATGTGCATCATTTCCTATTAAAAGTGCTTAGTCTTTTTCACGAAGAACCTTTGACGTTGAGGCCATTTTATGCTTTAAAATTTTAAAATGGTATATCCTCCCTCTAAACATCTGGTTTGTATTGACAAACAAAGAAACTGTGTTCGACAGTTTGACTCGTTTTTTTTTAAATAACTGATTCTAAAAATATTTCATACTTAAAATAGGTAAAAACAAATTATTATTGAATTTCAAACATTTATATATCATAAAATCTATTTACTTGTATTATCAAAAATCGCCTAAAATTGAATAATGGAAAATTGTAATACTTCTACGTTTTCAAATTAAAAATAGAAAAAAAAAATAGAATTATTACGTTTTTCTAACACTTGACGCGTTTTTTTAACATCTGGTAGGTTTGCGGACAAATTGCATATAACTACAATTGTAGAAAATAAAATTTCCTTCTATTTATGTTATTATCAAAATTTCGATAGCACTTCCGGTTCGTCAGATATTAATTGATAACAAGTGAATTCAATTAAAATCTGCAATTCGGAAACTTCCAACGCTCGGTGGCACGTGTTAATATTGTTCGATTGGGCTAAAAATTTTATGAGTTAGTTTTTTTGGCATTGGAACGAATGTAGAGGGTGCGACTAACAAAATTCCGAGGTTGCAAAATTAGAACCACCCTAATGTCCAATTCGAGGTTAGCAGGTTAGATTCTGTTTATTTGACACAAACTGACACCAAACCTAACCTGACAACCTCGAATTTGACGTAGACTGAGAGTGCCACCAACAATAAACTTCAGAACTGTCAAGCATATAACACGTATCACAGGCGACTCTTCTCACAAATTTATTCGATCTCTCGGTATTTCATTTTCCTATGGTTCTTGGGTAAGGTATCTCCAGTAGATCATGTTTAGTTATGTCAAATTAACCTGACATAAATCTCACGTATACTTTTTACAATTAGGTCATAATAATTGACATTTGACAAATACACATATAGCTAAAAATGTTTGTCAAAAATCAAAAATTATAACCTAATTTAAAAAGGATACGTGACATTTTGTCAGGTCAGTTTCACATAACTAAACATACTTTTCCGAAGGAACAGAAGAAATAAGTATATCTCTACTTCTTTCCACCACCTAAAACCAGGCAGACTTCCGAATTAATTAACAGCGACGCCGACGTTAAGAGAGTATAGTAAGAGGAAATATTTTCATAATGAAATGCCGTAACTATTTTTGTGGCTGGCTCTTAGACTAGATCTTTTACACGTTACAGATCATAATAATACGAAACCCACAGAGCGCGTGGCCCAGCGACCAAATGTTCGCCTCTCAGACGGCCGGACCCGGTTCCATTCTCGGCGATTGTAGGATTTTAAAAATTGTACTCTCTCCGGCTACCTCGCTAACACCTATGGTGTCGTTAACCCCTAAAAAGGGATCTCTTCCTCCATTTTCGACGGGCAAGGTCAGCCACCTACCCGACTTACGAGTAAAAATAGGGCTCATATAATCACTTAGTGGTTAAAAACAGGCCACTGGCCTGTCGTAAGAGGAGGAAGACGAAGACGTTTTACATTTTGTTCCAACCATGACATTCTATTGAGGCTTTTATCCGCATTTTTTATTTTTAAAAATCTCACCGAGAGAGAAAATCGAACTCACGACCCTTGGATCAGTAGTCAGGTTGCTTAACCACGCAACCACTGAACCCGGCATGCAATAAATTATTCTCCAATATGTATTTAGATATATACTGGACGTACGTCGAAATATTTATTGACATTCCCATAGAAACACCCAGAAGGCAAAAGCAAAATTTGTCGCAAATGTTTTGAAAGTAGCAGAGAATTGTTTAGTGTGCGTCCTTGAAATGCACTGTGGTTCCCTCATCACCTCTCTGTCTTCTTTTCTTTAAACAGAGTATGTAGTTCTTTAACAAAGAATAAAAATAACAATTTTAGATACAGGAAAGGGCCGTCATTGCAAGATTTACCCCTCATTAACCGCCACACTACTGCTACCATTAGTTTCAGCAATAAGATACAATAAATGTTTGCCGTTTTGTCACATTTGCAAGAACCTATATTCTAAACCAATTGTTCTTGCATGTGTGCAATGTATACAACATAAATACTCTATTTTTAAATTTTCTGTTGTATTCAAAAACTTTGAAGCTGCGTAAATATAAAGGGTGTAGCGTAGCGGTGATAAATGGCCTGAAAACGCCTGTCGTGCAAGGAAAGACAATAAACTAAAATGTGACACTAAATACAGTGCTAAATCAAACAAAAAGTGAAATTCGCTATGTGACAGATCTGGAGAGTTAATAGATCTGTAATGTCAAATGTGATTTGTGTCGTCGAGTTGAACAATCAAAACTAACTCTCATAACGGTCACAATGCACCGTATATAGAGGCAGTAGCTTAGTTTTCGAGATCACTCACTCATCACTTATCACTTGTACTTTTACTGTAACTTAATATCCCGTTTTCGGCATAACCGACTTCTTCCATTTTGGAGCCAAGTCGAGACTGAGTGAGATTCCAAAGTCTTTATGTAATAATTAATTCCGTATCGAAACCAAGGCTACTTAAATTCGCAAGTGTATTTTAAATTCATATTATCGAATTTGGTTATGTTGTATTTTGTTCGTGTGTTCTAAAGAAATGAAAGGAATGTTATTGTTTTCCAGAAACGATTGTATTTTACTGAACTTAATTTCACAGTAATAAACAACATAATGGTTCTAGCGCGAACCACAAAAGTGGTAACCCGCGACAAAGACCCCAAAATGGAAAGAAACAAAAGATTTTATTTCATACTGTCCGGAAAATACGACTTGACAAATGACATCTTAATTTGAGTCCGGAAAGTGGAACATTACATCACAAGGCCGGAAAGTGTTGCTAAGCTGGAAATTCAAACGTATGAATAATATGTTGGTGGTACGCTAAATATATGTCAAATACGAGGTTATCAGGTTAGGTTTTGCGTCAGTCTGTGTCAAAACTGCCGCAAAACCTAACCTGCTAACCTCGAATTTGACATAGACTTACAGTGCCACCAACATTTTATTCATACGTTTGAATACAGGTGGTAGGGGAACGGACTAATAGTGGGACGATCGAAATTCTTCCAAATATTCGACCAGGGGTCGAACTGACATACCAGTACATAACAATGAGGCAGGAAACGAATTTCCAAATTTGTAGGCTGCTAGTCATTCTCACATATGAACACCCTGTTTGCTGGACGCTAGCCGACTGAACCCCGCCTGATATTCTTGCGGCTTCGGCAATTTGTAAACTGAGTTAATAGTTTTATGTAGAAATTGTCTATGTTAATTGTTTGTTTACTTGTAATTGAAGATCACCTTGTATATGTCTTAATCCATTTTAAATTTTAAATAAGCCTTCTACTAAAATCATACTTTTAAATTTCTGATAGATGTTGAAGTCAAGGATACATACGAGTACATATCGCCATTGCAATTCTCTTGCAAAACTCTAAAAATTATTTTACTAATTCTTATATTTAAAAAAATTAAGTGAGCATCCTTTAAATAAAACTTCTGGCGAAGAAATTCAAAAACAAATTACAAAGGTCAAGAAAACAATAAGTAGAATGTAAGTGATACCGTATTTCAGCTAGAAGAAATTCATTTGTCGCTTATTTTATCTCTTTAGCAGATGCGAAAGATTACTTGTTTTCAAACAACATCCGAAAAGTACCCTTGATTTGACCTTGAGCTTCGTGAGTTATAGGGTGCAGATGTGGGAAAAATTGGTTTTTTTGCTTATATCTTCTTTTCTATTGACTTTACGTATATGGCATTGTTCAGAGAAATTGAAGGGCACAAAATTCTGTACAAAAAAGTACTTAATAGTTTTTTTTTGTAGGAACGACCGTTTCTGCGAAAACTCGCCATGAATGTTGATTTGAAGGATAACACTACAGAAATACCGAGTTTCACAACTAATTTGAGGTCTGAAATGTAAAAATATACCATGAGCTGAATCGAAGAGTCTTTTTCGTACAATATTAAAACAACAATGTTCCCAAAATAAAATAATTCAAGGAAATCGCTTGGCAGGCAGCACCTGTATCTCCCATCTCCTATTCGGCATCAAGAGTCCACCGAGGGGTTTCTACCTGCGCTCCGGTCTTGTTCTAGCGTGTTCCCAGCCTGTTTAGCGTGTTAGTATTGAATCGGTTGTGTCGCAAGAAGTACCTACGTGTATTTGTCAGTGCCTAATTTAAAACATACCGAAATGGATAGCGTTTGTTGCATTTGCAACGAATCTTTTAAAAATGGGGCGACAGTGACAGTTGAGCCTGGTTTGAAAACATTGAGAGAAGCCAGTGGCGATGGGAAGGTAGATTTTTTCACCAGTGTGAATTCGATACCCCCCCCCCCCCCCCAAAGCAAAGATGCGTTCAAATCAGTCAGCTTTTGATTTTCGAAAATATTGTTTTATTTGCGGAAGTGAAGCTGATTTGGAAATTTGGAAAAAAAGAAGCCTAAAGATCGGCGTAAAAATCATCAGACACGCCACAACGCTCGGCTTTCGGGATACTATTCTAAAGTTGACAAAGCAGCTAGAAGACGAGATGGCAAAAGAAATCAAGGTCTCAGGTACTCCTGATAGCTCGTACGCCAGTTGACGGAGAAATTTATTTTATGAAGTCAGGCAAAGGAAAGGTTCCCCAAAGAATCTACCCATCCCAAAGTTGTTACCAATATGACTCCAGTAAACATCATCTTTTATTTTTACATGCTGTCTCCGGGTGTGACACAACATCAGCTCTTTTTAGTAAAGGTAAAACGACAGCTTTGGAGCTGTTAGAAAACCGCCAAGATTTGCAAGCTGCGGCTCAAGTTTTCACGCAAATAGATTCCTCACACGAATTGATTTCTTCCAATGGGATTAAATTTTTATTGGCATTATATGGTGCTCCAATCAAGAAGTGTCTATTGATCAATAGCATTACATGTGTTTCATCAAATTAATACGTAAGGGTAAGCCGGTGAAATTGAATTTATTATCGCCAACAGCTAGTGCAGCTAAAGAGCACCTTTACAGAGTTTATTTTCAAATACAAGTTGCTGTGGAATGAATTAAACCCTATTGAGTGGGGATGGACATTGAGAAACGATGTATTGAAACCGGAAGAAGAGGACGAATAAGATTAACATAACTCTATTTTGACTGTTTTAAGAATAGAGAGGATATTATGACCGACTGAGACCGTGGATTAGGCCTGAAAGGGGATACCACATTTAAAAAACAGCGCCTCGTACTCAACCTCAAAGGTGGTGTGGAATAGGATACTTCGTATTGGACTCACAGTTTCAACGCTATACTACGCGAAAACGGTCGGTCCTACAAAAAAACTACCAAGTACTTTTTTGTACAGAATTTTGTGCCCTTCAATTTCTCTGTACAATGTCATATACCTAAAGTCAATAGAAAAGAAGATATAAGCGAAAAACCAATTTTTTCCCACATCTGCACCTAATAACTGGCAAAGCTCAAGGTCAAATCAAGGGTACTTTTCGGAGGTTGTTTGAAAACACTAAATGAAGGTGTATACAAAAATTCAGCTCACTTTGAATTATTCCGATCAAAAATCCTTATTTGATTGGACTATTGAAGAAAACAACCACAGCTAAAAAGATTATGTATGTACACTTGTGCTCATATAAATGGAATACAGTTACTGTTGAACTAATTTGAAAAGTCGAATTGTTCGCATTATTAAATACATTTTTTATACGATATTTTTATTTAACTATTTTCTTGTAATTTAATACAACAAACAATTTTACTTTATCGATGTTTGAAACCAACCGGTATTACAAAACTAAAAAATCGGGTGCAATACTTGTATTCCATTTTTATGGGCGCTCCGTTTGTCATCTTCCAAAGTCACCCAAAAGTTAGATTATTAATATATAAAAATTTAAAAGGCTCGTTATACTCTAACAACCCAAAATTTAAAGTTACTAATGTATAGAAATTATGCGTGGTTCGGGCATAAAATTAAATCGTATTTGCGAAATTTGAAAAACAGCAATTCAAAAGTTAAATTAATTATTAAATTATCAAAAACAGTATGTATGTTCCAGAAATAAGTGCACAACAATGTTGCATTACAACTTTAATAATTTTTAATTCAACAATGCTAAAGCCGCATGTGATTATAATTATTTCAGAAACTGTGTTAACTTATTATTGGCTCATATTATAAGCTTTTTTGTGCGCTTTTTTCCGAAACACCCTGTATACGTAGTTACAACCAAATCATGCCCTGAAATAGTATGCGGGGTTATAGCAGCAAATAAAACTCTTGAATTAATTATTCCTATAAATCCGAAAAGCGAAGACAACCCTAATTAAAGCAGTCTTCTCAGACACTCCAAAAGCCACCTCATTAAACATAATTCGCCGATGCGACCATACTCAAAAACCTTTGGATAACGAAGTACATTTATACCTACATAAAATTAACACTTTGAAAATAAAACAGATGTCTTGCTTGAATAGCGTGGGGCTTCATCTGAATCAGAGTCCGTTTAATATTTAATAGTTTAATAAACCACTTTATGTGAATTCAAGAAAAACCACAAAACGATCAAATCAATTTGGGCCATTGCAGAATGTAAACGTATATGTATATTGGCAGCCAAATTTGTATATTTTGGAGATACGTATTTCCAATTTTCGAGGAGTTTCCGACCTTTGTTCTTACATTCGATTTTTCTTTAATTCGTTCATACATAACTTTTAGCATCTTTTACCTTTCGATGTCGAGAGTCAGATTCATACTTTGCGGAAAATGTAATGGCGACAATGGGTGGCATTTACAAAACATTCGACGAACCTTAATCTAACTTATAGCTAACTTAACTAATGAGTTCAAATCTATTACCGCTCCGAGAAAATTCTTGGCTACATCCGGATTTGAACCCATGCAGCCTACATCCAATTTTACAAGCCGTAATGATTCAACAGTTTTTAATATAAAGCTATGTAACTCGAGGTATATTTACTGCAGCTTTCTTTTTTTGTGGTTCTGTCGAGTAGTTCATCCGAAGCATACTAGAATGTCCATATCCATATGTCCAACGAATTTACTAGTTGAGATAGATCCCTTAAAAATGTTAAAATTACTTTATCTACGACAGTGTGTAAAATTGACTTTTAGTTGGCAGTTTTAGGTTTGTAAAACGACTGTTTAATAACATGTTTTCATTAGTTTACGTCGTCAGTGGTAACGTGTTTAAAAGACTTCATTAGGCACGTTGTCAGTAGCAACGTGTTTTAAAATTTTTAAAACGCTCAAAATTACGACCGGTTGCTGGTAATCCTAATTTACATTTACATTTGTTTTTATATTTACCGTGTTTTCTAGGTTCTATCGTAGATAAAATATTGTACAATACACATGCGTAAAGCATCTTTAGTCACTCGCGGGGCTTAAAACGCTCGCTTACTCGCGTTTTAACTCTACCCCACTCGTAACTAAAGAGTACCTAGCTTTATGCACTTGTATCGTAAATTACTATTACATAGTTGTGTTATGTTATACATATTCATATCCCTTTCATTAATTTATATAATAATTTCAGTTTGAAATACTAATTCTTCACGATTCCTTTTTGTTCAGTTTTTGTTCTGCTCTGTTCCATTCCATTCCAGCTAATGCGGGTTGACCCTAATAGCTATTGCCAGTAACTATAGACAGGCAGACACCAGTACTGAAAAAACAGCTAGAGATAATATAGACAGAGCATTTCATCCGGCCACTCTTTACCTAAAGTGCCCTGGAAAAATTAGTGCCGATCAGTCGGTCGACGTCATCTGCGTTTGGTTAGGTCGCTACTCTAAAGAATCAGTCAGAATGTAAAATATCATAAATTGGTTATAAACATACCGAAATGGCAATGCTTTCGTGTAATACATAAAGAAGCGAGTGTGGTTACACAAAATTAATGATTTATTGGATAGGAAGCGCGTCTGGGGTATAACAAACACAGTCAACTCCTCTTTCAAATTTCATTATGTTAAAGCCGAATGCTCTAAACTGCTATCAAGACGAAATACTCTTGCCAGCTTTTCAATTTGGCTCTGCCATTTTCCGAGACTCTCCCCGATTACTTCTCCCATGTCACTTCCCCACATTAACATGCGAACTCGACCACTTCCCAACAAATCACGGGGGCCCTGATAAACAACGCGTCTCCCCAGACGATCGCTTTACGACAGTCTGATCTCCTATGTGCACCAAGGATGCTGAGTGCAATTACCGGGGGTGCTCTTGGTCTGAAAGTCGGAAGATCCGGCCCTCTCGACGCGGGTAAATTACGTGAAAACGCGGAATGGCGAATCGATCGACACTCGTGCTGGAGATTACATTATCAGGCCGTGTCATCTCTGTACGACATCACGGGTTACGTCAGATATTATGGACATCATGAGGAACGACCGTCTCGGGGCTTGTCAGCACGAGCTCGAGGTCGCAGGGTCAATTCCGAGATAATGAGCGGGGGCGAAGAATTGATTTAGGGTGGTGGCCTTCTTGGACGCCTTTATTGGTTTTGCCATCCAGATACCAAGATGCATATCGATTATGTAACCTAATCCCACTTTGGAGTGGTTTCGTTGCTAAGAGGGTTTAATTTCAAATTCTAGATCGAGAGTCTTAACTCTGTTGAGCAGAAATGAATAACCTTTAAATCTTATTGAATTCGTCTGCTGAACTTTATAGTTGCCAGTTCTAGTATATACATATGTCGCAGTCATCTGCTGTAATTGGCCATTTCATGAAAAGCTTCGAGTGTTCACGAAGCGCTGCTAAAAAGCGTAGAGAATTAATAATTTACCTGAATTAATTCGGTTTGACTGTAGACTATAGAGGGGCAGTGGCTGTTTTAGAATGTGTTCCATGAATTCACCGGAATAGGTTAGCAGTCATTTCTGATGTTTAGCGGCATACTGAGTAATTGTGTAATTGACTTTCGGAATTTTAACCCAGGAAGGAATACCCATAGTTAGTAAAACTTTCGACTGAAGTGGGCAAATGATAGTAGTGTTGCACAGCTCAATACCACACGCCCAAATTGGTTTAACTATTTTGTTTTAGGGACTAGTTGCTTCCTGTGGATACATACATGTTGAATTCAGTGTCTCTACATGCTCTGATAACGTGTTCTTTTCATATAAAGTGATTGTCTATATGTATGTCCTGATAACCTGTTTCTGTGGCTTGTGGTGTAGCAGCGTGGGCGTTCTGAGTGTCATAAGCCGGAAGAGACATTAACTTTAAGCAGTCGACGAATCGACGTTGTTACTGGCTGAAATACAAACATGTAGCTGTTTTAGTGAGACTTTTCATAGAATGCTACAAATCTATTGTGCCATTAATGGAATAAGGCAAATATCCTTTTGGCCACATAGTCTTGCTTCTTGTTAGAAGCGATTTTATTAATATTTGCATCTTTTTCGTTCGGCCCCTGAATCTTCTTCCTCTTACCTTATATAGGGTCCAGCAACGAAACGAGGGTGAAAGATATTGCTAAAACTATGAAAGTTACATCGATACATTGTTAAAATAGTTTTGATTGTACAAGGTGTCTCAAAAAAGTGTGGAGAATCAAACTTACTTTTTTTTTAATGGAATGCTCTATATGTGGGTAGCTTAACAGTTTTGCACTAAAATACTCATTATTTTTATATAAAGTTATATGGATCGAACGTCAACGGTTTTGGAGATATTAACAATTTTATGCAAAAAAATGCAGGCGGCTGCTGTAAGCAACAGAAAACAATTGAATGAAGAAAAACGTTACCAAAAAATTGTAATTTTCCTGAACTACCTTTCAAGTGTAAAATGGTGGATCTGGGTATTAATGCTGTACAGGGTGCTCAACATTTGCAAATTTAATTATTTCGATTTTTTTCAAATGGAACGCCCTATATATTTTACTATTTTTGTAAAGCCCTTTTAATGACCTTTCTTTTGATATGGTACTTTATATCTCTAAGTTCAACTGTTTTAAGCCCCTTAAGATGCTTTATTTCAAGGAATACAAAACAAACGCCGTTAAAATAATGATTTAAACACTTGAGTTCTCCAAACAAAAGATAAACCAAGTTTAGAAAACAAAAATTCAGCCACTACGGAAAACTAGAAATAGCAAATTAGAAAAAACAAAAACAACAGGAGAAATTAAATCTGAAAAGCGATTGCATTTTGCGATAGGAAATGAAATGTCAGTAAGAAGCTCATTAAAATTACTTTTTAAAAATACAGTGATATACAAGGTGCTCCATTTAAATAAATCAAAATAATTATATTTGCTGATTATGAGTTCTCAGTACAGCTTTAATACTCAGAGCAGGAAACGAGAACTATTTGAACAGTTAATGTAATTACGTATAAACTTTTGGGGTATTGGCTTTTGTTTTTTTAATGTGATTTTGTTTGACCTTGGAATTAATTTATTACTGGATGTATCGTTTTTGTGTGTTTATTATGCTTTCTATCAACACTAACTGAATTTATATTTTCTAAACCTGCTTTTGTGTTTTAATTTTTGAAGAGATCATGTGTTTAAATGATTATTTTAACGACGTTTGTTTTTATCCCTTGAAATAATAGTATATTATGGTACTAGTGTATAAATACGCCTTTAAAGCACGTGTGACGAGATTAAAAACACGACGCGCTAGCGGTGACACTTTTTCCGTCACATTGTGTTAGATATTCTAGGTTATGTTGACATTCAAACTTACGGCAAAATGTGTTTTAATAAATTATTAAAATACGCCTCCACTGGCAACGTGTTAAAAAGACGTAATTCGAGCTCTCATATTAAGAGTGCTATAAACGTCACTTTTGACACTAGAAACTGTGCATTTTGACACGATCGTAGAAAAATCATCTTAAAGGAGTTTAAATTGTTTTTTATGTTCAAACACGCATATCTGAAAGACAGGTGAACTTAGAGGTATGATGTAACATATCAAAAGAAAGAAAAAAATCGAAAACATTAAATTTGCAAATATTGAACACCTTGTATAACATTAATACCCAGATCTACCATTTTACACTTGAAAGGTAGTTCACTAAAATCATAATTTTTTGGTTACGTGTTTCTTCATTCAGTTGTTTTCTGTAGCTTACAGCAGCCGCCTCAAGATCAACATTTTTTTGCATAAAATCGTTAATATCTCTAAAACAGTTGAGGTTACATCCATACAACTTTATATAATAATGATTTTATTAACGTGCACCACCTTCGTACCTACAACTTTTATATACACAATATCCATGTAACTCTCATAGTTTTAGAAATATCTTCCACCCCCGCTTCGTTGCCGAACCCTGTATTTATAGTAAATTGTTTTGTAATCGAGTAATTTCTATTATTTCTAAGTAATTTAACCATGTCTCTGTTTTTACTTTTTACTTCCTCCGCCCAAAAATCACTTTTCGAGATTTCTTCAAATCTTCCCGTTTCAGGGTTCCTAAATGGCGAAAAACATATTTTCTCAACCCCTTCTGTCTGTCTATCTGTCTCTCTGTCTGTCTATCTGCCTATCTGTTTGTCCATCTTTCTGTCCGCCTGTATGTCTGTCTGTTGGCGCTTTAGAAAAGTATTCGTTGGAGCGAGACGATATTTCCATGCGAATTACATGGCTACCTGACTCGAAATAGAATATACTTTCAGTCAAATATATACAGGGTGAGCAGCTTAAAAAGAATAATCAATTTTTGCTTAACTGAGGAATAGATAAAAGTAATAATTTGCACATAGCTTAGGCCTTATCTTTGACGAAAATGGGACCCAACAGATCCACGATGTACGTTGCAATAGAAACAAAAATGTATGTAAACATCGGTGTAATTTGAATTATCAAGCGTTTCCTCTTGTTGTTTCTGTATTATTAAGAAGATATTTTTAGTTTTAGTTTTCTTTGAGTTTTAAAAGTTTTTAATGTCACAACTTCCACTTGCGAGGGATGTTCTGAGTAAAGCCCTTCACTTTTTTTTATTTTGTCTTGAGTATCAGAGATTCGCAGCTCTTGTCTTATCTGTATATTAATTTCAATGCATATTCTATGGTAGTTTGCTACTGGTGTTAAGAATCTCAATATAATTTACACTACCGCCGACAATGTTCTGAAAGATTTCAAGGGAGTGACACTTAGAACTTTTAATGCTGTTTTAATCATGCCACTGTAACTGTAATGGTTTCGATGTTGTCCCTTCATTCATTTTGGTTGAAATTGCCTGTAACCTTATTTTGTGGTTTTATTGTTTTCAAGAATCGGAAACAGCGGAGAAAGTCTACTTCCGAGTTCGGTGAGCTATTGCTACTTTTAAAATCTATAAAGGGCTGTACTTAGAACATCCCTTGCAAGTAGAAGTTCTGAAACTAGCCATTTTGAAAATATCAAAAGAAAAATTTATTCATTTGTTTAAGGTGTTAGGTCCACATGCGCCTATTTTCATCAAGGTTAACAACCTGAACTATCAAAATATTACTTTTATTTAACTCATACTCGAGTTAGAGCAAAAATAGGCAGAATTTTATTTTTTAAACTGCTCGCCCTGTATATATTTTACCGAAAGTATATTCGGTAGACATCTAATCTGCATGCAAAATCTCGTCTTTCTGCAACAAATAGTTTTTGAACTACACCGCCAATAGTTGGACAGATACACGGAGAGACAGACGGGCGGACAAACAGACGGGCAGATACACAGGTACCCTGAAGCGTGAAGATCTTAATTTTTTTACAATTACAATACTTCCGTCGTCTTTTAGTAAAATAGAGAAAACGACGTGGTGAAGGACAAAGCAAACTTTTTTACATACTATTATATACAGGGTGGTGAAACACTAGCGGATTATTTATGCGCTACGTTGTATGTCTCGCCCAAATAATCATAAACTTGAATATCAATTTAAAATTTTCAGTTCAAATACAAAGTTATTGTCCTTCAAATTTAGCAGCTGAGGCTATATGTTTTATATTTGAGGTAAAAATAAGTACATGATTTACGCTTCTACTATCCAAAAATACTTCGTTAATTACCCTGAAAACCAAATATTCTATTTATATTCCAAACATTTAAAATTTCTTTTTGTAAAAAATACAAATAAAACGTTATGATTAGATTTTGCAACATTATGAAAAAAAAATCTATTGCACTTTAGCCATCCTTAATACCAACTTCCTAATAGGTGGTATATTTACTTAAACAGTGTTGTCACATTTTTGTTAAAGAACTAAATTTTATCTTACCGATTCTAAGAGAATGGAGCTGAGTATTCGAACACCATTTGTAAGAAACAACCTTATGCACACTCAGGAAGAGCGCAGTAATGATATAATTCGCTAGAATTTTACCCCTATATACATATTGTAGAGAAGGGAATCTACCTACACATGCCCGTCACGCTCGATCGCCATCAACTGGGCTTACTTCTTCCACGAGCAGGCTTACTTGCGTACGTAGTCAAATTCGCTCTGCTACCGACTGCAATATTTTTGTTTCGTTGCAAATTAATCCTATTTACATTACTAAGTGTTCAGTTTGATTGTTTCAATGTTATTAAGATATTCTTACCTGTTTTGCACATAATTATCCCCAATCAGGCTTGCTTTCGTCAACACTATCTAATGTCACTACAGGATGCTGTGCGATTCTAGAACGACTATTTATAATTTTTAATACCGGAACCCATCCTGATCCAATGAAAATCTATGAAAATAGAATAGGTGGTGCAAAGGGGAAATTGGTAAAGGATCCGAAAAGTAGGTGCATTGCCCAGCCTAGAAGAAATGCTAGAAGTGGTGGTAGGGGAAAGGTTAAACCTGGTAGAAGAAGAAAGACTGAATGTTTTATGCCGGGCGCGTTAAGCTACTTACATTACTCGTATTCATTTTTCATTTCTAAGTTATATAATATTTCCAACTCCTTTCTACAACGTCGAACATCGTTCTTATATTCTACATACACCTAAATTTATAATATTTTGGATCACAGTTTACTTTTGTAATATTGGCTAGTGTGGCTTTTTTATAGATGTCTTTTTTATTAGTGTTAATTTCTAGCGTACATGAATATCTTAATTAGTGATGGGCATAACCGGACAATTTTCATAACCAAATTATTTGCATTCGAATGATATTAATAACCGAATGATTATTTGAATAATCATTCGAATAAATTTTGCCTCTCGATTCGTTTCGATTTCGCCGGTTGGCGGTTTGCCGGTTGGCAGTTCACCGTCATCTGCATCGGCACCGTAACTTGCAGATAGCAGAGGAACTCAGTTAATCGTTAATTATAATAATTGTATAAATGATTTTTATTTGATTTCTAAGGAGTTTAAACCATTGAGAATAGCTATATCAATACTAATCAGAAAGAAATTATAAATATGCGAATACAAAGTATCTATTGAATCTATTTTTAGTTCCTAAAATTCTCTAGTAGCCACCCTTCTCTCTTCGCTTGCACATCATACCGGTATATTTTAGAATCCATAATTTATCTACGTTCAGCCTTCCGCGGTTCTAAGGACGCACACTTAAAATTTTAAACATCGACATCCACTTCTTGCCCCACGTTCATATCATATGACGACGGATGGGCATCGACTGCTCCGTTATTAAAAATTAAATATAAATCTGTTACGATATTGGAAAATCTTATTTCGCTTTCTGTTTATCCCTTATTAAGCATAATCAACAGCTTTTCAAAGCAAAAATTTAGGCCGTTATAAATTAATACCAACACAGCTTCGGCAAATCTCATACTCAGCAGAGCGTTATCTTTAATAGGAACGGCCCCATAAATTTAACTCGTCGACTGGGAGTCTCAAATGTCTTAATAACATCAACAAGCAGCCGCGAGCCTCACTTGGGTCAATCAGTACAATCTGCCTTGCTTATGGTTCTGAATGACGTATTATTTACAGAATTTCGATCACTCGCAGGTCGCTGAGATACGGCACTTAGTACGTATCAAGATGAGATTATTTTTCATTTGAATACTTGGAACGAAAACTGAGTTACAGAGGTTATTTCAATAACCGGATAACCGGTTATTTTTCATTCGAATAAGCCCATCACGAATCTTAATCTACCTTGGCCTTCAGATTGCAATGAAACTCTCTCTTATACGGTAAAACTACGTACATATCAATGCCATTAGGGAGTTTTTGCAAAAAGTCACTTTAAAATAACATTGGGTACTATGCAACACAAAAAAATCACTAGGACAACTCTCGATAGAGATTTTAGCATAATTTGATTAGCTAAAACGAGGCTTTGAACAATTACATTTATTATATTCATATCAACGTCTAAACAATTTGACGGTTAAGTTAGAAATACCTAGCAACTGTTCATATTAACTGTTCCAGTTTTTTTTGTCTTGCATAGTACGTTAAAATCTAAAAACTTATTTGGATTCGCTGTATCGTTGACGTCACAAGGTAACATGAGCTTTAACGGGACGTCATTTTATCGGAACGTTATGCAAAAACTCCTTCTTGTGCTCTATGTTTGCACGTTATTCGATTTACTCCGTCTTTCTGATCGGCTCTTAAACACACAGCATTTCTAAAGTCGACAGGCTTTCTGCCGACATTTAGAATATTAATTAGTTCACGGTCACATTTGTTAAGCGGGTAGGGTAGCGTATTTCCTACCATGTTATTTTCGACATTTTTCTGTCTTGCACCGAATTGAAACATGTTCAGGAACAACAAAAGTAATTTTTAATTTCTTTAAGGTTTTTTATGATATTACAGTGTTTTCCGATTGCTTTTCACCATGTATCAGTTGTGTTTCACTTTATCTCAAATGCTTTTCCCTCTTGTCAACACTTGTCATTATTGACAAATGGGAATTACATTTGACAAATAGTGAAACACAGTTGATACGTGGTGAAAAGCAATCGGAAAACACTGTAATATATCTAGACCTCCCTCGTTTGATGACCCTAAAAACCAAAGGGTGAAAGTGCGGTAAATGTCATTTTAGATAAGTAAATTCAAAGTTTAGCATCAACAGTAATCTAAAAAAATTTTTATCGCATTTTTCGTTATTGTAAAGTGGTTCGTATACCTCTCTTTAACTTCCGATCAGAATCTTTAATATTTGAAACAAACTTCATCGTTCATGACTATCAAGGGCTAGTATGCGCTTATACTCTGTTTCCAAAATAATATTGAAAATATGGAAAAAGATACGAGTGACGTAAACAATACCTTCTATTGTAATAATACAAACAATTTTGAACTTTGAATCTTCATTCATGTAAGAGATATGATCATCTGTATCTTCCTCGCCATGTTTATTTGGGACACTATGCTAACTTTGTACTGGAACGTCAAGATGAAAAAGACCTATATAAAAATCGTGGTAGCTTGCAGCAACAGCAAACACGAAATTCATGAGGTTCACTATAAATACTTTAATGTTGGTTTGTCTGGCTCAACAGGTAGATCAGATAGAGCAGATGCGTTTCATCCAGCCCAGCTGGACTTCGTCTGAAACTCAAAAACGGTCTCTTGTCCATTTCCACAATTGTTTTTGAAGAACAAAGTTTACAAGCTTTCCTTCTCAAAATGCAACCATTATATTTATCCCATTTCTGGAACCAATTTTCTTAAGTACGGTGTAAGACAGTCGAGGTTAACAAAGTGTTCATTTTTCATCTGCACAACCATGGCAAGAGGATGCTATGAGTTCTCCATGCTGTATGCTGACTTGCAATTTACCACAAACTACACATGAGCCAGTATCTGAGCTGTGGAAACTGAGGTTGAACTGGGCGTTAAAGATGTGTTTGTAGAAACTAGCCCTACATATTCTTCATCTTGATAAAATATTCGATAAAGTTTGGTCTAAGTATTTGCGGTTTGGGGTAATCTATCTGCAGTAATGATTCTCGTCGTGCCGGAGTGAATTTCTGTTTTTCTTGATGATGTTAGACGGTTCTTCCCTCCCTTTTTTCACGAAGAGATACAGACAATTCACAGCATTTTTTTTTCACTAACAAAATTCTGGAATTGTCTATTCGAAACCTCAAGAATTCTTACAACAAAATCTTTACTACTCACAGTGATAATTGTGTTCTTGAAGCCTCCCTAAATATATCTGCTTTTCATTTCATCATTTCTTTGCGCCCAGTATCTTCCAAATTTTCGCTCTGCAATTTGTCTCTTTTAGTCTGATACGCAGATTGAACGGCATTTTCAGTCTGATGTTCTAATATGCCGAGTCACAACTGCTGCAATCGTCTTAAAGGTTGTAATCTACGTCTCGACCTGAGTAACTCTCGTGAAAAACTGTAAATAAATAATAACATCTTTAAGAACTTATTTTTTGAATCACGAAGAAAAACCAATTTTATTACGATCGCCTAAGGATTCATGTTATCGTCCATTATTACTTCTTTAAGAGAACAATCGGTACAAAAGGCAAAGATAGAAAAAAAACACTTTATCACGCATAGAGGAGAAGTTAAAAGCATATAACCACGATACAGACTGTTTCCACGTCGGAAAATAGCGGCACAGGATGAGACATCAATTTGTATTTGTTTGCCATCAAATAGGAAGCATTCTTTTGTAGCAAATTACGCACTTATCTTATTTTTCACAGTTTTTACTTCTACCCCTTGGCTTCTAGGGTTTTTATATATTAACGTTTATAGAAGCGGCAGAGGTATGTCTTTCTTCCATAGTTTTGATCAGTTCCTCTACACTTAATATTTTTCCAACAGTCAAATGAATGTTGCTGGATGATAATAGAATTTTAGAAGCAATAGTGCTTTATATGGAAAGGGTTGTTTAACACTACTACACACTAAACTCATTCACACTACTGCTTCAGATCCGAACAAATCGGAATCGGACATCCCAGCACGTCCTATTCTCAGTGTGTTACTTTGATTCAGCCTTCCATCCCTGACTCTATGTGTGCTTATGATGGCGTTATACGAGTACTTATCCGGCCACGATTTTGCTACCTGATTTACAAACTCGCCATTATTACTACTTTGATGGATTTTAGGGCCGCCAATTGAAGCAAAAATACTTAATAACTGCACGTAAAAACATAAATTTGGTTGCCTGATCTCGATAGTTGATTAAATATGAGTGAAATAAACTTAACTTTGTTCATTATAATCTTCACTGACAATGGGGCGTAAAACAATGGTATTTTTTCATAAAATGGCCAACCATTTCAAATAGTTGTGACCAGTCGCAAATTACAACATGAGAACAATCAGAAGATGTCCACAAGAACACTGAAAATGTCTTAAAATATAGAAAATCTTTATATCATAAAGGAAAACCGAGATAACACAACACCACAAGGCCATGGCTAAAATAGATAATTCATTCAAGATTTTTATTATTAGGTTAAAAGTTAACGTTTGTTAGAGAATTATTGAATAGAATAAAAACATAATAATAGCTATTTACGACATTAGGCCGGTAGCTAAGCATTTATGCATAAACGCAAATAATGTAGTATAATAATTTTTTTAGGATACTGTACAAGAACAAGAACCATTTTGATTTTATTAAAACATGATTCCAAACTGTCACTCTTGTTATACATTTGGCAGTACTGAAGTATATTGTTGGTGACGCTGTTTATGTCAAATTTGGGGTTAGGTTTTACGTCAGTTTGTGTCAGACTGACGAAAAACCTAACCTGCTATCATCGAATTTGACATCGACTGACAGCGCCAGTGACAATATAATTCAATACTGCCAAACGTATAACACGAAACAAGGCGCTGCTAAGTGCTACCGGCCTAGGCCATAAAGAACGTACATACCGGACTCTTTGTTAAGCTGGTAGATAGTTGCTACCAGACCAGTATACAAAAAATATTTCTTCTCGATGTTTATGTAACAGTACCAATTTTATATATTTTTAACTAAGTAATATCGTCACCATAAATTAACAAATTTAAAAACCAATCAGACGTTTCCTTTGTTAAGAACAATCTTGTATGCAAGTTCGATGAAACAGCTGAGATAGCTGTTTCATCGAACTTGCTCAAAATTGGCTTATGAATGAGTAACTTCAATTTGTATTTGTTTGCTGCTGAAGTTTACCGTTTCTCGGTCAAAGTGACCTTTGATCTGCGCTAAGTAAATACCACAATCAAGGGTTAAATTTTTTATCGAGAAAGTTTAATTATCTGGGATTCTGCTCATCCCGGAGCGCTCTCGTATGTCATCTGTTTCTGTCCGTTTCTTTTGTCCTGATTTCGCCCCATTAAGCCTTCAGTTTTTAGAAAAGCCCGTCGCAAGGGCAACGTCCCAAGAGGATCTTGAAATTAAATGTTCAAACACATTTGATGCACTTCACTTGCTCCACTGGATTTCGCGTCCATTTAGGAGACTCCCCGGAATGAGCTTGGCATATCGCGTGCATACAATGCGAATGCAGCTCAGCATGCAGAAAGTCGTCTGAAACCGCAATGGCAATTGCTTTTTAGTGTCATCTGCTGCAGCAATTATATACACAATGCATGCACGGGCGAACAAGATATCGGAATCCTGAAACAGCGTTTGTAGTTCTACAGAATGGGGACGGCAAAAGATATGTCTTTGAAAGTCAATATTATGAAAGGAAATTGTATTTGAGCTTGAAGCTTGAAATAGGGAGCTTGTTAAAGTTGCATGCTGATAGAACCTGAAGCTGCAACGAATCAAGCCTGGAGATATTCAGATGCGACTTGAACTAAAAAATGTCATTTGAATTAGGATAGAAATTGCTATTCCTTTATCACAGATTGAGACGATATACCTGAGACCTCACCATACCTGCATATAATATTCACAATTCTTTAAAAACACCTAGAATAATGAAAAACCAGGGAAAGGAAGAAGGGAAGGATAAGCCTGGATCGATGACCATACTGTGATGAATAACAAATGTTAAATTGACGTACAAATGCCATAATCCAAGCTACTGTATCATCGCTGAGGTCTTACATCCACTAAGAATATTAATTGTCCATCTCTAGCTACATACCAGTTCTTATTATCCTCCATATTGTTTTAATCATCGTAATGTTACTTTAATTTCTTTTATTTATAGTTCTTATGTAATCAGTTGATACTACTGAAGACTCTGTTAATGGTAAATATAAAGAAAATTAATATTATGTGATTACGTAATATATTTAAGTTCTTTAAGGTTCACACGATTTTACAACGGTGGATTTAGTTGGTTCCTTTTTTGTAAAAGTTAAATTGGCCTACAACGGAAATAATTCAGCAACGTGCTGCGAAATATTTTCCGTACCTTACACTTCGGAAATGCTGAATAATGATGCAATTGTATACTTTCCCTCTCGAAGAAGCTCTTTCCTCATTACGCCCAAGTTGGCTTAAATTTCCCGATAGCTGCTACATGCTCCTGTATATTTCCAATAACGACCCTTACGTTGCTGCCGTGTATTTACTTCCTTGGACGGTCTCGAAGTGAAGATTCTCATGTTTAACGAGGCACTGCATTAGAGCAGAGACTCTCTTCAGGTGCTCTTAAAAAGGCGAAATTGAGAGAAGGAACTGGATTATGATCAAATTAAACTCGAAATCAGGTGCAGTTGTAGAAAGTGACGAAGACAGTAGGCAACTAATTGTAGTTACACACTATATTTAGGGAAAGAAAAAACTAATAATTAATACAATATTTTCAATAAATACCCCTTTTATAAAATATAACCGATTAGTCTGCTAATAATCTTTATTTTATGAAAAGATACACAAAAGTTATGGTTAAGAACAGAAGACGGCAGTATTTTTACAAGTTGTACAAACCAACTAGCGTGATGAGGGACAAACTAAATGTAGTCGTTTTCATAAATTAAGTTACGGTAATGGTCAGGGAGCCCGCGATTAAACTTCAAGATAGAGTTGTGGCAAACTAGTCATGCTGTAGAATAATAGGCCACCCTTATCATATTCATCAACATCGTGTCAAGAGATTAAACTAAATTGCAGGTTAGCAATTACTGCATTAATCTCTATATAAAACACAGGAGCAACATACAGCCATAAAATAAACAAGGAGCGTCTGGGAAAAGCACACAATTCCAAGGATTCATCCAAAGTGTCTATATTTTTAAACTTATACGTAGCTTCAAAAAAAGTCTATTTGATTGTAAAACAAATTTACTACAGTTTGTTATCTAACAATACTTTTTTTGTGAACCTACACATGTGTTGTAAGTATCAGAATGATCTGGTTTATTTCAATCCTAAAAGAGTTGTTAAATTAAACCAATCAACGAATCATAAAAGGCTGGATTTAGTTAAGTTATCTTGTATAATTTCCGTAATACAAAATTGATTATACTAGAGTAACTTCATTAAGCAACGCAATAAAGACCTTTTGTCAACTTACACATTGTTTCCTTGAAAGCGACTTTCAGTTAGTAGCCCAGACATATTAGATTAAATTTTACCAAAACATAGAAATAAATAATGTAAATCTAAAAATCGGTAGGAATATTAAATTTGTTGTGCTGAACAACATACCAAAAGTCCTAAAGCGAAATATGCCGGCTTCATGTAATTTTTGACAAAAGAAAATTAAAAAAAGTTTTTTCCTTAATAGTAACGCATATAATTTGCCATTGACCTCTATGAATGTAATGGTAATTACCAACTGAGTTCATATTTTTTTAATTGAAATATATTATGCTCTTTGACAAATTCTGCTTACCGCAGAAAGATCGAAGGGCGTAAAAACGTGGCTAAACTATAAATCAGTGCGTGTCTACAGCAGACTGCACTTGCATTACTGTGTAACTTATACGCGCGTAATTTTTTGTGATGTTATTGATATAAATTGGTGATAATAATGGAAAACGTTTGTTTTTACTGTAATAAACTACTTAGTGAAGAAAAGTATGTGGTGGTAGGCAAATATTTATTTAAAAGATTATAAACAAAATCAGCTTTATGATTCAGATGTGTCATTTTCTGCACGTAAACTTTCAACAGATATGGCGATCGAACAGTCTTTGATGCGCTTTTGAAAAGTTCAGGGAGGTCTCACTCATGGCCGTGGTATATCTGATAGTCAGCTAGCATATTTCGTGCTCTCTTTTTGTGGATGTCTTAAAATTTGTAGTTCCGTTGAACTGACTGGTATTACTAGAACTTCAACAAAACAACACGTTGAACTTAGAGATTCAAGAAGATCAGTGGATGCAAAATATTTGAACCTTTTTATAAATTGGCTGTCGACCCGCTCTCCTAGGCAGGAATGTAGTTCCTTACAGTCTTTATCATCTGGGTTTGTTGGAGATCAAACTATTAATTGTCATAATGCAATGGAATTAGGCAACCATGCGATGAAGGCAGTCCTCGGTTGCAGTTCTCCGACATGAAGCTATCAAGAAAAAAATGAACTGTTGCAGATGGTATCCTGTGGGTGTAAATCTGAATGCGGGGCTAGGTGTTCCTGTAGAACTGCAGGCCTTGCTTGCTCAATAATGTGCATAAATTGCAGGGGTCGAAGCTGCAGTTACGATACTCCAGTAAATGAAGTTGAAGTCGACGATGATCAAGACGAAATATAAGTAAGCAACCATATTATACTTAAAACGAAAGAAAGGAAAACAAGATTTAATTTGTTCTAGGTTCCGGTTCTACTCATTTTGTCGACACTATGTTTTCGAGTTTTATTCTAAAATAAAAATATATTGTATGTAACATTTTTTTAAATTTTGCTTTTACCTTTTTTGACCTTTTTCCAAACACTAAATAAGCTTCTGGTGGAACAAAGATCCATATATATAATAGGCTTGTCTGGGACGCTGCTTTGTGTGTCCGGGACGCTGTTTCAGCAGCCAAACCGTAAGAGAAAAAAGTTATGAAAGTTATATGTTTGGAATGGTCATGTCAGGTCAGAAACCGAATTTCAGTCACGTGACACTTCCGGTTTTTGAGAAATCACGTGATTTCCGTCCGTCCGGGACGCTGGTCCGTCCGGGACGCTGTTTCAGCAGCCAAACCGTAAGAGATAAAGAAAAAAGTTATTAAAGTTATTTGTTTGGAATGGTTATGTCAGGTCAGAAACCGAATTTCAATCACGTCACAATTCCGGTTTTCAAGAAATCACGTGATTTCTCGAAAACGCGTTCTATTTGAAAAACGGTCTTTTTTGTTTTATTAAATGAGACATTTGTCTCACTGGTTGCTAGTTATTATTATTATTGTATACATGTATGATATAAAATACATGAATAGTGAGATATATATACCTATTAAGTTATATATTGATGGCAAAACACGATATGTATAATAATATCCTGTATAAACCCGAAATACCCGCCTATGCCTTTTTTCATCATGAAGCCGACATAGGACCGCTTAGGACTTTTGGTATGTTGTTCAGTACACTAAATAGAATATTTCTACCAATTTTCAGATTTACATTATTTTTTTCAAGGTCAAACCCTAATATGTCTGGGCTATAGGTCATTACAAGCAAATCGATTTTTTAATAAACAATTTACTTCTATCTATTTTTGAAATTTACTCAAAAAATAATCAAATCGAATAAAATGTGTACTTCGCACATTTTTGGGTTATACGTCTCAAACTTCCTTAAGTAACAAACGACTTAATGACAATGGCCGTGAAAGCCTCAAAAATCATCTCAAACTTCCTGTTTCCGGTTTGACAAAATAACCCTGCCGCTTCGCGGTCGGATTGTTTAAACTGTAACTGACACTCTTTTATTATTGTGCAACAAGTTATGTTACAGCTCAAAACGATTTTTGTGACCGTAAAGCACTTTGAGGATAGTCTAAATGGGTCGTTAGGACACAGTAATCTTCAAAAAGAAAAATCTCACTGTAATCGCGCCTCAACTAGCTGTAACAGACAGTTAACCGGCTGTTGCTCAGGGAGAAGGGGGGTATTATTACTGCTAATTATCTTACTGTTTCTTTAATAACAATGCTAAATTAATTGCGGAAGACTCGAATTGTCAATGTTAAGATAAAATATGTTCTTAGACCACGTCGTCTTTGTAGTTAACCACTCAGCATTTTTTTTGTCGTTATGTACCTTACACCTTGTAAATTGAAACAAGATATATGTATAAATTATATTATTTGGTGGTTTATGAACACTTAACAAGCCACGCATGATTTTGTTCGTATTGTTAAAGTACTTTGTAAACGAGGATACCTAGACAGGCTTGGTCTTTTTGCTGTTTGTGCAACCATACAAATTAATGTTCTATCATCACCAAAGTTGTTTTAAGAGCTAGAGCTCTGTGTCAGTTGTAATGCTAACTTGTCGTTCCAGTCCAGTTCACGTGGCGGCCAGTGACCGGCTAAAAAGACATGGCTATGATGCTTTCAAGTTTTACTATAGTAGTATCTATCAAACACGAACTGTCACTTTCTGGACTACTCTCCAAAATAATTATTTCTGGAACTAGTACGGGATGCGTTTCGTTACAAAAAATTTACCACACAACACTTGTTTTTGGAACGGTTGCAGAAAATAGCATAAGCACAAAAAGTAGCATTTTCTGCACCAAGTGCAACGGTTGAAACTCGAAAGTAGGGGGGGTTGCAAGAACACGAGGTCACACAGTAAACTCAAATTTTATAATAATACCTAAGTAACTTGTTCATGTAAATTAACTCTCACATTTTTCGCTGTCATTGAACGTCAAAAATCAGTTATTTGAAAACACGCCTCGTTATTTGAATATTTTTTTCAAAAAGAAGAGTACCTAGTCGATAGGCTAATGAGCGGAACGCAAATAGGAGCGATTGCCACTCAGTTTAATATAGATAACAATACAACTTATCTTCTGAATATATCAGAAATTTACTAACTTCCATGAGAGATATATTGCAAACTGTAATTGCAGATAGTGGCGACATTACAAAATACTAATTTATGTTATTATACAATCCCTGTTTGTAAATTTAATTATTTATATTCGAACCATATCATTTTTATTTGTAGTACGCATGACATAGTAAAATTACGGGTAACTGTATTTTAAGAGCATGAGAACCGTTTAAGCAATACCAAAATATAAAAATATTGTCACTGGGTCTATCTAGGCGGACACGATTTTATTGGCGAGAATTTTACATAACTTAGTACTTTCAAACATAATCGAAATCAATTAACACGAAATCTAGTCGCTAGGAATAGGCTTGTTTTGTTAAAAATTATTAAGTGTCAGTTTTATAGTGTTTCAAGAACGAACAGAAAGCGTTTACAGCAGGATTTACATAACAACGTAAAACGAGACGTCTTGTACGTTTTTATATTTTTATAATTAAATTTGCCTTTTTATTCCCAGCTATCTCAGTTAGCTATGAATTACCTCTTACCTTATTATCCCAATTTGTGGTTATGGGAAATCATTGTTACAAGAAACCAGAAGCTAGCCTGAGCCTGTGCTCGTAATAGCTGAGAATGTATGATCTAAGCTTGTATTAGAATAAAAGGCAATATGCTTAAAATCAGTATGTAGAAAATATATATTGATTGTTAAATACACACATAAAATAATATTGGAATCGGAGAGTAACTCCTAAAATAAATAGCAATTTCTACACACATTGGTTCTAAACAAGAAATTACAATCAACGCGCAGAAGGCCATTTCTACACGCCTTTATGTTAAATATCGTCACTTCATCCACCTAAATAACTGTCTCTAGCATGCATTAATCATACAGTCAAATTGGACACGAAAACTGTTTTACGGTGTCTTTACATTAAACAAAGTTAATGTCCACATCGCACAGCTGTCTCGAATATGTAAAATTCGAAAACAGTTCCCAGATTAACATGAAGCTGTGAACTTCGACCGCTATTTGTAATGCCAAATGTATGTTTATTGCGCAACATGCATCTGAATTCGCACAAAGCCAAATTCTTGCGCTACTCTCTGCAGCGTAAAACACCCACCAGTCGGGTCGTTAGATACCTGGGTCTAAATCCGCAGCCATCTCTGGCGATGCTTTCCTTTTGATAGCTAGTGCTTTCTTTGGATGCCAGAACCTCGATGGCAATGCTTCGCTGCGATCACCGGGAGCTATTTTAGCTTTCCTCTAACCTGATAATTCTCTAAGAAACTCAGAAATACCCTTCGCTAGATTCGGAGCCGCACATTTGAATTGTTGAATGTTTCTCGCTAAAAACCTCTACTTCCGGCACCGCGCTAAAACATTGCACAAGCGAAAACGCGTGCTTACGCTGTCGAATGTATTCACTCATTGGCGCCAAATTAAATCTATGTATAATTCAATATTACAATACACCAATACACAAATTCAGGCGTTGGTCAAATACCGTTTCAATCAGTCCTTGCATATAAATGAAATGTAACATTTTTAAGCGTGAAAATACACTGAAAAACAAAAAGAGTGGGACAGTTAGTTTTTTAAGTTATCTTAAAGATAAATGGATAATGTGCCTTGAAAGTTATTGTTTTCGTTGTTTTTTCGTGTTGTTCAATTTTACACCTTTGTTTATTTGCAAACGTTATAAAAGTGACAACTTATGTGACTTGACAGACTGGATAAATGGGTTACTTTTATGTCTAGGCATAAATCGTAATTTTTGAAATAAAGATTTATTTATATTTGTTGGGGCGTTTCAAAATAAAATAGCATACGCTATTCGGAGTAAAAGTGTCGCTTACGCTAGTCAGTCAAACGCGTCCGGTCTCACCACACAGTATTACTTTTACTCTATACTATTAGTAGCCGCGTAGCGCAGTTGGGAAAGCGCTAGGCTTTCATTAAGCAAGTCCTCGGTTCGAATCCCGCGGAAGTAGGAATTTTTTCGCGGCCTTGGCGATTGGAATCGCCCTCGGTGAGACCATTCACAGTTGGGCACCAAATTAACTGTGCTCTACTTAGAACCAGAGATCTCAGAGATAGAGTAATAAAGTCAACACATCACAATGGTTGCTGCGCAAGCACAAAAGGCGCGCTCCAACACTGTAACCCGAATCCGGGGCAAGTTGAGCATTGTACCGCCAGATGCAAGCGTGCGAAGCACCAGCCTCTACACCGCAACGTAAATGAGGATACAGATGATACATGCATACACTATTATTGATACTTGCTGTTGATGTTGATTAAAATCTTGAATTTGTTGTTTTTTATGTTTTACGGTTACTATATTATGGTATAAAATTAATAATTTACTGCTAGTGTCTCAGACTGTTTCAAAATTATGAATATATTAAGTGTCCCACTTTTTTTTGTTTTTCAGTATATCATTTAAAGCCAATTTTCTATTGGCTAGTAGGAAAAAAATATTTTGACTGAGTATCTTAAGTATTAATAAATTCTTTCTAGGTACACGGATTATCTTGAGGGCAGAGTTATAAATTTACATTGTTCGGTGCTATCGACCCGAAGAAATATCCTGTTATTCATGAATTTTTTGCAATATTTAAATAATGAAAGTAGAGCAAAACGGTTGTTTTCAAATTTTATTTTGTTCATCTAATTTATTTGAAACTTTATGTAAACCGAGCACACACAACACGTAATTTACTATACTAAAGTGATTTTTATCCCATTTCAACGTCAACTCCTTCAGAAGAATCATCTTGAAAACTTCGGGTGGTGTCGTGTTGGTGGAAAACAAAATTTACTAAACTTAGTCTTTCACCGATAAACGTCATGATCGGCCCTTCCCAATTCTGTATTATCTATATACGCGATCTCTCGGCTCATCGAACTTTATCCACCGCTGCTTAAGAAATAACTCAATTGATTTTCCTGTGGTTGGTTATCGCAGATTTATGCCTGAGGTATGGCAGTTTCCGTAGTATCGTAATTTTGAAGATGTTTTCTGTATTTGCATCCGTTTTAAGACAGGCTCGTTTGTTACCCAATGCGTCCATGCAACTGTTAACATTACGACGATAAATCGCTTACAAGAAACTTCGGTGTGAATATTTAAAGTTTTTGTACTTTACAAAGCGTACTGTGAGGTCATACGTTTGAATGTTTGATCAAAGTTGAAGGTGTACGCTCATGTTGCAAGTAACTAATTTCATGCTGAAGTGTTGTTCTTGTCTTTTCTTTTCGGACTTTAGTTTCATAAGAATGGTTCCATTTTTTGCTTTAAATGGACACTTAGATAATATATTTTTTAAATTTGTATAAATGGGATGTTTTCACAAAAATTTGCATTGCATCAGTTTTGCTGATGATCTTTATTTTGCTTAAAATGAGCTAATTAAGCTCCATATCTTACATTTTAGACACCATCTCTTATAATTTTTTCCTGTACGCCTTTCAGTGTGTACCTAAATAATTTATATGATTACTCATTGAATGGTAGCAAAGAAAACACTCAATCTCTAAGTAAGAAATGACTGATTGGACCGTGTCATTATTGAGATCCAAGAACTTAACGTTTCGCCCATGGGCTTCATTAGAAGGAAAAGCATAAGAGCATGGTAACACAACGTGTAAACCACGCTAGAGGCGAAACACTTCTATCCCTTCCCTTGCAAAATAGTTTCGCCTCTCGCGTGGTTCACACGTTGAGTTACCGTGCTCTTTTGCTTTTCCTCCTGATCAAGCCGCTTACGAAAGTGGGCGAAACGTTGAGTTCTTCGACCTCAATAATGATTTATTTTATAGCATTTAAAAGAGATTTACACTTCGAAGTGTCTTATACAAATGTAAGTTTTTTTATCACCGTACAAAAAGGAAGTTTTAAAAAATCTGTTGTACGTAGCAAGTAGCCTTTTACTTAAGCAAGTAGCGTTTTACTTAAGTCGAAGTGCTTCGACCTCAATAATGACACGGTCCAATCCCGGAAACCGTTTGATACTTAATGGCAATGGCCGTGAAAGCCTCAGAAATCAACGCAATGTCTATTAATGTTTACATGCTTATTAAAGCGTTACAGTTGAACCATCTCGGTGGTGCAGTGGATAGGGTGCCAGGCCTGCAATAAGCAAGTCCTCGGTTGGAATCCATGGATAGGAGGAACTTTTTCCGCAGTTCACTGGATCGGTATTGAGCCGGGTGACCATACGACGTTGGTATACAATTAACGTCGCTCTTCCCTAATGACTGGTCTATGAGGTAGAGTAGCAAGACTACGCACAAAGCATACACACGCATGACCTGGAGGTAGTACAATAGCCCATTGAGACCGCAGCCCACGTTAACCTGGTTCACCCTTTACAAAAAAAGCATTACAATTGACATTCTTTGCTCTTTGAATAATTATATTGAAATTGAAAGATATCTCTCTTGTTTCTAGCCCACTACCAAAATCAAATTACACTTTGCCTGTATCTTTAAATGTTCGATAGATAATTTCTGAAAAAAACTGTATTAAGAAAGAATAGGAATAAAAGTAGACTTTAACAATGTTTTTGAATTTTGTAAACTTGATTTGCATTTAGCAAATCTTATTCCCAACCACCTCACCAATGGCCGAAAGCGATAGTTCAATTAAAATAATTCAATGTGAGGTCATATGGGTACCACCTCTTCAAATCGCTCGAATACCCCAAACGCTAAGATTGTTGAGCCGTAAGCCACACGCACATATTAAGTACCAACATTTCAGAAAGTCCCCACCACCCCAACCTCCGGGTATCAAAGGTCTGCGTGCAACTTGAACTGCTCTCGATATTTCCGGTCGCCGAAGTGGGTCTTGGTGGAACTATGTAATTCCGCCGGAATCCACTATCGAGCTTGCCGCGGGGGTAGGGACGTAATCGATACAGCAACAAGTGAGCATCGCCAGAATCCCACCCCAGGCCTCAATCCCTCATTATTATCCTACCGGAGAAGTTTGACTTCTAAACACAGAGGAATCACGCGAGCAACTCGCCTCGAAGTTCGCGATAGATATGTGGTCGGATTACTTGGCTACCCTTGGGGAATTCTTGATTAAAGGGTTTGTATTGGATATTGGGGGCGCCGATAAAAATTACTTTTGGAGCTGCATTGGACCATTGGTCCAGTTCTGGAGCTTTGTATTTCTTAAATTGCCGATGTGGGAGTTTTCAATTAAATGTAGTTTCCAATTTGTTACCGACCTCATCTAACTTCTTGCAGTGTCCTATGCCTGCGAACAAGATTGGAGTTGTAATGTGTATGGCTAAGCCGAATGTTAATCACAGGCAAAGTTAGAGAAACCGCTAACCAACTGTTGCGTACGTACAGTGAATTTTGAATTATAAAGTACATTCCTGAATTCTGAAGCTGGTAGTTCAGCATCATCAGAACATTCTGTTCCGAAACGAAAGAAGAGCGAGGAGCAAAGTGGTAGTTTCCCTATTACTTCTGCTTTTGATCACGAATTCGTTCGACAGAAGCGTTTCAGGTTACCGCAGCGATCACGCCTGATCCCATTTTATCAATAAAAACTTCCAAATTAATTCACTTTAACAAAGACGCTCGATGTGTCAGGGTGTTATTGAATTTTTCAGGAATTCAGAATTGTCTTATAAAGAGAGACACGAAGATATATTTTGTATTTATGCTAAGGAAATGCCTGAAATATCGATCCTCCCTGCTGATATGCTTGTGCGTGACAGACGGTTATTCCTCGGTCTGAAGAGTCAAAGTATTCACTTCTGAAGTAAAAGCATTGCAGGAGGGTCGCTTATCCCTACTTTGACAAAGGGTGACGCGTGAAAGTAATGTTTTCCATTAGGCATTATGACTTTTGTTTTAGTATCTCTATACGGTTTTCCTGATGGAAGACGATTTAATGCATTCCAATGCATCAGCTCTTGCCTTAAATTTGTGGAAATCGGAACTTATTTAGAGACATTTCTCTTAGTAAAAACTGGTATTTACATGAAAAGTAATAGTTTTTCAACCCAAAGTGTATTAAAAAATAATAGTAATTTATTATACAAGACGATAAAGTTACATTTTATCCACGAGTGAATCGTTTAACGTCGAGACGAAGTCGAGACGTTAATGATTCAAGAGTGGATAGAAATAACTTTATCGTCGTGTATAATACAATATTTTTTTCTATAGCAAGAACTTTAACAATTTCAAAAGAAAATAAGGACAGTCAATCACATTTCAAAATGTCAGTAGCTGGACTGGGTTGCTAAGATAATACGAAGCTGTCATATTTAATTTAAACAAATGTTAGAAAATTAAATTATTTTATCTATCCTTGATGTTAAAGTGCTACTTTATCTACCCTTGCTGTTAAAGTAAAACTTGACCTTTTGTTTTGAGTTGATAAAAGCACACTTTAACATGCGCTATAGAAAAAATGATTTTATTGAGCTTTTAAATATCTTCAGGCAAGAGAATAATTATTGTGCTGATCAAATGCGATTCATTAACTCAAATGTTCGATTACTATCGTTTACGCCGATAGAACCATTAGATGCTTTATATAAGATTTACTCAAACTGTATATCAAGCAAATACTATAACAAAATCTGGAGAATTATTTTATCCGAAAATAATCTGGAAATCTGATATACATTTTGCTTTACAGTAACATACAACTCTGTAACGGTCGGAATTTATCAAAACTTTGGGACAGTATAAAACCTTTACACTGAAAATTACTTAGCAAAGCTTATCTCACAATATCATGAACAAATGAACAAATTATTTATCGCGAAGGTCAACGCCCTAAGCGACAGATACGAAATCTATAAATAATAAATTAGAGCACATGGAGATTTATTTTGCGGAAGCCCTTTTTGTAATATTTTGGACACCACTAGCACGCAAATCAACAATCCACCGACAGTTCTTCAACATGAGAGCTGTAATTATACACAATTAAACACTGAACGCTTAAAGCTGAATGCTGCAAAATTATTTAAGGGTAGAGTGCAGAGCTCCACAGAATGTCATCAAAATCTAAAATCATCTAAAATAGCAAAAACCCAAATACCACGTGGATAAAAGACAGCTGAGGAGGCCACCTAAATGCTGGACACAGAGTTTGTAATGGGGTCTTTCAGTGAGCCCGTTGTTGACGGTCCAATTGTAATGGGGCGTGTGTTACGCGGCTAAGTTTTATTAATTACACTTGCCCTTTCATTACCAGATAGCTCAATAGTAAAGAGATTGCTCTTATCCCTGTTGAAATGAGCCAGAAGGTAGCTCCAAAACTAGCTACTCAAAGAAAATCCAAATTGTGTACACAACAAAAAGTTATAAATAATACTATTGTTATAAACTACATATACTATAAACAGTATTTTATCCATCTACACGTTAAAAGGTTGCTTCTACTACGTATTTATTTTAACATAAAGTCAATCGACGCCTAAAATGTTATTTCTACTACGCATTTACATTGAACCTGACTGGCGCATACCTCTGACAGCTGCTGCTCCTACGCGGATGCTCACGCATAGGTCCCACCAAAGACCAAACCATAACATTCAATCACTCTCTTACAGCTGCTTCAAGTGCCTTGTTTGTGTTGGCAACCTACTGTGCGTATGCGCAAATGCACTGCACGTAGAACACACAAAAACGAGCCCAAGCATCACTTGGCCTGCTACGTCTCGCTCAAACGGCTTCGAATGTGACTCTTGCACCGCTAATTACAGTATAAAATAACTCACCCACAGCGGTGAGTAACGTATAGGGGTTGAACGCCCCCGGGACCTGGACTTCCCTGCTCTCCAAAGCGAGGCCTTTACTATTCGTCATTAGCACTTCTTGTGTCGACGTCGGTTGTGACTCTTCTATGCCACTCACAGGACACTATTTTAACGCTTCCTTTCACTAGTTCCCAGGATATGTGAGAACTTTGCTTTAAATTTCCGCGCATGTAAAAAATAGCTCGCGCGGCAACACTTGGGCCCGCAAACCAAATTACTTCACCCAGCGAGTGCAGGAGTGCTTCTCTGTTGAGCCCGCTGCACAGACTGACACTTTCCGCTAAAACCGATCGCCGGATGTACTATCCAAGGCGCCTCATTTTTTTTTGCTTGTATAGTACAAACTCATTGGCGCGATTTTGAAACTACCAACAATGAACACCATCTAGAGGCGACAATTAATGTCAAAGATGAGCAGGCGTAGTTAGATGGACGAGAAGACGACGTAGAGAGTGGAATGACCACGTAACAAGAATGCCCAACGACAGACTGCCCAAGATGGCGAGAGACGGCAAACCTAGAACAACACGCCTACCCGGAAGGCCACCAAAACGCTGGATGGATAGCTGGGCTTCTGGATCACAAGAGCAACCGGGATAATTATTGGAGCAAACAGGTCTCAGACCTATTACAAGAAGAAGAAGAAGAAGAAGATGAGCAGGCAAAGCCTAAAGAAATTCGAAGAAGAAGAAGAAGAATAAGAAGAAGAAGAGGAAGATACCTACTGTGAAACCTGACATTCTTCGCCCTAGGAGAAGTAGGAGAGGGTAGAGTACGTTATCTTGATCTCGTATATATTAGAAGGTGAACAACTTCGAACCTTAAAAGCTCTTTTTTGCATAGTGATCATGAAAGTTGCCTTTTTTAACGAAAAATCGTATTGAAAGTACCACTTTTTTAACGCAAAATCGTGAAAAGAAGTACACTTTTAACTATTTTATTGAAATGTCAATTTGATAGTTGTAATTCCGAAGTTCGGCTAAATTTTGAGTTACAAGAGACCACTATGCAAAAAAACTACGTTTACAACATGTGTTGAAAGTCCTTTTTTTCATTCGCTTCGCCCTTGTTAATCAAACTGCAAAATTCATGAAAAAAAGTATTACTTTCAAAACAAGTTTTACAAATTACTAATAATAAACGTGCCATAAATCAACAGGTGTAAAATGGCAGCTGGCTACTAATATGGACGGCCGTGAACAGCTCAACGTACACATGGTGTGACAGAAAGAAATGTCAGCCTTGATGCAGCTGGCAAGCAAATGAATATAGGGTTTTCATGTCATTAGGGATGTTTGCAACACACACAAACTCAAGTTGCAAGTAACCTAACCATCAATAACGACTTGCCGGCCTTTTTAATTGCTGTGCCAGCTGCCATTTTTTAACCATTATCTATCTCTATTCCAAATATTATTCACCACAGCGTTTCTACGGCTCTAAACAAAGTCTTCTAATATCATTTAGTCGGTATTTGGAGATTCGGCATAACGTACTTGACTCGCGTGTCGATGCCTTCTCCATTTTTCAGTGTCTTTTATTTTGCATTTATTATCCAGTGTTTTCACACTACTTTATGAATGTTGTCACACTACTTCGTTTGTGGTTTCTAACGTTCTCCCTTCGTCGATTTTGTTGTTCTTTTGGTGTATTTTGTCGTTCATTTTTACCACCATTCTCGACAAAGGTCAATTTTTGCCTTGATTTTTATACTGCACCTTTCTTCTTGATTTTCTACCTTTTCCCATTTTTTAACGAGGTGTTCAACATGATTCCCCTCATTAATCTTTGCGTTGCACCAATCCTCTCTTTCAATTTTGCCCCAAATGCGTTTTCACGACGTCGTAAGATCAAATAACTTTAAGCACACGGTTATGACCAAAGATCAACTAAAAAACTGCTGAGGCATGTGCAAATATGGCATACTCAACTTTTAAATGTTAAGTACCGAGTTTAATCAAAATCAAAATAAAAGTCCAAACATTTAAAAATAATACAGGATATTTATGTTCCAACTTGCACGCTGTATCATTCCCAGACTAAACATAATTTAACAATCGCTAAAGTCTTTCGCATTTTATAAAACTGCATTGGCTCGATTTCATCTCAGCTAACTCAGAATAACAGATGCAATTAAATAGCCGTAGTGTGCTTTTTTGTATTGGAACAACTCAACAATTTAAATTAGAACGCAAATAGCTTGCCTCAATAATGCCTTCCTGTTTTTGTATGTCTCAGATGGCATGCATCGCCTTCGGACAAAACAACAAAATTTATGATCAAAGCTAATTACGCAGCAAAGCAAACACTAATAAAATCAGCCAAGCATGCTTTAGCAGAGATGAACAATCTCGTCCACAAATATTATTATTATTGCAATGTTCTATATTTTAATTTAATTACACAGTTGGTGGTTATACAAACGCACAAATTTAATGGAATGTAAATAAGGTCTACCATTAGTTTCTTTATCGAAAATAGGGACATTCGTAAATCTTATATGTGCACATATACAGGGTAAGTCTATTATTTGTTGATTTGTATTCAGAGCACCAATAATAGACGTTAAGCGGTCGCATAATTACCCCGTTAGGGTGATGTAACCGAACCTCTTTAAAACTGAAATGTTACATTATCGTGGCTCTAATAAATCGCCAACTCGATTTGAAACCGATTTCTTTCGCTGGTCTTCGTTGTAGTTACTTTCCGTCTCCTTTACGAATTCACTTGAGTCGAAGTCATCGCGCATATACCGCGATCATGTACTTATATAACATAATATGATAACGACCATACCACATTGAAAGCGCCGGTTGAACAGGTTATGAAGACTGAATGTCTTAAGAAACAGACGTTCCGAAGAATGCATAGCAAAAACTGGTTCATACTAATAATGTGTCGAAGTATCGATAATCCGCTTGCACCGTTTCATCTTGTTTTATATCGTTAGTGCTAGAACTAAAATGAGCTTCGACAGGAAAGTAAAAATTAACGGAATAGTTGAACTAAAACTCTTCAAAACCTGCAAATACAAGTTAGAAAGTCGAAGTACGAATTTAATTCATAAAGTGTAGTAGGTAGTAGCTTTAAAACTAGCATTACCGTTTTAAAATACATGCCTTTTCGTAGCTATCCTTTTTAACATATGGGTGTAGCAGTACAGTTTCACTTGGAAACCTAATTTCGGGCCCAAAAAATACGTCGCATCAAAGGAGAGTAGTTATTTGCCATCTCAGCCTGAGGAAGCCTTGAGCCGTCAAAAGATGCTCATAACTTATTCATAAGTCGCCCATTCCGATTACGAGTTTTTAGAATAGTATTACAGGTACTTTATTTTGCATTAGGCAATTGACAGTAGCAGCCTTTTAAGACCGTTAGCAGCCATCAAATACCCTTAAGTACAAGTTCTTACTTCATACGCATTCGATTTGACTATCGCTCAATTTAACTTCCTATTATCTACTTCCTGTAAACAATGTCAATTAGTTTTCGAACTTCACCGAACTCGATTAACGTAAATGACCGTAAATGGACCATTAATACCCATTGTAACACTACATGAAATCTAAATCGTTCTTGTCCTAATCTATAGCAGGACATTACATTGAAACGTTCTGAATTAGAATTGCTGATTTCGATATACTTTACAAATCGATGGCCGTCAACCTAGTTAACCTATAAGAAAATAAAATTAAAATATTTTTAGTAGCGTAATTGAGATTGATAACTACTGTGGTGTTTTTAACCGGATCGTATACTTTTGCAAATTCTCTAATTTTAACTGTTTGTAACTTAAATGTAATTAGAAATCAAAGAACTGTCGAAGAACGAAGTGATGTTATTAACCGATAAGTCGGACTAGTCCATCCGATCAATTGAATTGCATTCACAGATCACTTAATTACAAGTAGCATGTAGTACTAAAAAATGCGTACATTACTGAAAAGTATGAGAATTTTGAAAATACATGTTTTAATGCGGGCGCCTTCTCATTTACTCAATATAAATTTACTTTATTTACTCCAGTGGGATAATTAACTCATCACGTCATTAACACATTTAACACTATTCCGTTAGGTAATGAAGCTCATTACACCACTCAGTTATGTAATGGCTTCATTAACTAACTGTATGGTGTAATGGTTTCATTACCTAACTGAAATAGTGTCAAATGAATGACATAATGACATTTGCCTACTAAAATATTTTTGAAAATGATAGATCTGACATTTCTCTTAATGCACTTTTCTCAATTTTGGGCAGTTGTAGATAAAATTTTGTACAATACATGTGTGATAATGCATCATTAATATACTTGTGTGCTTACATAACTCGTGCTATGCACTCGTTTATAACTTACACACACGTATATTAATAATGCTCTTATCCCACTTGTATAGTCTTCTTCTTCTTTTTTCTTCTTTAGCAGCCTTTTTCCGTCCACTCCTGGACATAAGCCTCCCCTTGTCTTTTTCATTCTGATCTATCCCTTACCACTTGCTACCACCCTCTTCCCAATTCTCTTTCACATCGTCGATCCATCTTCTCTGTGGATGTCCAACACCTCTTTTGTGTCTTGTATAGTAAATAACTATTATCTACCCCTATTAAATTATATTCGCATTATAAAGACATTTTTTAATAATAATAACAGTCATAATTTGCAGTAGTAAATTATGAATTCATAATTCACGGTTTGCAGCCAATCATAAAATTGCATTTTCATTATTCAATAAGTTGTAGCCAATCACAAAATTCATTCTTATTATCAAATGACTTTTGCAATTGACAGTTGTCACAAATGTCATAATTCGGAAATATGAACACAAAACTCTTATTGCATAGGAGTAGATAAAGTATCGTATTACATTCGCTATTATGGCCATTATCCACTCAGATAACTTGCGCCAAGCGCCTTCGGCTTGTGGCTCAAATGTCATCTTCGTGAATAATGGCTGTCATATTCGCTCATATAATAATATACTATTATCTACTCCTACTGTATAATGACCATGAATTATGATTCATAATTCACGGTTTGCAGCCAATCATAAAATTTTATTTTCATTATTCAATAGGTTGTAGCCAATCACAAAATTCATTCTTATTATTAAATGACTTTTGAAGTTAACAGCTGTCACAAATGTCATAATTTGGAAATATGAACACAAAACTCGTATTACATAGGAGTAGATAAAATGAGCCCACTAGATGCAAAACTCTGCGTTTACACTCTTAGTAAATTTGTGCTAGAGGCAATAGTAATTTACGTTACGAGACCGGAGAATAGTGTTTTGCAGGTCTCCCCAAGCTTCCAGGTCTCGCCTGCGGCTCGCCCTGTAATCTACTTGGTTCGACCAGCAAAACACTACTTAAAAAGGTTAGACTAGTATTGAATATAGAAGATTGGAAAAAGGCTTCTGAAAGAAAAGATGGAATATTTCCTTTCTTTTATCGAATAAAAGCTTGTAACACAAGTAACATTTTTTTTTATTTTTAGATTTAACTAAGCAAACACTATTTTTCTCGTCAGTTCCATAATTATACAGGCATCTCTTTATTTTTTGACTTTCTTATTTACCCTTTAGTGGGCATTTAAATGTTCTATCTTATTGTTTGGAAATAACCGTTTGTATCGAATACTGTTATAAGGTAATTGGTGAGAAGTGATTGTCAACGAACAATTTGTGTATCATTGATTGGGCGGAGTCTTTCCAGAATCCATTAGATATCGCCATTCATATATCTAATACTTACTATATTGCTAGCGGCTATGAGTGGGAAACTGACCAAGGAAGTGAGACAGACAACCAACTCTTTAATGTATAATGGTGAGCTGTGTGCAAGCGCGGCGGCGTCGTCCGGCCAATTGGGAAGTGGTCAAGTTTAAAATTCGCTTCTAAAGGCGGAGTTTGAATTCTCACGCATGCGCACGAGACGCGTTATACTCTAAGTGAGACTATGTCGGCGCCGTAATGTTTTCTGACGTTTCCCGGCCCTACTAGCAATATATGTGTATTATATATATGTCGCCATTACCTTCCTGTGTCAGCTTTTGCGGTGTATACTTCGATTGATAGATATTTTTTAATGCACCATACAACTACTAGCTAATTCAATAATTAAAGTTGCAGTTTATATGGTCCATCCCAACTATCTATTTTGCCATTGTTGTAGAAATGAAAATTTCCTAAAAATGTATCCGTACGATTAATAATATTCTATGAATTAATTCATCAACGCGGAAGAGTTTGAAAAATTTTAAACGCGTTTGGGCCGAACATGCGTCGTCTGATAAAAGGTTTTCTGAATATCCAGAATTAATATCAAAACGAAACAAATACACTATAAACTAGCAAATAAGTATAACAACGTCAGAAATCAAGAACTGCGGTCAAAGCAGTGGACGCAATAGCTGGATGACCGATGAAACCATCAAAATAATAGATCGAACTAAATATCTTATTTTGCTTCTTGTTCTTTATAAAATCTAATAAAATGTTTGAGTTTAACCAATTTATTGTAAGAAAGATGAATAGTCGCTCGGTAACTGATTACAACTTGTAACATTTTTATTTTGCTACGGCTTTCATGATAGTAATTAGATTTTGTGAACGGTTATTAGGGTCTAACAGAGTTTTTTTGTTAAAGGATAATTTCTCATTAGAGTTAATTTAAGTTAAAAATACCGTCTTAGAAGGAATTGAGTTTTTATCGGTAATAGGAACAGCTCCTTCATTTTCCTCGACCTTACAGACGTTTTAATATTGACCCTAGCGAAAATCTGTCTTGTAATTAAAAACTTTGTTCGCCAGCTTAGATTTATATTAATTTACATAACATACTGTAAGTGGCATTTGATGCAATTTGTGTGGGTTAGTCAACCCTATTAATCCCCAAATTCAATTTTAGTTCTGATGACATCATTTAACTTTAGCAATTGGAAGGCATAGTTTCGCTCAAGATGTTGTCGATTACGTCCTCTGAATCTTGCCATTTTCAAACGTAACTACAGAATAGCTAACTTTAGTCATCAAACACAGTTACTTATAGTTGCAATTTAAATTCGTATAATTGAAGCTGAGTATGTCTCTACTCGGATTAATGTTTTCCTATGGGTTCTATTTCCTATTTTATATAATTGGTTTTGACATATACTGTAGCGAACTTCAACAATAAGAAAGTGTATGCCCTGTATATCATCCTGATGGTTTTTCCTTATTTTTTATATTAACTTATAAATTTTAATTTCCGGTTATGGGACGATGTTAACACGATTTTTAAACAGCAAGGGTTTCATGCTAGATTCTTGCGGTACTTCACACATGTTTGTAGGCCTCGTCTAAATAAGCAATTCAGTTCCTACTTAATAATGTAATAAGCTTAATCAAAGTCCAGCGCTGCTGCCGCCGAACATTTATTTGTTCGCCACAGCTTTTGTCCAAACAAGTGAAGCGCTCTTTCCAATCAAATAAAATCCAGTGTAACCGAAAGTTAAACAAGCCCAGCAAAAGTAGGAAAACGAAGAACTGCGGGTGCTCGACGATCTCAATCGTCTGCAAACAGCATTAAAACAAGACCCTTGTTTGTTTCCAGAATCTTATTCTATTCAAATAAAACTTTTTGACGCAAACCTCGAGCGTTGACCTTAATCCTCCAAATGAATGCGGCAAAAATGAAAATAAGCATCGTCTCGAATTTAAATAACTGAATATCTTGACTACTTCTTCATAGCGTGTTGTACCGAGAAGTTGTTTAATAGTTTATTGTACAAGTTGAGAAAATAAAAACGCTTTTCTCACGTGTTGCACATGTTGTTTTTGACATACTTGAGGGAAATGTTGATATAAAATTATTAAAAATTTGACCTTGAAAAATGTTACTGTGCGTTACTATACAGAAAAGTACCACTTTTCTAAACGATTTCTCGTTGCTATGTAGAAAAGTGTTGATATTCAGAAAAGCACCACTTTTCTAAACGATTTGCTATTTAGAAATACAGTAAATTTACCTACAGTATCTGAAAAAATCATATGTCGAGAGCTTTGTAGTAATCGGGCATGGATGCGGGACGACGCCTAAGAGCTGAATAAATAAAACTCCAAATTAGAGTGAAAAACTAGCTTTTGTTTTCTTATAATAATCAAATAACAAAGAAGTACGTTTCCGCAATCACCTGTGTGTAATAGCAAAAAAAGGTGAAGAAGAATAGGCTTATCGGTTTTCGCCCAATCATACTTTGATATTGAGTTTGCCTTTTTAATTACATCTTTTTCTTACTTGATATAACTTTGAAATTTTGCACAAGTCATTTTAAAATTATAACACAATTGCTTTTGCAGTCTCCATTGAAAGCCTGTTTTTTCGTCCGTCCACTGGGCTTTCATTAAGAAAAATATCCTCTGCGCGTTTTTTACGTACGTACGACACGTATACTGTACATCTTTGTTAGGTTTTGGAGTCTTCTAATCTGTAAAGGTTAATAATAAACAGGTACTTTACTATGTAACTATAAAGCTTATGCAACAATATTTATTGTCCCTGCTCTGTTTGGCTCTAATTTCTTTGTGCTTGCTTTAACTTAGAACAAGTTATTTTTTTTAACTTTTAGTTGCTACAGTATACAACAACATTAACAAAACAGGAGTACGAAGTCTCTAAAAGAGATGATTCTCTTCGTAGGTGTTTACCCCTTTTTGTACATGATCATAAATGTCAAAGACATTTCACTAGTAATAGATTAAAAAACGTTAAAGGAGAAGTAAATTATAGATGTAACAGTATTTTTACCTAGCCCTATACTCTACTGTACTATTAATTTATAATGTCCTGGGTTCGCTAGCTTAAACAGTCATAGAGACATAAAACTCTATTAAAATCGTCAGTGGGGCTAAGGCAAAGCTAATATTGTTTTGGAGTTGCTCGTTGTCACCTGGAATGCCGAAATGATGCATGCAAAAACTGCCAGCAATAAAAAGCCAACAGTTTACATAAATACTCGTTTGTATACCAAGAAGTTAATCACGAATGTGGATTTAGTTGCCGAGGCCCGTAGGGCAAGAGGGATAAAAAGGAACTTCAGTGCCGAGGAGTACATTATGTATTATTTGAAATCGAGAAATTTTGAAATTACAACATTTTAACCAACATTTGTAGGTTATATTAACGTCGGTTGACGTTTATCTGTCGCCTCGCCGCCTACAAAAAAGTCGTAAAACAATGGATTACTTTACTGCCGATTTCTCGTATTTAAATGACGATTTCGAGGTACTTTAATGCCGATTTCAAATAAAAGATATATAATCTGTAAGAAAAACACAAATACAAGAAAATACATGTACATAAAACACCAAAATTGAACGACGTCCAAACATACAGTGACGCTGTAAACAAATACTTTAATTATCTAGGAGCGGAAGCTGTTTCTACTCGCGTTATTACATAACATTACATGTAAAAATACATACTATTCATATAAAAAGACTGTACGGTACATGCATGAAAGCACCTTAAATAGTGCGTTAATGTTCAACTATCGACGCAAAGTCAAACACCGATCATGCGAAAGTTATTTAAACTCCGCACACAAATGCACTAGGCGAAGCTGTCTATTCTTTTAATGCGCTTATTGCTGGAACACAGCGTAATACGAACGCTGCATGAGCACGTTCAATTCAAGCGGCCATGCTGCGTTAGCAGATGACGCAATAATTTCGGTGTAGATGCGGGTAAATCCCCGTTATCTTGGGCACGTAATCATTCATTGAAAACATTGCCCAAGATGTTGCAATCGCTTCTTTACTTCGTATTGCAATTTTAACTAGACACTAAGTGTCCTCGAATTTGGACAAGATCGATGATTCTGTGTCTTTAAAGCAACGGCTCCCTTCTATGGAAGATGCAGCAACACTTTGGTGATGCTACCCAGGTGGTTTGATGCCTTCGTAGACTGTGTTCCCACTCAGGAACCTCTTTGTGACGGCGGCAAATAATGCAGGCCAACAACTCCCTATTCTGTGCACTTTAGTGCCTTTATTAGCACGCGTCGTACCTTGGGTTATGTGGGACGACACCCACGCTCGCTAACTTATGTGCGACTGCCTGTTCCCGCCATCATTCACGCAACTCACTGGCATCGTTCTATTTTTAACTCCGCGTCTTCGAATTAGTTGTCTTGCATATTCACTTCCGTACTCGCGAGACACTTATAGTGCGCCCCAAATTAATTAGTACATATAAGATATACAGTTCCGTTTTGTTGCTAACAGGGTATGATAAAAAGATATGAAATGTCTCTATAGGGTGACACGAATTGGTCTATTACATAGATGACGAGGAATGAACTGAAATTTGGCCTTAAAAAAAGAATGTCTTTTTCTTCTTCCTGTACCTTTAATAGAGGCTTTCGGTCTATTTCTAGTAGACCTTTCTTCCAGCACTTCCAATAACGATCTGGGCTCCTTTTATCGCTTAGTAAGTAGCCTCTAGCCCGTTTTACAATCTTGTTACGTGGTTGTTTCATTCTCTTCTTATTACGCATTCGTTGACTTCTTAAATGCCGCATTGATTTCTTATGTCCATACAACATCAGTAATGTTTAATAGAGATGGTCGGTATTTAACGTAACAATTACAATAACAGCGTTCCAAACATGTAACCTATTACTGCATCAATATATACAGAATTAAGCATATTATTTTTGTAACAGGATCGCGGAACTCAATTATCGCGAAGTAGAGTTTTATGTGCACTCGTTTCGTCAAAATCGCGTTCCTTTGAATTTTAGCGCCCCCTATCAATTTTTCCTACAGTGACTATATAATCACAGTGTGGCCATACGGTGGTCATGTTTTCTATTGGCTGAAGGCAAAAGGATTCCAAGTTATTGTCATTTTTAATAGTGTACAAAATGTTTAGTTACAAAAAGTTACTAATGTCAAAATAAGACATTGGCATTTTATAACTTGTCAAAAGTTTGAGTGGACGTATCACGTGATGAAATCCGCTATTAGTATTCCCGCGGCCGTGAGTTTTTTAAATTATAGTTTGTTTCTACGGAAAAGAACCATATTTTGACGTTTTTCGCAAATTAGTTATTTACGATATTCAGCACAGTATTAACATCCAACAAACCAGAACATTTAACAGAGAAATAAATATTTTCCTGTAAGTTTTATATTGCTTAAATATTCGTAAGTAACTGATCAATAAATTATTGCGGTGTACATTTGCAATTCCAGGTTGAACATGTAGCAAGTAGTTTAGTGTCGGGAAAACTCCAGTATAGCCCACTGGTACATTTTGACATTTACGGAATATGAACATAAAGGAACTGTTATGCCAATGGTGAAACTGGATTTTAAGCTATAAATAAGAGAAATACTCATTAGGAAATTCAAATTCAATATTATTGTCGACGATTGGACTAACTGCTTGTTTTACGGTGATACACAGGCACTACTAAGTACACACAAATCTTAAACTGCAGCTAACTTAAATTCGCACCTTGACGGTAGTGAAGATTGGGTCTGGCATGAGACTCCCGTGTTTTGCCTCCATTATCTGAACATTTGTAACTGAGAATCACATTAACACGCGCATGCGCATAAGCACCAGTGGGCTATATTGGGGTTTAGCCCATGTACCTATCTAATATAATTTAGATGTTAATAAAGCATATTAAATTACCGAGAAGATTTCTACAAATGATGTTATATCATTTGTGTTTTGGATTTGAACTTTCCAATTTCAATTAATTGTAATAAATTGAAGACACCGTATGACTCATATTTCTTCAACATTTCAACTCCTTTGTGTATTTTATTGTATTTGAGTGATCAGTCATTTTGAATAACCATCTTTCACTTCAGCAAATGAATAATTGTCAAATTTTATTTTGACTTTAGTAATTTTTTGTTACCAAATGTCGCTTACACCGTTAAAAAAATTATATTTTTTTATTACATCACCATGGTTTTTCGCAAAATCTGATTTTGACATTGGATTCAAAAGTACCAGCCAACAATTGTATGGCCACACTGTGATTATATAGTCACTGTAATTTTTCCCTGGGCAAGTTTTGAACTAACTAGATCGCACGCTTCGCTGCAATATGCATTATGTATCTGCATTGCTAGTTATTACATTGGTGATGGTTATTAGTCCAGTCGTTGAAGGTAAAAATATGCTATTACCTCAGAATTCTTTGAACCTTGACCGATTGACGTGAAATTTGGCGAGTGATTAGGGGATGGCTCAAGGAGCAAAATTGACATAGCGCCGATGTGCGCTTTTACCCTGAGAGTGGATGCCACCCCTTCTCGGGGGTGGAAATTGTTCACTCAAAATAACCCCGGAAATGGATAGAGGGACAAATTCTAAGTAAAAAATGTTCGAAATAGATTTTCGATAGATCGATATTTTTCGAGCTATTCGCGATTGAAAACTTAGATTTTTCGTGATAAAAATGCATGTTTTTGGACGGTTTTTCGCGAATAAGTCGAAAACTTCTCGTTCTATCAAATAAGTTGCAATAACGAAAAATGAAGCTTAGAAAACAGCAAAGAGATTGGTTGTTTTATGAATGCTCGAGGTCCAAAATAAAAGAAGTTATGGCTCGTTGAAGAAGATTTTTTTGCAACCACTTTGTTCGAAGTAATCAACGTTAATTAACGAAAAACCGATGCATTTTTCGGGAAAAACTTATAGAACATTTTTTGTAGTGATTGCATTATAACTAAGCGAGTTACGTTACAAAAACGGTAGGCCACTCGAATTTTTGAAAAAAAAAATGAGCGCTAAAGCCCCAGCCATTCCACCAGAATTGATATTGACCATTATCCCTTTACAAATTACTTTATTTTAGTATTACTCATGTAATCCAAAAGTTTTTCGACATGCTCAGACTTTGCATATTCAAAAAGTAAAGGGTTGAAGGGATCAGGAGGGGTGGTGCGAGCACTATAATACAAACTTCTAACGTTTATATCCATAACTTCTTTTATTTTGGACCTAGAGCATTCATAAAACAACCAATCTCTTTGCTGTTTTCTAAGCTTCATTTTTGGTTATTACAACTTATTTGATAGAACGCGAAGTTTTCGACTTATTCGCGAAAAACCGTCCAAAAACATTCATTTTTATAACGAAAAATCTAAGTCTTCAATCGCGAATAACTCGAAAAATATCGATCTATCGAAAAAACTATATAGAACATTTTTTACTTAGAATTTGTCCCTCTTTCCATTTCCGGGGTGTTTGTAGTTTATGAGAACCATAGTTTTCACAGAGGGCATGCTTTTCATAGTACAGACATATTGGAAATACTTCTTTAACGGAAAGTACACTGAAAAAAGTAACTTTCTTGGAATTGTTTCTTTCAACTAGGAAGAACAGTGGAAATTTGAAACCCTTGTCGTCTTAAACGACTGAAATTGGAAAAGTAATCTGAAGTTTAAAACCTTTATGTATTTGTCCATTCCAATGCAATTCTCTTTCAATGCATTTCCTTCTGAATGCAATCATTTCGGATGCTTGTCTGTATGTACCTATCCCCTTTCAGATACGCTGGACTTTTATCTAAAATAGGGGCTTCCAAGGAAATAGTTTCCGAACAATTATTGTATACGTGCTTTGAAAGCAACGCATGACGTCCTACACAGAACATTTTTATTTAGCATTTCTGTACCTATATCTAATCCTTATTGATAAGGAAAGCGCCCTCGACTATGAGATACCTTTCCACCTTAATGTTGACAGATCCGCACACGCACCAACGATTAGCTTCGAGATAAATCAATAGCTAACCTGTTAGTTCTCGGCGGGAAGGTGTTTCGAGTTATACTACGTCACCTCCAAGAGATTTATGCTTAACTCAGCCACCTTGGGCTATATATTAGGGTTACTTTGCCGTAACAAAATTAAGATAAATTCCCGCCAATATGTTGGAAGTTTAAGGGTGGATCTGACTGCCAAGGACACCGTGGACAGGAATTAACTTGTCAGTGTTTCGGACTGAAACGGAAGTTCATTACTGACGTTTCGGATTGCGACCGATGTTTGACGTCCATCTCCTGATGATTCGATTTGCGCGACGTTGCTCCGAAGTTGGATTATCAGTTATTTTTTGTAAATGCCGAAAAGTGATGGAGAGTTCGCAAAGCCTACAGGGCGATCGGAAATGGCAATTTTGGAAGGCAATTAAATTCAGAGAGCAATAATAGGATTAAGCTTGAAGCCCTACAAATAAAAACAGTCGGCCAATGCCTCGGCCTCAAATGAAAGCAACGAATAATGTTCTATTATGTGAAAAAAAATCATGTTTGCAAACCTACTCACCTTCAAGTTTCCTTAACAGATACGGAAACCCTCGTTTTGAATTTTTTAACATTATTATTTGCATTTTATATTTCCAACTTTAAAGCACGATTAGTACCACTTGGTTTGGTTTAACAGTCGAGCGGGCGGAAGTTTGTAACAGCTACCCCTCAAAGTATGAGTTTTCTTAAAGCGATAGGGAATTATGTTACTCTGAACATTTGGTCCAACAGCATTATGGATATTGAGATACATGTGCGTTAATACAGAGTAGATGTATCTCAAAAATTACATTGCACATAAGAAAAGTATGAAATGGTTCAGGAAATAATTACTGTCCAAAAGAAGGGTTACAATTAAACCTGCTAATTAACATTAACTTAAACAATGTATGCTTAGCAACACGTATATTGAAGACCATTAAAAACCCATAAATAAAATATTTAGAAGTGGAAATGTTTTGATATTAACACAAATTGGGTCTACAAACAAGGCAAGTAAGCGTGTCTATTTTTGATGTTGTGTGATGATCAACACCTTAAAACCCATTTATTAATTTTTTTTTAAATTTCGGCACGCCCTGTCGAAATATTGCTTTCAACCTCGGCCATTTTTACAAATTTACAATGTTTGCCGCACCCGTCAATCAGTCGCGGTCAACCCAAAATTATATGAGAGGTCTTATGAAACTACACAACTTTTGTGAAAACATCAACCGCTTTGGCGTTACAAGGTCAGGGTGGCGTAGCGGCACAATGCCAGATAGCTGAGTCTGAAGTCGAGTGTTCTAATCTCGGTACCGGCATGATTTTTTTTAGAGATGCGGATGCAAATTTGTATCCCTTCTCAGTTTAACTCAGAAACGAAACATCGACGCTCTCTGCTACATTCGTGCTTTCCGCTAACGGTATTGGTACATCTCTGACTTGATTTTAAACCGATTTTCTCCGTCTGGGTTTCGGAAGTATTAGTTTCCTCCTCTTTTGCAAATTATCTTTAGCCGAAGTCATCGCACATATGTGTGTAACGTATAATAACGGCCATGTCACCGGTTTAACAGATTACGAAGACTGAATGTGTCTTAAGGAAAAGGCGTTTCGAGAAGCGCATGGTAAAATTCACCCCATGCCAACCCTGGTGCGCCGAAGTATCGATAAAGGGCTTGCAGCGTCTCATCTTTTTCTTTTGTGCTTGTTAGATTGTCAAACCCATTATATATTTTTAGTACAAGTTATTATCTACAATTCTTAATAGATCCATAAGATGTCAACACCAACTTATCAAAACAAATTGGAAAATTTGACATTTTATATTATGTATGTAATTGGTTTTTCTGCTTGATAAATCAATTAAAAAGTAATCTTAATTTAATTCTAAGACAACCTCAATATTTGTCCTGCCAATACTAATATGTCCTATCACAACGGTACGACATTATTATTATTATTTATGTTTGTTTCAGATCGATACGAAACACTAAAGGAAGCCAGCATACTGTTGTTGTAGCAATTGTTAAAAAATGGTACGTAAACTGTAAGAAACATTGCCAGTTTCAACTCCTCGCAAAGCTTTTACTATCAAGTTGTTCATTTTTACTTCACTCAACGTCAACTTCAAGTGCAGAAACATCGGAGATGACTGAAAATACGTGACCGCGTAATATAGATAACCCATTAAACACTGTTGATAAAAACTAAATCTGAGAAGCATCAGTGGCGTACCATATATTAAAATATTATAGGAAGCTACTTACCTCAAACACTTCATAAGTATGTAACTTAGCTGCAAATAGAACTGTTGTTGATGCAAAAAAGTGTCGTAAGTTAGAAAATTATCAAAACGTGAGAATTCAAAACTACATCACGAACGTCAATACTCAAAAATACAAATCGGTGCTTGCATACAAGTTCACTAAATTGGCTAATGTCACTGTTTACCTGGTCTTCAGACTTTTCGATGCTTCTGCACCTAATATGATATTTCTGCAAGTATTAACACCCATACGATTTAACTAATTTCTCATAATTGTAGTTTCTTTCACTTCCAGCGTTTTCGACAAGGATGACGTCACGGTCCTGTCCCTTTTGGACGCTGGATACAACAGGGTAATTAAAATTTTTATCACGTTTTTTATTATGCCATTTCGTAAAAGCAAATAGCAGATCAGTAGTATTCGTGCTTCTGTAGCCGCTCTCTCCGAATGCAAACCGTTCATTAATAAATTGCAAATGACACCATATTTTTGTTGTTACTACAAACATTTATTTCACCACGTCAGTGTTTCTTGCGGTCGTTTTAGGGGCTCTATATTATTAACAACGTATATGTTTTGTTTTTTAGTTAAGGAAGTGGTTTTTAAAACTTCAATATTATTTTCAAAAATAAGATGAAATACTATAATTAAAAAGCCATGTGATACGAACACATTTAGTGTTGCGACAAATATTAATTGCTACTCAAGCTGTCTATAATGTGTTCCGTGAGATGGATAACAGTTAATTTTCTGCTCATGTCACATCAATTGTTACTGCATAAATGAACATGAAATTGAAGTGAACTATTGTGCATCATACATTAACGAGCTCATTATCGGTAAAGGACATCTTGAAACGTGTAATGGGAATTTTAACTGCATACTCCTGTTAGAAATATTGTTTAATAATATGAATACGCAAATAGGCACTATATTTCTGCATGATAAGGAAAACGCTGAAGAAGCAGCCCACAGGTATGTGGAGCAATACCTAAATGTCCTAGTACCATCAGCACCTACATCTATTTGTCTCGATCAACGAATACAAGAAAAGGCCAGTTCCAACCTAGAGATGGCAGAGGAACTCATTCCCACCATATTATTGCTGCAGGGTAGCAAAATCTTTTAATTGTTAACGATGGTGCAGCATCCGATATTTAGTAGACGTGTTGTTTATTACCTAAGTTTGAAGAGTACATATAAAATATTTAATTTAATATATGTTGACTGGTATCAAAAGAACCGCAAAGAAACAAAATCCTACACGAAACAACAAAATTGATTTAGAAAAATTTAGAAAGTTAACACTAAAAATACGAAATATATGGAGAACAATGTTATTTAAGTACTCCAAAAATAAAGATGAAATGCAGGTTTATAGAGCTAAAACGCATAAAAAGGATTGTTACAGTCTACACTAGCATTAGAACAGGAAACGGCATTTGAATGCCAACAATACAAATAGCCTCCAGTTGGATCGCGACTAACTCAACGTTCGGGTGGGGAGTTCACCAGATCTTGATATCTCGGCTATACTGAAGGTGGTCTAAACACATCGGTATTACCTTTAATAATTGGGAGGGTGCCTATAGCATCTGCAGTTTCTGAAAGGCAGCTGTTGGCGGGGGGATGCTTACATGATTTACATAAGAAATCTATAGAAAATAAACACACAAAGACCTCGCATGTAGCTTCCTTTACAAAAGCACCATTGCCTTTTAACTGAAGCACTCAAGTAGCTCAGGTAGCTTTCATATGTTACTTACAATCAAACTTAAACGCTAGCTAATTATGAACAATGTGCTTATTTCGCAAGAAAAGGACCACTACAAAATGGCAGGATACAGTGGAGTAATGCTAACACATGCATGTGGTAAGTTTCCAGGCAATATTATTGATAATTCACCGATTCACAGCTATAAATCTTAGAGCAAATGAATAGCTATTTACCGAAGAATGACAACGATCAGCTGTTCGTTCTTTGGAAACAGTTATAATTGCCAAAACAACTGGGCGGCTGTTTTCCGAAAAGAAAAGCGCAACAATCAGCTGCTCGCCAGTCTGCAACGCAGCTATAAATTATAAGGCGAGTATTCATATTGACACGCATAAAATAGGCCTCTAGGAAACCGTAACGAAAAGCGGATATCACAGTTAACTATGACTGTGCTCACAACCCCGAGTTTCGCCACACACATTTTGAACAGAATAAAAACTTTAAACTAGTTGTGCAATACTTTCTAACTTTATTCGTGAGCATTGCATATTAGCGGCGTCAGGGCGCGACCGAGGCACCGGCGCTAGTGGCAAGCATGTGCACTTGGCACTTAAAGTCGCGTTCGCTTAACACAATCACGCCGTAAAAATACACCACGTAACACAGTACGCTTTAAATACCTGTTAGCGTAACGCTCAACTAGAAAGCTGCCCGGAATATTAAATCTCCGGGTGATGCAACCCTGCAATGCCGTCTGTAGTGGACTACGCTGAAGTAGCAGGTGTTCACATGCCCAGGCGTGACGGCACGGTATTTAAAATTGGGAGCTCACGCTACTGCACAAATTAAATATTCGGCGGAAGATTCGGCTGTCGAAGTGTGAAGACGGAACCACTGGAGTAAAATAAGCTTCTCGCGGTATTCGCCACCAAAGCAGCGGTTATGCTGCTTGGAGTCACGTAAAGTCGTCCGAATAAAGAAGCAAGAACGCACTACGCGTCTCACATTTTGTACTTGAAGTAACAAGGGGATTCCTCTTACATACCTGCTCCGGTTAGTAACCAAGTTTGTGATTTCGAAATACACTTAAAAACGGTAATTGCCCCCGTTACAGCACTAAATCAACTCGTAGCAACAACGCGTAGCAACAACGCGTTATCATGGAGCGCGCGCAGTCGCACGTTTTATCTTAACCGAATTCCGGAAGGAAGTCTTTTTATACCAAAAACCCGAGAACATACAACTTGAAGAACGTTAAAGGATGGTTCTAACTTAGCCAGGAATGATTTGAGCTTGGCCCGCCCTGAGCAACTCGAAAAAGTGCACGCCCAGAATTCGGAAATATGAAAACATGCAATACAGACACCTGACTTGGGCACTGGTTTACTTCGAGAGTCATTCAGCTTGTAGCCGAAGCTTAATAAACGGTAAGGCAATAAACGGTACGATAACTCCTCGATAAACACTAATTGGCGAAATGGCGGCAGTGGAATCTTTTTTTTCCATGTAATACTTCCGATGTGCAGATGCGGTATCCGTACCCAATATGTTAGCATAACTCAAAATAATCACTAGAGCGACATCTAATGGGAAGCGGCACTAAACAATAAGAAGACACTGCACAAGAAGCATTACATAAATTTTCAATATAATTCTTAAAAGCTTCAGAAGGTGACACCAACAGTCTTAATTCAAATTTTCGAAACCATCTTAACAGGATTTCAACTTAAACATGTTAAAAATAATCAAAGGCGAAGGTGGAGATCTGCTAATAAATGAAACGGAAATAGTAAAAAAAAATTCCAATACACTTCTGAAAGCACCATCTATAAACGTATCATTTGCCAAAACCACACTGCAAACAAAAATTACTCGCGTTTACTTTCTCGTCCAACCAAACTAACTTAGCTCTTGTTAGTGTATTGTAGAGACTTCTAATATCGTTCACTGTGTGAATGAGCTAATCCAGTTGAAGCATAGCGATATCCGGCCAATGGCGCAGGCAGCCACTAGTCAAGCCCTCTACGCAGCCTTGGACAAATGCAGGGACATTGTACTTATAACAGATGATAGCTACAGATTACAGGTGAGTAACTGAAAGTGCCACATTTCAGTTTTGCAGTCGTCTGTTTTTAGTATGCCAATAGATCCATGGAGCGCAATCTTGGTTACCGATACGATGAGACCTTAGGAAAAACTCTTCAAGAGCAGCTGATATATGATCCTCTTCAGATGAACACCATGAGTTCTTCTCTGATGCGAGCTCGAGATTGGCAAGGCCAGCTTGCTCTGAGAAGGAAGGGCCATGAAGCTACTGGGTCAGTTTGCAAGGCTGTACCTATTACATGTGCTGGCAGGTAAAAGATTTTTCTGTTTATAGTGTAATGCTGATAACAAACGTTAAATTTGAGTATATGTTCACTTCTATTTTGAACTATGAATTATCCACACACTGGTTGTGGAGATGTGTAGCACATATTTTTAGTAAAGACCTCTTTAACACAGTGTATAAATGATGTGTACTGAATTATTTAATAGCAGTTATAATAATAATAATACGTTGTTTTACAAATTGAACATGCCATTATCGCATTCAAGACCCTGTGCCACAATTAAGTACTGTTAAAATTAGCATAATACTGTTTTGATTCTAACAGCACCCTTGAATGTTTCTAATTAATTTCGTTTTTGTGCAATATTTCTGTTAATTGTAGCTGTAGATAAATCAACATTTACATCATTGTAAAGAGAAAACATAGTAGGAGAGCTGGTGACATTTTTTAGTGATGATTTAGTTAAGGCCTATTTTTTGAAAGAATGTTGCGGGAGGCATGTATAAGTGTCATCTGTAAGAATTCTTCTTAATAGCGGTATCGAAGGGAGGCAGAACACACCTAATTTTCACTGTAAGTATATGTCAAATTCGAGGTTAGCAAGTTAGGTTTTGCGTCAGTTTGTGTCAAAACTGACGCAAAACCTAACCTGCTAACCTCGAATTTGACATATACTTGCTAACCTCGAATTTGAATTACAATTTTCACTGTAAGTATATGTCAAATTCGAGGTTAGCAAGTTAGGTCATGCGTCAGTTTGTGTCAAAACTGACGCAAAACCTAACCTGCTAACCTCGAATTTGACATATACTTACAGTGAAAATTGTAATTCAAATTCGAGGTTAGCAGGTTAGGTTTTGCGTCAGTTTGTGTCAAAACTGATGAAAACCTAACCTGCTAACCTCGAATTTGACATATACTTACAGTTAGGGTTTCCAGTCCCGGGATTCGGTCCCGGGACAGTCCCGGGATTCTACCACAAAAACCGAGTCCCGGGACCACAGCCAGCCCAGGCGAAGTCCCGGGACCATGTCAACATGCGTGCGTATACTCGATATCAGAGAATTAGGACGGGTATTCACCGGCGTCCGGCGTATTACTCATGTCTCTTGCACATTCTGCATTATTTGCGTTTTGCGTAGGCAGGAGAGGTATTGTTTTCGGTAGGTTAGAATTAAACCTGTGTGTTGTTTCAGCCACATTTGCATATCTTCTTCTATTATGTACTTGTATGTTTTTTTGTTGGATTTAGATATGTGCGACGAAGCTGAATAATTTATATTTTTGGGTTTTAAGTGTGTTCGTTATTTGTCTGCTAAAGCGTTACAATTAGAATGAATTCCGATGCGCAACCTACCTTCATTCTACATTAAAAAAATTACGATTTGAAGTCACTATGGCAACAGTTTTATATATTGAAGATAAACAATTGGCGAAATGTAAAGTTGGTTCCTACAAAATTATCATAATCAGAGGCAACTTGACGAAAGGATTACACACGCACTTTGCAGTTCAAACAAAAGCAAAAGATGAAGAGCGACAGAAATTTTTAGTACCAGAAGAAAGCAATGAAGTTGTAGACGAGCCCCAACACAAATTATCAGCACAGAAATACTTTATTTAACTTAAAACACTTGTTTTTCTTTGGAAATTTCATTCGGAAATTTCACCTGTACACTAATTCTCTTTTTCGGGACCATTTTCGGGATCTTCGGGACTAGTCCCGGGACCTGAAATTTAGCTCGTAAGTCCCGAAAACACTTTTGGTTCCGGGACTTTGAAACCCTACTTACAGTGCAAATTGGAGGTGTTCTGTCTCCCTCCGATACCGCTATCAAGGAGAATTCTTACAGATGACACTTATACATGCCTCCCGCAACGTTCTCTCAAAAAATAGGCTTTAACTAAATCATCACTAAAAAATGTCACCAGCTCTTAGACTAATAAGCTTGATAATGGTTGCAACACTTCTCAGAAACAAATAGTCCGGTCAAAATAGACATTCAAGGTTACAATAATTCGCAAGAAGCTGAATATTGGTACACATGTTGAGAACACCATCATAAACAAATTGTGAAAAGTCCCCATCGTTACCATGTGTGCAAAAAAAATTATTCAAGGTCAAAGTTTGTGAAAATGGGTTTTTTGCATTTTTCAGCCAAACGGTCAGTTTTATCATAAAAATATGTCAGACAAAAAATTGTAGATCATGCAATTATCTATAAAACTTGTTCTTCCACTTTTTTTTCTAAAAATTGCCATTTCTGAGATATAGCGATTCTAAAAGTTGAAAGAGTCGTGTTCTCCATAATATGCACACGTTTCCACGCCACCTGTGAGGTAGTGTACTTGGCTCGTTTTTTTTTTTAACGTGGTTTCCCCGGTAGGCCTATTCCATGATGTAATTATGTAATGGAACTTCAAGTGTCGTCTTCTCTTTCTTCTCATTCTCCTTCTTCTCATTCTCCTTCTTCTTCTTCTCATTCTTCTTCTTCTTCTCATTCTCCTTTTTATTCTTCTTATTTTTCTTCTCCTACTTCTTCTTCTTCTTCTTTTTCTTCTGCTTCTTCTGCTTCTGCTTCTGCTTCTTTCTGCTGGGTGCAAGTGAATTGTAGTAACAGCGAAGCATCAGTTGTCTCGTTGCTGAAGTCGTAAGAATCGTCTTCTGTTGGAGATTCAACATTGGTGCAGGACTTGCCTTGACAACTGGTGCATGCTGCTGAACAAAACAATCCGACTTTTTTGCAGCCGCATTTAGAAGTACACCCCTTTTTGCAGTTGCAAAAAATAGCATTGAGGAGCTTTTCTGGTGCAGGTGGAAGTAAAGTCTGGATTGGTTCCAACGTATCGTTAGTTAACTTCCAACCCCAGTCTTCTGGGTTCAGTTGATTACCAAGCCACACATGAACTTGATAATATACTCGATAAAGATGTTGATGAGCAGAAGCAGAGGTTGGGGAAGACAAGCTAATTGTACTCGTTTCTTGTTCCGCAACTTAACTTACGAGAACGTCTGACAGTGAAAAATCCTTCTGTAAATCTTTGGTAAACATTAGGATTCATACAGTTTTCTAAATGTAACATATCTTGTAGATATAAGTGCGCAGACTTAGCATAAGGAAAATGTCCTGATGCGTGGAAATAAGGAAGCATTTAACGCTGTTCAAATGAGCTTCCCAATCTCCCATACGTTCAGCTCTAATACTCTTTTGCTATCGACACCATATGAAAATATTGTATCCATAGTTTTGCGGTAGGTCCTCGTTCTTTATATTCTCTTAGTCTTTGATTAAACTGATAAAGTAATGCTTCAGATGTTTCAATATCATTTTCAATATCATTATATGAAATAGTGTTATTTATTACGTTTTCAACAGTAATGATAAGATTTGCATCCATGACGTCATCAGTAACAAGTTCTTTTGCTATTATTGTTGCTAAAGTAAGCTGAAGTAATGTACGAGCTCGAACAGCTCTCGCGTAAGCATGACCACTGAGCATTTTTTCTAATGACTTAGGTGCATAAATCAAAGAGAGTACTTCTTTCATACCGCTTCCTTGCATAATGTAACCAATTGCTCCAAAAAACGACATCAGTAGATGAAATCCTGCGAGCCTGATTATGATCTTCGATAATTCAGACCCTTCAGGTGCAGCTGACACGATTTCTCGAGCTTTTGCATACAGAGGCTGATCAAAAGTAATAATGCATACATCGTGACCATAACGTTTTGCATTATCTAAAGCACAAAGTAAAGTAGTGTATATAGTATTGTAGTTACTGGCGGGTTATTTGTCAAACGTTCAATATAACCATTCCAACTGGGTAACGATAAATTTTTCGTTTTGCCATATAACCATAACACATCGACTTTTTTCAGTAAAGATACTGTAGCTTCACTTCCATAAGCACAATCTTGGACATTTATTTTACTGTAACCTACTACACCATTATTTTGATAGACCTATATTGCCACATGAGCTTTTGCTGCGAAATCTTTGGCCGAAGGAGGTTTCTGTATTCGTGGTATAGGCTCTTCTAGTAAAACTGAATTTTTGGAGTAACAATTTGAATGATACCCATTATGTGAAGCGTGTTATGACCGTCTAGCGTATTTAGATTTATATCAGCATTGTCTGCAACATATTGAATAAACGTGCCAGTTTCTGGTGTTAAGATATGAGGTGGTTGATGAAAAACTGTAGCTACTTCGTACATCACAGTATCATTATAAGATGAGCACAAACCGAAAGATGAAAGAATGTGTATAAGACGTTTTGACCCAAATCGTCGATGGAAAAAAATTGAAAGACCCAATTGTAATTTGGACCGAGGCCGAACAGCAGTCATAATACTATGGCTAATGTTTGTAAAGGGTGGTTTTTTTTAGAGGGACCGAACTTTAAATTGAAATTAAACACAGAAAAATGTTTTTAATATCCATGAAATTGGCGTTATTTGAAAGATAATTTTATGGCATTTATGTTTGAATATGATTTCGGACATGTGACCGCCGCGGCTGGCGTGTAGATGACGTAATCTGGAGGTCCAATTTTCACACACTCTTCGTGGTTCGGTCCCTCTAAAAAAACACCCTTTACAAACTAATTTTAAATGTTCAAAATTTAATCGTTTATTTTTTAGAATAACTTGTTCCAAAAAATAAGTCAGTGACTCTAGAATATTAGTGTTAATATTTTCAAAGATACGTCCTGGCGGAGGGTAATTAGAATTATCGACTACTACAGATTGAATATCTTCTCGAATGATTGCTGCCGCAGCTTCCAGGATCACAAATCGCTTTTCTTTTTCATTTGAAATTTTTTTGTCATACCAAGCTTGATTAAGAATATCATTATCAATAAAACATACGAATGTTAAATTTCCCGATTTTTCAGTTATAATAATTTTATCACCATACTTCAACTTTAATCGTATCTTAATGGTTCTGTTATCTAAAGTTGAATTTTCGCAAATATTTTTTAATTCTTCTAATGTAAACTCATCGCTATTTTCAATGTATGTAAATATTTCTTCCATTGCAAGATTCGTAGCTTCATCTTCAGGATGACCGACTTTACCCCCAGTGGACGGTCTCAAGAAGGAAATGTAGCAATCATTATGATACTTAGCCTGAGCAGCAACTAAATCATATTCAAATTTAATGCGAGCAGTAACAGATTTTGCTACATCATCAGAACGAGTCTGAGCTACTTTCAGAACAGATTCTTGGAATGAAAGTGTAGCAACTTTACAAAATCTACGCCGGTATTTCATTGCTTTTTTCTTTTCATAGTCTTCATTCAATTCATCACCGCAAAATAAGCGAATATTTTAAAACAAAAAACTGATTCACTTACGCGTGTTCTAGTACGAGGCGGACTTATTTTAGATGTACTGTCTTGTTCCTCTTCATGTTGTCTTTTAACTGCAGCAATAGTACTCTTCCGAGTGTACTTTTTACGACACTGCACGTGAACTGTCACAGAATTCTGGTCTTTCAAGTATTCATAAAATCCATCATCTCTGTCAATACTTGCATCAATCAACGTTTTCATGCCACGATCAACAGTAACAATTTCACTTTCAGTCAAATATTTATTACAAATGAAGCAAAATTGCGAAATTTTTTTGGGAGATCAATATTTTAACTTATACTACGGGTCCCGTAATGTATATAGGCGGGCATATTAGGGAGAACACGACTTTTTCAACTTTTAGAATTGCTATATCTCAGAAATGGCAATTCTTAGGGAAAAAAATGTAAGAACAATTTTTATAGATAATTACATGATCTACAATTTTTGTATGACATATTTTTATGATAAAACTGACCGTTTGGCTGAAAAATGCAAAAAACCCATTTTTCGAACTTTGACCTTGAATAATTTTTTTTGCACACGTGAGATCGATGGGGACTTTTCACAATTTGTTTATGATGGTGTTCTCAACATTTGTACCAATATTCAGCTTCTTGCGAATTTTTGTAAGCCTACCACTAGTTTTCGAGCTAACTTGACCGGACTAAAAACCTAAATAGATAATGTAAATAAAAGTTTTTTGTCATTTTTGTAAATTAATACAAATCTTTTCTATACAACAGACTTTTTACATCATTTAGTTTTCAAGATCCCAGTAGTGGCATGTCTAATTTGTAACACACTGTATATTACCAAACAGAGTCGTTCCGAAAAGAAACAAGTACTTGTTACTGTCACTCAGGTTGAAATAGAACAGTTTATCATCATTTCAGCTAAAGAACTGTTCTAGACATCTCTAATGAGAACACAACAAGGGTGCTTCGTAACAGAGATGATGTTATGTAACTCTAGGCATGTCAAATACATTTTCGAATTATTTTAAATACTCAATCGTTTAAAATCGGTTTTTCTCTTAAATTTATTTTTAGTGATAGGCACAGAAATCTCGCACGCTGAGAGGTTCCGGCAACGATGCGATCGTAGAAGATATTTCTAAAAGCATCAGTTACATGAAATTTGTTTTTATATAAAAGTTGTATAGTCCATTTACTTGCCATCTGCACTGTCAAACTGACATGATGTTGGCACCACTGCTATGTTTCACATTTCACAATTAAATTACTGTACAGTCTAATAAAAAACACATTATTTTTGAGGTATAGTCAAGAAATTTTTTTAAATTTTGACACTGACAGTGCAGATGTCAAGTAAATGGACTATATGTACGTAGGTGATGCACATTTCTAATATATTTTTGATTATAGAAGGTGGCTCGAAAAAGTGTGGTAAACCAAACTTTATTTTTAAACTTGGAGCACTCGCACCATGAGCGTTTCTCTCACATTATTACCAAAATTGACTTAAATTTTAAATGAATATTGGTACACTACTGGCACCTTCTCTAGCTGAATGTGTAGGTACCCGTTGCAAGAAAAGTATTGGTGTTTAATAATTATTGCGATAATTGACGGTTGTTGTCAAGTTGTGCGGGGAATGAGCAAAGTTCTCATTGTGTGAGTACCAGCGTTTAGTACATATTTCTGCGTATAAAATCTTTGCTTGTTACACCATGTTTTGCAACTATTGCTTCTCTTTTGTATTTATTGTTTTACTAAATGTGTGGTATCAGTAGAAGAGTCATTATTTTTTTTATAATTTTTTGTGCTCTTAAAAATAAGTAGTGGCAAAATACTTGCTTAACAATTTAAAAATGTAAATTCAACAACCTAGTTTTAAAGGTTTGCCAATAAGTACATATATTCGTTACCTGATAATTTAATAACAGAAACATATTTTTTACTGAAATAAATTTGCTCCATTATGTTTAATTTTGTATTTTTTTAACTTAACATTTTGAAATTTTTATTTATTTTCTAAACAAAACATAAGATAGACATTTAAATGTTATTCTTGACCCTCTGATGTCGAATTTGGCAGGAAAAGTCGTGTGAGCAAAATTCTCACATGCGAGTTTTCGTGCGCCAATGCTTGACGCGAGTTCTCCAGGGTTACGTAGAACACGTAAGGTAGTGGTAGTATACAGGTGCTACAAATTTGCAAATTCAGTCATTTCAGATACTACCCTGTACATTTTTGCTGTTTTGAAATGTCTTTCATTGAGCTTTCTACTCATATCTTACTTCGTAACCCTAAATTCAATGATTTTTCAAATATTCAAGTTTGAACATAAAATAGCTCTTTATGCAACAAGTGCTAAAAGTCGACGTTTATGCACGAGACATGAAAATTATAAAACGAAGCCGAAGGCCGAAGGTTTGCATCTGCGACACTTTTAATTTATGTCATAATAAACAGTAGGCCACGCCGCGCGGGCGATTGTTTACCACGCCAGTACTGTCAAGGTGAGTTACGAAATGTAATTATTGATACTCCACATCTGACTGTATTCATTACATAATGCTTTAATTATTTCAAAAACACTTTACCTGTAACGCAAGAAGCAACTAGAATAACTTTACAACTTCACTTCCAGTTCGAAATTGTAGTTTTATAACCTCACTTCACTTTTAGCACATGGGCTAAAAGTAAACAGCTGATTTCTTTAACCACGGTAAACTATAAAACGTCACTTTTAGTGAAACAAGCTAGCGCTAAAAGGCTTACTTTTAGTAGTGGTCGTAGATAAAATAATTTAAGATACGATATTTAAAGGGATAACAAGCAAACGTCGTTGAAATGCTAATTTTAAAACTCTCTGAACATATCATAAAACCATCTTTTGAAAATAAGAATTGAGTCATTATTGATATAAGAAGTAAACACAATATAAAACACGGAATACAGGAACAAATTCTACTATTATATTGTATGAAATCAAATTTAGAAAAAACAAAAACCAATACACAAATATTCTATAGCTAATTATGTTAAACGTTTAAATATTTCTTCTTCTGGGTTCTATTAATCTAAGTATTAAAGCTATACAGAGTACTCGAAATTTCCAGATTTAATTAATTAATTGGTTGGTCATACTTTTTTCAGCCATCCTCCATAATATAAATTATTTTAGTAGTATAGGTACACTGTATTTGTACCTGCAACTTTATACGGATGGGGCTTTGCTCCTTCTACCTACTGTAATTATTCTTTATTCTTTAGCATCAATTCTTTTCTTAAATTGCCGTCTAGGTTGACATTCTTGTGATAGCTTTGTGCATTCTGCTAATCACTTCGGCGCAAGTGCACTAAAATATTTCCTGTTTTGTAACTTCATAATTGCTTATTTTACATTTATTTGTAGCCTGAAAAGCCCGGGCTTGTAGCATAAAATTTCAGGGGGCCCCCAATTGGAATGATCGACAAAAAAACTGTTATACGTTTGACCAGTGACCAGAAGTATCAACCTTTAAACTACAAATCTGACCTTTTAAACTAGACATCTTGACTTTTAAATTAAAAATGTTAACCTCATCCAAAACTGTCTAATTTTAAACGAGAAATAGCTACTTGTAAACTAGAAATCTCAACTTTTAAATTACAAATCTTGACCTTTAACCAGAAATCTCATTTTTTAAACCAAAAATTTTGACTTTTAAACTAGATATGTATATCAAATTCTAGAATAGAAATTTTAACTTTAATGTGGAAATATCCTTTTTTAAACTAGAAACTTATTTGAAACTAGAAATAACAACCTAAACTAGAAGTATCAACTTTTAAACTAGAAATTTTCACGTTTACGTTAGAATGCTCGGCTTTTATGCGGGAAATCTCGACGTTTAAAATCTAAATTTTAACCGCAAGTAGAAATGTCTAATTTTAAACGAGTAATTGCTACTTCCAATATAGAAATCGTAATTTTACATTAAAAATATCGACCTTCAACCAGAAATCTCAATTTCTAAACCAAAAATCTGTACTTGAACCAGACGTTTCAAATTTTAGACTTGAATTACAATTTTAATCTGGAAATGTTATTTTTGAAACTAGAAATTAATGACAAACAAGAAATCTTAACTTTTAAACTGGAAATTTCGTCTTACTTTGAAACTGCATCTTAATTTGTAAAACTACAATTTTTACATTTAAATTCAAAATTTCGACCATTAACCTACAAATCTCAATTTTTAAATTAAAAATATCGATTTTTCAACCAGAAACAGTGGCGTATTATAGCAGAAGGCTTGTGGCGCAAAATTTCAGGAGGCACAAAAATGGAATGATAGACAAAAAACTGTTTCACGTTTATAATATAACCTACTAGAAATTGCAGCCTAAAATGATCACAGCAAATAATTTCTGGATTTTTCCGATACAAGTAAAATATCGGCGAAAAAATGTTAGGGGTTTCTGGCGGCACACCCTTGCAGGAGACTGGAAAACTTCGTATCAGTAATTAAGGGTTAAGCACAGTACGATCTACAACTTTTCTTTCTTCATTTTGTTTCTAACTTGAGTAATATAGTAATTAAATGAAGACTTTTTCTTTCTGCTATTTCAATGTGCGTAATTCTAAAAACTCACACTACACAAACACAATAAGTTGCTTTTATTACAAAATAATAATCTGAACTCGGTTGAACATGCATGTGTTGCCACTAATCTTGACTAAAATAAATGTTAGTATCTTACATATACACATAATCTTTAACCTCTTTTATCTTTAGTTGTCGAAGACTATTGAATAAGTAAAATATTGTCTTGAGTATATTATGCTGTTTTGTTTTGTATAGAGGGTGTTTCTTATTTATTATTGTGTTATTTTGTTGATTATTAGGAAAGTTGCTGTGAATTAAACTTCTACAAATTTATTGATCTTGACAGTGCATTGACTTTTGACTGTTTTAGAGCAACTTTGCTATTTATTTGTTTATTGTTGTGAGAAATGATCGTATATAAACTTACCAAGAGTAATGCAACATTATATTTGCATTTTACAATAGAGTTGAGATATTAAACCCATTTCTTTGCTTTAAAGTACAACTTTTGGTACTTTATAAAAACGTACATTAACGAAAGGTTTTAATTTTTTATCATCTATATGGATTGTGCTTGCACGTTTTTGAAACATGCTGCATAATATTGTAATTTATTTAAAACTGTTTCTGCATAAGTGAATTTATAACTATTATCGATCAACACTTCTTAGAGTCGTCAGCATGGTTATAATGAGCAAGTGCTCGGTTTAACAACAAGGCATATGAGTTCAAATCTGGTCATGATTAAGTTATCTTGAATATGTTGTGTGTATAAATGCAGAGCAGCGTAACGCAAGTCGAATGCACTTCCTGCCTGTATATACGAATGGTCCTCAACAGAAAAGAGTAAAAGAGGCTAATGATGTTCAAAAATCCAAAAATTTTCTTATATATGACGAGTAATGTAACAAAATCAAATCATACAGTTTCAAGTAAATTTGAGAAACGTTACAACAATTAAGTTTTTCAGCGTGCATACAGTTACTAAAAAATGTAAGACATGTCTAAAATCGTAATTGTAATGTTTCAGAGCACCAACTCATTTTGTAATGGTAATGGATACTTCAGGAACCATTGAACCTTTTGCAACCACCCCTGATAAACCTAGAGGTAGCGTTCATTCTATTAGAAGAGGATCAACGGATGTGCGAAGTATTGGTAGCGATTACCTACGGCGTACATCACTAGCCAAACTTAGTGCTCTTCCTTTGGAAGCCCCCATTACTAAGGTATCATTTGAAACCTTGAACTTGCTAATAGTCTCAACACTTTCTTGCATTTTAGATAATTACACTACTAACTCAAGTACAAGAACAATCAACCATACAAGTGTCTACAACGATAGATAAGGTAATTGACATACTGAGGAGTACAGAGCTCTATTCACCACATGTGAAGGATGACTTAAAGCTAAGAAGTGACGAACCTGTTACTTCCGATCTTATCACAGCATTGCTCACCGTAAGCATATAACTGAAAGTTTACGTCCGTTTTCTAATATATTTCTAATATTTTATTGTAGCAGCAGCCCCAACAGATGAACATTTCTGTCTCTTCAAGGCGCAGCAGTAATGATTCTTCCTCTGTAGTGCGCAGTGCAGCTCGAACTGTTTCAAAAGTTAAGGTAGTATGTCTGACAGTCTAACCAGTGAAAAAATATATTTTAAACACTTTTAGGTCCCAGCACAAATAAAAGACATATTAGATACGTCTTTAACATGGGAGTTCGACATATTTCGATTAGAAGAGCTGACCAACAAAAGACCTCTGATCCATTTGGGCATGAACCTTATGTTGCATTTTGACGTCCCCAACACTTTAAATTGTGATGAAAAAACCTTGTATAACTGGCTGACGGTTATAGAAATGAATTATCATACCGAGAATACTTACCACAATTCTACACACGCTGCAGATGTCATGCAGGTATGTTTTAGTTTTTACAAAGAATAATGGATGTTTACAACAAAACAATAGTGAAATTCCTTCCAACTTAACTGATGTTAATGTAATTAATCAGTTTTTGGTCATGTAGAAACTATGGCTCATTATTATTATTTGATTTAGTTGTTACTACATACATAGTAGGTTTTTATATGCTTAATAGTGTAGTTCCTGAAGCATGGAAAAATGCTAATATCATCTCGAAGGTTCTCGAAAAAATAATGACCAAACAAATGTATCTATATGTAGTTCAGCGTAAAATATCACCAGAATTACAGTCAGGCTTCAGACCAAATCACAGCTACGCAACAGCACTTCTCATTATTATACAATTATGAAAGCTGTGGATGACAACAAGTGGTTTCTTCTTGCTATGATTGATTGATTACTACAAGGTGTTTGACACAATATGTCATACAATGCTATTGGTTAAACTGAAATTTATGGGTTTTAATTATGGTTCTATTGAATTAATTAATAAACATTTAACCAACTGTACTCAAACTGTTATATTAAAAGAACAAGCCGAATCCCTTACCTGTTATGTCAGACTTACTTCAAAGTAGGGCATTATTATAAATTTTATATGCAGTTAATTTCAAAAGTTGTTTGGAAAATTATAAAAACCATGTGTATGCGACAACATATAGATTTTGTTTACTCAGCTAATGAAAAAGTAAACTTCAATATCCAGAAACGCATGCAGTGTTTAAAGAGAATGATTTTTCGTTTAATTCTAAAAACTGAATGCTCAATAACCCATTATTTATTTATTTAGTTTTTGTTGGTAAACCTAAATTGGGAGGAGGTGTTTTACCTGAAATTTCTTTAAAATTCATAACGCATGTTTGCTTGTTTCAGAATGTGTAAAAACATCTTGGTTTGCTAATTGATTCAGTTTAGTTTAAAATAATATATATAATATAGGTAGACGCTGTTATTATTATATTTGAAAAGAGCACAAAAAGTAAATTAAAATGAGTTTTTTATCTTTATAATTTCTTTGCAACATGTTACGCTAACATAACTTCTAATGGAAGTATATTTTCTATTTTCTTTAAAAAAATTATTGAAAGAAATAATTATTAGTTTTAATTGGTGAAATTTGTTTGCGTGGTATATTGAATAGGGTTATTGCACTTTAAGGCCATATGAATGAGGCATCATACTAATTTTTGTTCCTTAAAGCTATATTAAGATGTTATACTAAAACTCAGGCGAAAACGCGTCAATACATGACCGCTCCATGACGTCCCAAAACAATAAACAAGCGCGTTTGCGTTAAGCATTTTAATACAAACAATGTTGTATGTGATTTTGTGACTTCCCCACAGGTTTAAAATGTCTGAAGAATAAACACAGTCACTTTTAATTTAACATACAACACAATCAAATTAGCAAAACTGGACTCTAATCTCTAATCTGTGATGTGCTAAAGAACTGCAGCTGCAGCGATAAAGGACAGACTAGGTTTTATTCTTATGTGAAATTAACTTGTGCTGTGAAAGATTTTTATGGTCATACACACATTTTTTACATTATACAGGTATGTTTGTGCTAAGTACACACAAATCTTCAGCTGCAACCAACCTAAATTCATACTTTTCTATAAAACACGTTGTGGTCAAATTTTCAAGTAAGCGAAGCGGCTTTGAAGTTTCAAATGCAATGAGTAGGACTGTGCGCGATATAATTACGAAATAATGTGTTAGAATAAGGTGTGTGTGGTGAGGGTAAATAAAACCCACAGTCCTCTAGTTCTCCGCTCCTCAATGGTAACCCCACTACATTTACATATTCCTGACGTAAAACTACATTTTCTGTCGCATAACAAATTTTGAATACTGGCTGATTTATATCATTCTTTTGTTTTAGGTCCAAATTAAATCGTATTTTTTGTTTTAATGTGAAATGTATCCCATTTGGCTTTGATTAAACATGTATTCCTTTAAAATTGTTAACTATTGCAAGTACCATATTCTCACAAAAAATGTCTTTCAATTTAACGAAAATGAATTACCCTGCATCAAGATTTCTATAGGGTAGAGCGTGGATGATTGGACCTCTTAATGTTTTAATGTATGTGGTTTCTGATCATAAACTGTTTTTATTGTTTTTTTTTAGACTGATAGATGCTTTAATATGTTTTTTTTCTATTCCTTTATTAGTAAATTGCTCATTAAGCACTGTTTACTTGATTAGTAAATTCGTTGTAACAAACAGTGTTATGTAATGACTAACACTTAATTTTTTTATTACGTTACAGCTAACTTCAGCAATACGTTTGGTTACTATAGTTACGTACATTATACAGTTGTTGTTTGTACGAAGAGGTGTAGGGCTGTGACTGCAGCCGCCTACTTTTTAAGATGGTGTGACTAATGATTTAACAGTTAATAAAACATTTATTTTTGATTTAACTAAATGAGTGTGGTCGTAGAAAAAGTATAGTACGCAACTCGAGCTATAGAGCAATTACGCGCTCATGGAATTACACACACACCGCTACTCGGCTCATGCGTGACTTTTCCAATTCGCTTGTAATATGCTTCCTACAGCTCTTGTTGCGTAATATACTATTAACATACAAATCAGACTTTTAATAATTATAACATACAACTTCTTATTAAATGCTAAAGCGCTTGCCATATCTCAGCGACCCTGCGCAGAGATTGAAATTCTGTAAATACGTCATAAGCAAGGCTACAGACCAACCTGAAAAAAGCGTGCAAAGCCAGAGTTGTCTTCTTTAGTATGTGTCATATTGATGAATGTAGTTGCTTGTCAGTTTGACATTTTGAATAAATGGTAAATTTCTAGTTATTTACAAGTGAGGCACAAATAAAATATTCAACAATACACGCAAGGTAACAGGTTTTACTGGCTCAAGAAGGTGACTGGCAAGCCGCAGGCGAGCCAGTCATTCCAATCCTATCACTAGTAAAAACTGTTTTACCTGGCTTGTAATGTTAAATATAATACTATAACATTACAAGCCAGATAAACAGTTTTTACTGGCGATAGGATTGGAATTCCTTCTTGAGCCAGTAAAACTTGTAAAACCTTGCATGTATTGTTGAATATTTTATTTGTTCCTCACTTGTAAATAACTAGAAATTTGCCATTTATTCAAAATGTCAAACTGGCAAGCAACTAAATTCATCAATATGACACATACTAAAGAAGACAACTCTGGCTTTGCACGCTATCATTTATCTATGAGCATGCTTGTAAATCAGACAGTTAACTTGTAAAGATTTTACAAGTTAGTAACTTGTTAAAATAAACTTTCTTGATTAATACCGTGACTTGATAAATTGATGTTTACAAGTGAGGAACAAATAAAGAAATTTACAAGTTAAGAGACGAAAGTTGTTGATTTTTTACAAGTTAAAGACGACCGTACTTGTTCACATAGGTACTGCTTAGAAACTTGCCTACAACAATCAGAGTTAAGCAACAATTTTGTTGAATTATTTTATTAAACTTTTAAATAATATTTAGCAATAATTATAAATTATTATTAACATTTGAAAACTCAGTTTTATTGGTATCATAAATATTAAAGGTCATGGAGCAATTATGATTTCCATAAAACAAAATTTTTCGAATCCGTCATGACTTGGTCCGGCACATTCTGAAGATTCTGTTGAAGCAAGTGGCATGGTATTCGGACATTCACTAATAGCATTGTTAATAGCAAACATTTTTTGGACATTGAAAGTTTATTGTTAATATAGTCATTCACATAACTGGTGGCAATAGCCGTTGGCTTCCTACCTCCTGCTCGTTTCAATGTCAAAATATCGCCACCCGCATCGACAACCATGGTGGCTCCGGTCCGACGAAAAGTATAACCAGTATACAATTCCGGGTCTTTTAATCCTAAATACTTCGCAATTTTCTTTGGTATTTCACTAATTGTATTTTGGCCAGCATTAAGAGAAATACATTTTCCACTTCGATATGTTAAAAAAAACCGCAAACTATCTGCAACAGGGGGGCGTAGACTTGCATTTTCTATATAAAGCACAAGGCTGAAAGCAACACCCATCATCTGTTATAACAAAATTTCGCGTTGTCAAATTTTTTGTTTCCCGCAATTTTACAACAGCGTATTTGGCAGTGTCTTCCACATCATTCATCTTCAAAGAAAATGATTCATCCCATCGACAACAGCCGCAATTCCAAAAATTGTAATAATTTTAGCAAGCAACCAATCGTCATCAGGAGCTTCTAACAGGAACCTTTCAACTTCTTCCTTCGTTAATACCTTCGCCTTTTGCAACATCTATAAATAACAGTTGAAAATTTCTGTTTTTCTATAAATCACTTACAAACCTGTTAGCTTGAAAATTTTCCTTTATTTCTAAATAGCTCTTCAACATGCTCCATTTGGACCATAGCGAATTTGGACTAAACCTTTCCGACAGCTGATTTAAATAAGCCAGCAGGACGTCTTCTGTCACCCCAATTACCTCGTTTCTTTTCTGCCATTGTTTGAAATATTCGTATTCTCGCTCGTACCTTGCAGACGATTTCTGTGGCAATAAATTTGCTGCCACCCTGGTCGCTTCATTTTTTATAGCTTCTGGTACGTTCATTAATAATTTACAGAATTGTGTGACTTTACTGTATTAGAAATAGTAATTTACGATGCAAGTAACGTTATCAAGCTTTTTACATTACGAGAGAATAGTTTAAATGAACGAACGATGTTAGGAGCGAGTTCTTTAAAATTGTGGAGTAATGTAGAAAGCAGATAACGTTACGTATATCGTAACACGGTTTATTTTATCTTAAAATACTAATCTTTTTAAAAAAATAGGAATTTATTTTTGTTAATGACACAACAGCGAGACCTTAGAACAGAAAATAGAAAACTGTTTAATTTTGAATTAAACAGAAAAAAATTTCAGTCAAAATGTACGAAATATTGTTCACAATTTAAAAGCCAGTTTTGCTTTCATAATCAGTCGGTTTAAAGACCGCTATCACAACAGTAAGCATATTATATTACGATCTAGAACTTCAAGTTCATCGCACGAACTCGCAGACAACGCGGAACTATAATTGCTTACTACTTATTTTGCAGTTTTAGAATCGTTCTAGTGAACTATACCTTTGCACTTTGAAATGTTTTTATTTAGTATCTAAGCAGTTATATTGTATAAAAGCCCATTTATTTTTGTAATAAAATCAATCAACATTGACCGTTTGATTCAATTACATCGATACTACCTTTCCAAGCCTAAATATTGAAGTGTGAGGTTGCACTTCGGGTAGTTATCTAATTATCGTCCTTTTAAGTGACATTGACTTAAGTTGTCTTAAAACAGGAATGCAGTCTCATTCCTGTGCTTAAATATTAGGGACAAAGAACCAGTGCAAGTAACAGAAACCTGATCCAGCCTTCAGGCAATTCGGTTCAAGAGTTGTATTGCACATAGTCAGAAGCTTCTCAAATAAGTATGCATAAACGCAAGTAATTTTCTAACAAGGAATTTTTGTATTATAGGCAACCGCAGGATTCCTGGAGAAGGACAGGCTCAAATCACTCATGGAACCTTTGGACGAAGCAACTAGCCTTCTTGCTGCCTGCGCTCACGATATAGACCACCCAGGAAGATCGAGCGCCTTCCTTAGTAACTGTGACAATCCTTTAGCCATTTTATACAATGATGTAACTATCTTAGAAAATCATCATGCTGCTCTAACATTTAAGTTAACTTTAGGTGAGTAAAATAAGAAACATCAAATAGTTTTGAAAATTTGTAAGAATATTCAGAAGAATTTATTATAATTACTTGGTTTTAACTATTTGTAGTAGATGACTATGCACTCGCATACTGTATTTACATGGTAAGTTTAATAGTAATTGTCAAAGTAAATAAAATTAAACAAGGGCTGATCTAAGCTAGGATGTCTTTTATCGCATTGAAGGACAAGATTGTTGTAGCAATTAAGGAAACATGATATGTGGACAAGCTGGTTGCAATAGTCACATACAGTTTTATGGTTCTTGGACATGACTGCAGTTGCCCCAGTTTGACCATTTGTGCAGGTTTATTATATATACTATTATATATACTACTGGTGGTTATTATATGCGTTTTCCATAATCTCTATGCTATTGTTTTTGCTTCTGCTACTTTTGTTTATGTTCTGACATCTTCTTATACTTCGCTCTTATTTTTTTCTTTATTTCATCTGTCCACCAAGCTATTTTCTTTACTATTGTGTTTCTTGATTTCTTTGTACCTACTACGACTCTCTTTTTAGCAACTGTGTAATACGTTTCGTATAGTTTTACTGATATCCTGTCCACTTTTCCGTTTTGTATTTTTCAATACTTTTATTTCAGATTTTTTATATGTATCATTGTTTACTTTTTCAATTATTACCGTTAATTTTTTTTCTTCGTCCTTGATATTCCTTTCTAGTCCATTAGCAATAGGTAGGGGTCACTGATGGTCTCTGATTCCCCCTTTACTCGTAATTCTTTACTAAAATCAAACTTTTTCTAAATACTTACAAGAGAGTAATCTATAATAGGTAGATTCTGTTCTGTCTACTGTGTTCTTCTCATGTAATATCCAGTAATTTTCATTTATTATGTTTTTGAGTTTCTTCACCTTTCTTTACTAGGTACCTATTTTGCTATGTTTATGTTTTTATTTTCCACTATCGCTTTAAATTTCTCATTATAGTGATGTCGTCTTTTTTGTCGTAACTCTTTTGAATTATCATTTTGATCAATAGTGTGATATGATCTAGGCTTTTGCAGCATGATGCCTAACTTTGCTATAGGGCCCGTATTCTTATATACTTACTTGGGAAGAAGAAGAATAATTTGTGTTAAATTTTATATTTAAACTTCTACGCTTTTATTACCTCTACATTAGTCATCAGCTTTAGATTCTACAATTTGTAACTAATATTTAATTTATAAACACACCTAATACAAAATAAAACGTTACAGCTTGCAAGTAATCGTTTTAGAAACTATTAAGTAGACCAAGATTGTTGCATAATGTGTTATATCACATTGTAAAATTAAAAAACCCCTTTATAATTTAATGTTTATTAGTACAGTTTGAGCAAAAAATATACATAAATGAATTACATTAGGTCTAATGCTATATTTTCTTTTAGGTGATGATAGAGTAAATATTTTTAAACATTTAGATCGAGAAACTTACAAAGTAGCCCGACATAATGTAGTCGATATGATTCTAGCAACAGAAATGACAAAACACTTTGAGCACTTAGCAAAATTTGTAAATGTTTTTTGTACAAAACCTTCTCGTACTGACTTAGAGGTTTGTATTCACCTGTGTGTTTAAAACAACCACTTCATGCAGCCGCTAATTCCAGACTGAAGACTTTATACCCATATCTCTACCTGAAAATATAACATTAATTAAACGTATGATGATTAAGTGTGCCGACGTATCAAACCCCACGAGACCGTTGAGATTGTGTGTAGAATGGGCTCGTCGAATTGCTGAAGAGTATTTCTCACAGACCGATGATGAGAAAGCCAGAGGCCTGCCGGTTGTTATGCCTATGTTTGATAGGACTACATGTTCAATTCCCAAATCGCAAATTGGATTTGTTGATTATATTGTGCATGATATGTTTGAAGCTTGGGATGGTAAGTACAGTAACAGATAAATTAGCAACTATGAATGCGTTTTTAATGATTTACAGCTTTCATTGATATGCCTGAGCTGGTCACGTACATGAGGCAAAATTACATCAGATGGAAGGAATTCGACGAGCAAGGCCATACAACATCGGCTGATATACGAAAGCTGCAAAATACTGTACTTATGGTCCCTGTATTTTCTTCAAAGAATCCGCCCAAATGACCTTTGCGTTTTCGTAAGTACATGCTTTAAAGTTTCAACATTTGTAAACAATTCTTTGCAGGTCACAGTGTTGACGTAAGTGAATTAAGGACGTTTTTGCTTAACGAACTGTGAAGTTTAATGAATGTGAAGTGAACTGTTCAAATATATCTTTATATACGTGTAATCATGTATTTTATTAACTGTATGCAGTTTATGTACCTCATTATTTAATGTATTTAAAATATCATACAAAAATGCATGCTGGTCGTGCACAACTTTTAATATTAATAATAAATTATTTGTTTTACTGTAATATAATAGAGTAAAATATATGTTCTTAATGTTTTATATACTAAGGTATACTTTAATTAGTTTTGAAGCATCCATTTTCCTCAATGTGTGTGTCTTGAAAGACTAATTATGGCTATCTACTTCTCTACCAACAGCATGCAAATATTACTCAAATAATTCGGCTTCATAATAATAGTTACGCCAAATTAGTGTAAAAACAATATACCAATGGGGCCAAAATTATACAGAGAGTTTATTATAATGTGTAATGTGTAAATGCGTTTATTTTAAAATGCAATATGGAAACGTTACTCCATATGTAAAAACAATATATTCTACGGAGGAAGGTATTCTGTTGATCAAATGATATAAAGACTTCGGTTTACAGCAAGTATGTGGGTTATTACATGTTACATTCCCTTTTGTTATTTGTGATGTTTTTTTTTTCAATAAAATTACGGTTCATATTTTGCATTTTAAAATAAATCCATTTACACATGGCATGGTAAATCCTTAGAAACCAATAGTACCAATCTCGTTTTCATGGGGACTTGATTGTTACTATTGGCTTCTAAGGATACGCCATGCCATGTGTAAATGCGTTTATCTACTAGCAACATGATATTGCACATTTTCGTCCTAGAAACAAAATATGAAAAGCTACTCATAACTCCCAAGGGACTTGTCAAATTATTTCTCCCTCAAACGCATGGTAACAATGCAACTACAATTAACATCTTAGCAACCATACAATGAGGCAATCCTTGATGTTACTTAAATATTCTAATTTTAAATGTCATTATGACATTTTGAAATTTCATACTATTTTTACGAATATGCTAGTTTGTTTGTTTGTTTGTTTGTTAATGGACAAGGTCTAGGCATGCAGAGTACCAGGTACCTTAGACACCGACTGCTATGGTCATATGGTCAAAGTCCTACTTAGAATTTAGATAATAGTATTTTACAGTAGAAGTCCGTTAGGATAGCCTTTACTGCCGAGCCAGAGAATTTGTGAGACGAGCTCGAAGAGCGAGTCGAATAATACTGGCGAGGCAGTAAAGGCCCTAACGGACGTGTATTGTACAATAGTTTTTGTAATACCTAGATACAATTCGGTCATATCTCTATTTTTCTAATTTATTTTCATCAAAACGCTAGGTTTGTGTAATGACATTTTAGAATGATTGAGAGTGCGTAGAACGTTGCAACTGTTGTTTATAAATGTCAGTTATGTCCAATTTCGTGTATGGTTGTAAGCAGTTTTAAGTTGTAACCAGCTCGTAACTTATGACATCTGTAGAAAATGATGAAGATATTCCTAAAAACGTTAAGATTCTGAATGAGCAAGTTATTTTAGCGTAAGTTCAGGAGTTATAGCAGTCTTTTGCGCCTTCTTCTATGTGGAGTTGAAGGCTTGCTTGCTGCTGGATTTGTGTGACAAACGTAACTTTGACGTTTGGCAAAGAAATATTTAACAAGTAGGTATTACAAAAAATATTGTATGCACCACGGGAGATATTCATGTTCTTTACCTTCGGTTGACTTACAGGGAAAAAACATATTCATATCTCCCTTAATGCATAAATATCTATTATTTTAAAATGCAATATATGAACCGTAATTTTATTCAAAACTTGACTAATAATCTACGGCCCAAGCAAAGACGAAAAGACAAAGAAGAAAGACGAATTTTGGGAGAATATGAACGAAATAACTGAAAATATAAATAATAGATTAATAATGTTAGGAGATTTTAACTGTCGAGTGGGAAAAAGAAATAACGACGCGATCGACATAATTGGGAAATACGGAGAAAACCATACAAACAATAACGGTGATAGATTAATAAATTTCTGTGTGGAAAACAACCTAATAATAACAAACACATTCTTCAAGCACAAGGAAATATATAAATATACAAGGCAGCTTATAAGCAGAAACGAAAAGTCCATAATATAAACATGTGGAACAATTGTTATAGATAAACGAAAGAAATAAACCAAATGGTGGAACAAAGACATAAAAGAACAAGTAAAAATTAAAAAAGAAAAATGGAAACAAAACGGAACAAAATTATACGGCATACAAACACCAACGTATAAAAGTAAATGAAATGGTCTTGGAAGCCAAACAAAACACATGGGAAGAATTTGGCAGAATGGAAATGGAGGAAGATAGTAAAGGTAACTAATAGTTATTTTACCGAGTACTAAAGAGTCTGAGAAAAGGAAAACAAACAAAACTACGGCAAATCTTAACAGAAGAAAATGAAATTATGGAAAGGTGGAAAGAATATTTCCAAGAACTTCTCAACACAAACAAATCAGACAACACGACAAAAGAGGGAAGAAAAGAAGACTCAGAAGAGGAAGACGTGAACCATATAAAATTAGAAGAAGTACTAAAAGCAATAAAAAACATAAAAAGAGGGAAAGCAGCGGGACATGATAACAGGCGAAATGGTGAAGAATCTAGGTACAAAGGGCCTGGAATGTTTACAAAAAATTTACAACAAAGCCTGGGAGACAGGGAAAGTACCTGAGGATTGGGGGACTGGGGTAATCGTGCCAATATTTAAGAAGGGTGACAGCAGAGAATGCTCGAATTACAGAGGAATAACATTATTAAGTATTGTATCGAAAATATACGAAAGCATATTAGAGAAAAGGCTAAGAAACATAACCGAAGAACAACTAGAAGAAGCACAGAGCGGGTTTAGGAAGGGAAGAAGTGTACAAGACCATACTTTCACTATAAAGCAGATGTTGGAAAAAAGTAGAGCAGGAGGCTTAGAGATACATATGGCTTTCTTAGACTTGGAAAAGGCTTTCGATACAGTGCCACAGAAGGAAGTTTGGAAAAGCCTAAACCAAAGAAATGTTAACCAGAAATTGATCAGGGATCAAAAGCCTCTACGATAACAATAAAAGTTATATAAGAAAAGACAATGCAGAATCATAAACATTCACAATAAACGACGGGCTAAGGCAAGGTGGGATAATGAACCCAACTTTATTTACGTTCGTAATGGATGACATTATAAAAGCGACAAGGAACCGAACCAAAAAACTACATGTAGGTTACAACAGAAAAGCAGCAGTAAGTGTGTCGGAATGTGCTTTTGCAGATGACATAATGGTATGCGCCGCTAAAGAAGAACATCAAAATATGGGAAGAAGAACTATCAAAAAGAAAAATGAAAATAAACACGAGAAAGACAAAAGTAATGGTGGTTAGTAAGAAAAACAAAAATATAAACATAGAAATGAATGGAGAATTAGTAGAACAGGTTAATGTATTTAAATACCTGGGAGTTCTGATAGATAGAGATGGAAACATGATAGAAGAAATAAACGAGAGAGTCAGTAACACCGCGCGAATGTTCCATAGCCTTAGGAAATCTTTCATAGGTAAACAAGAAATTAGCAGAAAAACTAAAATGACTATATACAGAACTATATTTAGACCAATTCTAATATATGGAAGTGAAAGCTGGGTACTGCCAAACACAATGAAGAGTAAGATTCAGGCTATGGACATGAGGTAGGTACCTAAGAAGAGTCAAGGGAATAACTAGAAGAGACAAGGTAAGAAACGACATAGTAAGAAAAGAACTAGCAGTAGAGCCAGTAATTAACATAATAGAAAAACAGCAATTTAGATGGTTTCGACATTTATGCAGAATGGACAATACGAGACAAGTTAAAAGTGTGTGGGAAGCAGCAGTAATAAGAAATAGAACAAGAGGAAGACCTAAGGAGACTTGGAACGACGAAATTATGGAGATCCACAAGCAAAAAAGGCAAAACTTGGAATGAAGCTAAGAAGATGGCAAAACACAAGGAGTGGAGAAAACTTACAACCGAACAATAAATTAAGTGTCATGGCATGTATTACTTTACATCTTAGGGTAAAAAGGTTTTTTTAAATTTTTTGATTATATACTGACCGGCAAAATTAACGCATATATATTTTTTAATATTTTATTGAAAAATGCCCATTTAAAACTAATACATGTCTGTAAGACCAAAGAAAGGAGCTTGGAAAACAAAACTCTCTAACTAATTCCCCAGTAGCCTCCACATTCTACAGTGTGTTTCAGTTTCTGAAAATTTTAATAAAATATGAATTATCACATCGAGAACAAAGGAAATCCGTGTAATTAATTTTGCTTGCCTCAATATCTTGTATGTCCTCCTCGAGCTTGGATCACTCCCACTCTTCTTGCAGGAACTGACGTAGCTCATTTAACGAAGCAGGCCGTGGTCTTGGAGCATGCAATCGCCTCTTGAGCTTATCCCATAGATGCTTGATAAATATTTTAAATTCAGCGTTACGCGGGTGAGTGCTACGGAAGTGCGCCGCTAGGGGACGCGGGGTTGACGAGCGGATGTGCGGGATAAAAACGCGCAGTCTATCGCCGAACGTGAACAAAACAAAGGGGTTTTGAGCGGGTGGAGACCGTTGTGGTGTTTATTAAGTTGTTACAAATAAGGACACAGGACAAGTTAAGAACTTAGCTAAGATCTAATATCGATGTGTTAGATGTGCCCCCTTATCTTTTATATTTTTTCGTAATAAAGAATATTGTCTTAAAGTGGTGAGAAAATATATCTTTAACATGCTCTATGGGATTTAAGTCAGGGCTACAGGCTGGCCAATCTAATGTGTTAATTCCAACAGCATTTAAGTAGTCCCTAGTAATCTGAGCAACATGTGCACGAGCATTATTCTGCATTAATAAGAAATCATCGCCGATACCAAATGCAAACGATACTACATGGTCTTGCAGAATATCTTCGATATACGAATGTCCTGTTACACTTGGTCTATCAAACACAACAAGGTCTGTAGCACCACTCAAAGAAATGCCCCCCTAAATCATTATTGAGCCACCCCCAAATCTGTCTCTCTCGGTAATCGCACATTCAGCGTAACGTTCGCCAGTTCTTCTCCACACTCTCTGACGACTATCAGCACCCTTCAAAGAAAACCGTGATTCTTCTGTGAACATAACTTTTTCCCAATCCTCTATTCTCCAGTTTACATACTGACGAGCGAAAGCTAATCGAGCCGTCCGATACCGTCTGGACAGAATGGGACACATTGCAGGGTGTCTAGCGTGAAGGTTTCCTTCTGCTAACCTTCTCCTCACTGTTCTCTCATTTATACTTATCCCTCTTGTGGTCTCAAGGTTGTTTTGGATTTCTGGAGCTGTAAGAGTGCAATTCCGTAAAGAACTTAATAGCAAGAAACTGTCATCTACATCCATTGACGCGCGCTTGCGACCTTGCCCTCGTCTTCTACCGACATTTCCAGTCTCTCTAAGTCGTCTTTGAAGTCGAGAAATTGTAGACTGATTAACTCCTAGATGTAATGCAACATAATTTTGTTTTCTTCCTCCTTCCAACAACACTCTCACTTTAATTGCATTATTGCGACTTAGCACTGGCATAATTCAAAACAACCGATAAGAAGGCAACACAAAAACAAAAGCAGACTTAAAATAGCGAAGGAACTTAAAACTGAGTCTTTCTGATAAACAAAAGCAATGCAAATTAACGCACAGAAAAACGTGATTTTTGAAAGTATTCTTTAACAGTATGCAAAACAGTATGAGAATTGTTTTCAAATGACAAAAGCAATTTTGTCAGCTAACTACGTGATCATTAAATATATTTGTTGTTTGTTTGTTTGTTTGTTAATGGACAAGGTTTAGGCATGCAGAATACCAGGTACCTTACACACCGACTGCTTTGGCCATATGGTCAAAGTCCTACTTAGAATTTTGCCGAGACTAAGGAGTTCCAACCCTAGCAAGGGATCTTTTACATGCTACACATCGTAGTAACATGGGACCCACGGCTTTACATCACTTCCGAATGATGGCATTCTGTAGAAGCTTTCATCTGCATTTTTTTATTTTGAAAACCTCACCGGGACCTGGAATCGAACTCGCGACCCTTAGATTAGTAGTCAGGATGCTTACCACTGAGCTATCGACCCCAGCTAAATATATTTGTACGCAATTTGTAGATACAAAAGTTGTAGCATTACCTTTTATTGACAAAAAACTGCATTAAAAAAATATATGCGTTAATTTTGCCGGTCAGTGTATATAATTTTATTCAGAAAGAAGCATCAGAAAGAACAACAGGGCATGCAATAACCCACATACTTGCTGTAAACTGAAGTCTTTATACCATTTGATCAACAAAATTTCTTCCGTCGCAGAATACATTATGTTTTTAAATACTCGGTAACGTTTCCATATTTTTAAAATAAAAGCATTTACACATTGCGCGTCATAATAAACTCCCTGCATGAGATAACATGAACAACAAAATAGAATGCTTGAGTAAGAAAGAGATGACCATACGACAAAATTATTTTGTTTGTTTGTTAATGGACAAGGTCTAGGCATGCAGAGTACCAGGTACCTTAGACACCGCCTGCTATGGTCATATGGTCAAAGTCCTACTTAGAATTTTGCCGAGACTAAGGAGTTCCAACCCTAGCAAGGGATCTTTTACATGCTACACATCGAATCAACATGGGACCCACGGCTTTACATCACTTCCGAATGATGGCATTCTGTAGGCTTTCATCAGCATTTTTTTATTTTTGAAAACCTTACTGGGACCGGGAATCGAACTTGCTACCCTTAGATCAGTATGTTTACCACTGAGCTACAGAACCCGGCAAAATTATTTTAGTAGGCACAGTAGTAACAAATAAATATTTTATTAACAATTTATTAAATTCGAAAAAAACAACTTTAACAAACTTGTACAAATCGGGCCAAACCATTTTCAGGATTTTTCGAAATGTAATCCCCAAGTAAATGGGGTAGATGTGTTTTTCTACAGGTCGCTTCAAAGTGGAAACTACCGCAGGTAAGAAATTAAAATTCGGCACCATGTTTTTCTACAGATCGGGTCAAACAATTTTCAGGGTTTTTTTTTAAATTTACCCTTTCCCCCAAGGGGTTAAATGGGGTAGATGTGTTTTTCTAAAGATCACCATTACGCGGTAACTACTACAGGTAGATATTTGAAGTTCGACTGCATACTACGTACTGCAAGAAAGATGTGAAAATTTTGAACATTATTAAAACCGTGCAAGGCTCATTACTGCTACTTACTTTTTAATAACCAAACAATATTCTTGCAATATTTCCAGAAAACATAATTTTAGATTGTTTCTGTGACTGCTTCATATGCACATGACGTCAAGGAAAAGTTTTCTGGATTAAACCGTATATCTTCTGACTTATACATATAGAAATATGCAAACTGAACTATCTTGAAGAACAAATAAAATCACTCGGCCTTGAAATATATATCAAAATGAACGAAGCTTGAAAATAACAACATTATAAACAGCAAAATTCAAATCTTCAACGCGAATGTGAAAGCCGTATTTCTTTATGTTAGTGAAATGTGGAAAATTACTACGGTCATCGATAAGAAGCTACAAGTATTTCCAAACAGGTGCTTGGGAAAAATAAAATCAACAAATAAAAATGACCATTCTCTAAAAAGGCAGGAACATATTTCATAGAACGTGTTATAAAGTGAAATTTCCAATGATGCCAAAGACAAGGCAGGCCCAAAACTACATGGATGAAACAATGGGAAAATATTGCTGGAAGTCAAACTTGCCGCACAAAACCGAACTGAAAGTCTTCGTAGAGGCCATATGCTCCATTCCTAAAAATATAATATATAACTTGTATCACTATACGCTTGCAAGCTATTGCACGACCTGGATGTATTTCGCATACTACGAGAGCAGCTTGGGAGAGATTTCGCTGCTAAGACATGTGTGTGCATATACAGGGTGTTAAGGAAATGAGTGCAAATATTTTAACCAGTAATAGAACTCGCTAAACTGAACAACTTCTCCATTTATCATTTCGAAAACGCCCTCAAAACTGAGTTAAAATTCAAAACAATTTTACTCTAAACATGCATACCCGCCCATGGAATAATATTTTAATTTAATGGCACAATACAAAAAACATTTCTTTGATATGCAAACCAACAAAAACTGCAGAGGTACTGATAAAACCTGTAGTTCACATCTGGCCACCAACGTACTTTATCAACTGAGGTAGGTAAGTTATTGACCGTATGTTTTTTGTGCAAGAACTTTGCATTTAATATACTCGTGTCATTCCCCATTTACTTAGATTTGCTTACCAAGCAGCTCGTCAAATTTAGGGGAGGTAAATGATTGAAAAAATATGTGATTCAATGAAAAATGATAAATAGAAAAGTTGTTCATTTTGGTGAGTTCTATCACTGGATAAAATATTTGCACTCATTTCCATAACACCCTGTATGTATTTTGACTTTTAACATTGATTTTACTCGGTATTGCTTGTGTCATTTGTCTGCTTATTTGTGTCTCGGCTCTGCCTAACTTATGAAAGAACGTCTGGACTCCCTGGACAAAATCAGAATTTTTTCTTCACCATCCACTCCAAAAACAATGATCAGAGATTGGCGATGCCAGAAGAGCAACTGAAGGTAGCAAATCACATGGAGAACATTAGAAAACTCCTGGAAGAGCTGCAGCAAGTTTCAAAATCCTGTTCCTTTTCTCAGTGCACGACATGGTTCAATGGAAGCACGGATGTACAGTGTGTTCAAAAATGTTTTTACTTAACAAAGGCTTACACTCATCAACCAGGTAGACTTAGATGTATACTATCAAAATACCTATTTGTATGTACAAAACTTTTTTGAACTTTGTGTAATTAAGTCATATAAAGTACAAATGAGGAGGAGACTTCCAAAATGCGTTTTGTCCGAAAATTAAAATTTTTAGTTAGAAATGGCGTTGCATTCTATGTTTAAAGGAGCATTTTTTAACATTATCCTGGACATTCAAAACCCATTCTGTCCTACTTAAAATGTGCTGCAAAAGTGGCTTGGACATTCAATAGGTATGCATTTTGTCTTATAGTACGTAAGGACATTCAAAATGCGTTTTGTCCAAATATTATGGACATAATGTATTTTGAATGTACCAACACATGATGTTATCATTGAATAACCTGTTACTGCCATTTATTTTGGTACTTTTAATGCTTTCTCAGTGTTTAATCTTCTTATACATATATAAAGGAAAGTCACAACCCTGACTAATCAACGCAGAGCCGTAACCGCTGGTACTACGAAGTTGAAATTTGGGTGGAAGATTCAATTTGTTACGTAAGGTCGTGCTAAGAAGGGATTTTTTGAAATTCCACCCCTACGGGGGTGAAAAGGGGTGAAATGTGTTTTAACGAATTCCTCAATATCTCTTACACCCGATAAGATGTCTATTTGGTGTTTGCTTGCAAAGATTACCAATGCAAATACCTAGAAACGTATTTTATGATTCTGTCCTAATCAACCCCTAAAGGTGTAAAGCTGGATTGGGGGTGAATTAAAGAACCCTTCGTATCTCCTATGTTTATTGAGTTAGAACATTCGTTTTTCAGCATATAGATGTATTTTTAAAATATTTAGAAAGGGGTTTAAGGGAATTTGAAAACTTTAACCCTAAAGGGGTAAAATAATGAAAAACTGATAAGGGGTAGTGGAGTTAAAATTATGAATTTTTTTCGCTATAAGTTCCATTTCACAATAAAATGGGTTAAAAAGGATTTTTTGAAATTCCATCCCTACGGGGGTGAAAAGGGGTAAAATGGTTTTCACGAATTCCCCAATATCTCTTACACCCGATAAGATATTTATTTGGTGTTTGCTTGCAAAGATTACCAATGCAAATACCTAGAAACGCATTTTACGATTTTGTCGTAATCAACCCCTAAAGGTGCAAATCTGGATTCGGGGTGAATTAAAGAGCTCTTCGTATCTCCCATGTTTATTGAGTTAGAACATTTCTTTTTAGCATATAGATGTGTTTTTAAAATCTTTTTAAAGGCGTCTAAGGTTTTTTTTAAATATTACCCCTAAAGGGATAAAAAAGAGACTAAACTGAAAAATGGTAGGGGGTTAAAATTATTGATGTTTTTTCTTATGGACGTATTTTAGACTAAAATGAGGTAGAAAGGGTTTTTAGAGATTTCACCCACAAGGGGATGAAAAGGGTATTCCGCTATAAGCTATAATATGTATAAAAGATAAACCACCAACTCAACAACGCGAATCCGTAGTAATCCTTGGTAACCAGGAACTTTAAATTTGGCAAGAAGAGTCCTTTACTTACGTAGCGAAAAGCTAGGAAAGGGTTTTTAGAAATTTCACCCCTAAAGGGAAGGAAAGAGGTAAAATGTCTTTTCACGAATTTCTCAATATCTCTTAAGGCCCTATAATACCTATATCGATTGGTTTTTACTTAGAAAGGTTACCTATACAAGTTGCTAAAAACGTAATTCAGGATTGTGCACAGATCAACTCCTAACGGTGCGAGTTTGGATTCAGGGGTAAATTATAGAACCTTTCGTATTTCCTGTGGTTCCTGATGACCATTGTTTTTGGGCATATGTGTGTTTTTCAAATCTTTAAAAAGTGGTTTAAAGTTTTTATTCTAAATTTTATTGTGAAAGGAGTAAAAATGGGGTAGAAGTAAACAGAAGTTAAAAAAGAGGTTAAAGTTATTGTGTCCAGTTTAGAATAAAATAGAAGGATTTCTGAAATTCCACCTCCAAGTGGTGGAAACTGCTAGAATTTATGAATACAACATTTATAAGTACATTTATTATTTTTACTCTCATTGTTATACTAAACCTACAGTTTTATCAATCTACACAAGGAGAACGACAATATACACATTTCGAGGGGATACGTGAAGCATAAAAGGGTTATGAAGAACTTTTTTCAGAAGAATATTGTTTCCTTTTTACCTACAATATTGTTTAACAGCGTTTGTTAGTTTAGCGTATTGAGTGAGGGAGGAGGGGAGCATTCTAGAATTCGTTTAAGATTTGGAAGAAAAACATTTGTAGTCCGTACGAAGAACGGACATCTTGCTAGTACATTATATTTAGCTAGTGTTAATTGGAGGAAATAGAAAATCTAATATTAGTTTACTACAAAAATTCGCCTTTTTTACGTAATTTCCAAACAAAATGCATTTTGTCACCTCTGGACGATCAAAAAGCATTTTAGCACTCCCAATTTTGCTGTTATTACAGAAAAATAAACCGCTTAATGTTGGCCGTTTGTCATTATTATCAATGTTTTGTGACCTATTAAGTGGCACATCCCAATTTGTTGCAATATGCACAATATTTTCGCAGTAAACTTTCTTCTTTTCTGAAAATTATGAAAAATGGACAAAACGCATTTTGGAAGTCTCCTCAAATGCAGTACAACACTTTAATGAACACGACTGAATATCCATTTACTGAATCAATCGCCATCTACAAGGATTTAGGGCTGGGCGATATATCGATAAATATCGATATTATTGCCATAACGATATATCGATATATGGAAATATCGGATATCGATATATCGAAATATCGAATATCGATGTTTATCGAATATCGATATTTATCGAATATCGATGTTTATCGAATATCGATATTTATCGAATATCGTTATATCGAAATATCGAATATGGAAATATCTGATATCGATATTTATCGCCATCCCCATAATTATTGATATCGCCATAATTATCAATATCTCCATATTATCGACTGTCTAATCCAACTTTTGTCAGAAACTGGTAACCATGTAAATGTTTACATTGGTTTGCGGTAACTTTTTGTATATATACGGTATACCATGTATCTGCATATGTACAACACACGCTAAATTTGAAGTGCCATAAATTCTACTTGTTTTAATAATCCTAATAATAATACGTCATGATCTAAGATGATCTACAATGTTATTTTACATATTTACCTATTGTATCCACGCAGAACAAGATTTTACACTCCTAAATTGTCTTTTCAAAAAACGATATAAATATGGGTGCACTAAAAACGATGTTTTTGTTAACTATTAGGTAATCTTTAAAACATTCAAATGCTGTATAACCATTTTCGAACCTAATTTTTTGCATTGCCACTATTCATCTATACTGAATTTGGCTACCTATTCAGAAACTAAAGTTATAATTACGCATTGATTGTAGTGTACAGTTGTGCACATATACACATTTCATTGTTACAGTAAAATATATATCTAATATTTATTAATGCTTTATTATTGTAACACATATAATTAGTCAGATAGAAATATACTTTAATTATACACATTTTTAACATATATTTTAAGAAGTATAATTTATTTCCCCAAAAGATAATGAAATACAATATAAAAACATTGATAACAATATAAGGTGTATTCGTACTCCGTAAGTTCGTACTCCGTAAGTCCGTATTCCGTAAGTCCGTACTCCGAATTCAAAACGTATTGCATTTTGCAACTTTTAGATAAGGAGTTCTTGTAAAGTCCCTAAATTTAAAAATATTCTGCAAGTCTGCAGATTTAATTTCCGTGGACAAATCCTTTTCGGGCGTTTCTTTTGTTTATGCTACACTTATTTCACATCGGGGAATTACTATTCTACATAATATTTGATAGTCAGCACTCAGCAGTAGGGCTGGGCGATATATCGATAAAAATCGATATTATTTCCATATCGATATATCGATATTTGGAAATATCGAATATCGATATATCGAGATATCGAACACCGATATTTATCGATATATCAATATTTTTAGGATATTTATCGATATATTGACAAATATCGATATGTCGATATATCGATAAATATCGATATAATTCTGATATCGAATATCGATATGTAAATTTTAATATCGCCCACCCCTACAAGGATTGTGAGGGTACCAGTGAAGTGAACGCACTCTCTGGACTACTGACGCTCCTGGACAGACCTGTAATTATCTGGTTGGACCTGCAGTTATCTGATCAATGATAGTCAAAAATTCTACCAAAACGTGGGAAGAAGCGTTGACGTCTCTACGCCCTACGGCAGACGTAGCCACCACACAAGGACTGGTTGCAAAAGTGACACCCAGTTGCCGGCCCAACGAGAAACTCTACGTGTACATGTTCTATGAGTTTTTGAATCACCGCATACGAAAGATGTTTCCCAGGACCTCATTCAACACATTCGACCAGCTCCGAGCCGAACTTTGAAAGACGAGGATTTGTTACCGCACAAACACGACACTACGACACAATCGGGAAATATACCTAGAATACACGGCCCTAGCTCTGTTACGATGGTGGTAACAAAAGGTGCTCCAGCTAGAAAAACTAAGTCGCGAGGGCGGGTTCTTTACGACCTTTGAGTTAGGGCTGTACTCTAGTATGAGAGGTAAAAGATGTTCAATAATTGAAAACGCCACCACGTTCAGACTAAATCGGGGTAAAATTAACAACAGGTAAGCCCACGTTGAATGTGGAAGTAAGTAGGCCCACCTTTCTACTTCTGCCTTGGCACAACTTGAGGTAGCGACCGCAACAGCTGATTCGAACCTACCTTTGTTTACACTTGCTTACATCATCTAGATTCCTGTACATTAAAACAAACACAAAAGGGCATGCAAACACTAGTAAAAAACAATAAACAATTAACAATAAATTTTATTAATGAAATAAAATATGTAAAAGGTGACAATGAACGTTACAATAATTACTTATTACGGTTGAAAATATACGAAAAGGTTAGTTAGGTGAAAGACGCAATTTTTACTCTTAACGCAAATGACAAAACGGCAACAATTGACATGGTTACATTTAAAAACAGTCTTAATGTTATGTTTTCCCACTAAAACTACTTTACAGTATCAAAATTTTGCGAAAATCACTTCAATACTGGTACAATAACGGTTACTTGAGCTTAATACACAAAACAACATGTAGACAATAAAATTTGACGGAATTGTTCAACATCTTACGATTTAAATCAACCAAAGGGCACAATTTTCCTAAACCACACTTCGGGAAAATCACTTCACTATGAATGTGTAGGCGATATATATATATATCTCCGGGACTATACCGCCCTGTGCGGTTTGCCGGTTCTCAAACGCCACAAGTCTCGGTTTTGGGCATCTTCCTCCTGTACTTCGTAGTTGGTCATCGCGTCTCTCATCTCGTTATTCCATGACCTTCGGGGTCTTCCACGTTTGCGTTTACCTGGGGGAGTCCATTTAAAGATGCGTTTTGGCCATCGCCGGTCATCCATCCTCAGCACATGGCCAAACCATTTAAGTCCTCTTCTCTCTATTCTGTTTATTATTGTGTCCGTGGCCCTCATTCGGTGTCGAATTTCATCATTTGTAATATGATCCATTCTGGATACTAGAGCGCTTCTTCTGAGGTAGTCCATTTCTACGGCCTGTAGTTTTCTCTTATACTCGCTGTTAATTGTCCAGGTTTCACATCCGTGCTGACTACGTTGTTCTCCTCAGCTGCAAGCCGCATCTCAAGTCACTGCCACGAAATGAACGGAAACGACAGGAAACTGCTGAAAGCCCCATGAAGGTGCGATAATCGAGTGAGGGTGAGTGGCACAACATCACCGAACGGGTGAACTTGAATGAAGCAGGTTCGACACAGGCAGATTACGATAACGAAACTCGTGCCTTCATTCCACTGATGGTCTAACACAACAAACGAGGGCTTCAGTTAATAATCCGCTTTATGCGTAATTCGGAGTTGCCTGACTCCAGGAAACAGAAGAATCCCGGTTAAACCTTCACTTGTACGTCACTTAATCACGGGCTCTCGACAATAACTACAATGTGGCCCCACAACTTACAATTTCGACTTATGCGACGAGGCGTTCGCCTCGCCGGGATTCAACGCCCAACCTGCTAAGATCCCCGAAGCCAAAATGAATTGCGTAACCGCCACTTACTGGTTGATCTTTATTCCACTCGTAGCAAAACACTCGGAAAATTTCTAGAATGACGAAAGCTAGGTAAGCGATTCGCATGAAACTCAAGGGGACGCTTTAAACCTATTAGAACAACAAGAAATTCTGAGAATGCAATACGCTAAAACTGCATCGCTTCGCATATGGTAACAAAGCGTGAATGTATACTTGAATTTCGGCGAATATAAATGAACTGCAGGGTGTTAATATACGGGCTACGCGAAAACAAGGTTCATGCGGAATCAAAGTTTGATAACATTACCAAACTAAAGATTTTGCTTAAATGAATCGGAAACAGACTAAATTTGAGCTAAAAATACGGAAAGTACTAGCGTCGGGAATTGTTCTAACAGATTACGACGTCGCATAATTAAAACGGTACACATTTAGCACCGCGGTCAACCAAGAAGCAGGTGCACATATTGTAACGTATCGCCCATGCGCCAACACGATTTTGGAATTAAAAATTAATTTGCGCGTTCCCCCTTAGCTTGCACTACGTTATGAACCGGAGCGCCGCGCCGAGAGCGATAAGCGACGTCATCGCGAGGACACACAGGAACACCTCCGCGCATCTAATGCAAGAATCCCCGCTCCAACGAACCGGCGTGAACCGCTGATTACGCCAGCCCAGGGTATAAAAGGAGAAATCGAAGCTACGGCAAGACAGAATTCTCTTAGAATTTTTCCCAAACTTCTTCCTCACCTGTCTCCGCTCAGGAGGGCCTCCAGGCTCTTCGAGAATTTTCCTGTACCTTGTTCCTAATCCAATTCTGCTCAGGAGGACCCTTAGGATCTTTGCGTAGAATTCCTGCCACCTAGACCGTTTAGTTCGGGGGACCTCCAGGCTCATCAACTAGAGATCGATAGATAATTCCCCCAGGTCCCGTTCGCTCGTTCGACGCCTTAGATACGTGCTGCTAACTCGCACCAATCAAAGTACTTAATTGTCCGGCCCTAAAGATTACTAATTATAGCCTAGATAAAGAATCGCCTCCGAGGACCCGGCCTGTACGTTGCCGCAGTGAAAGCAAGACATCCCGACGAGGCTACGTTAATAATTTGGCATGGTGAATTTCCCGGGCCATTTCCCGCTGCATGCTAGTGGCGAATCGCGGCCTAAACTCATATTTTCCCCGGCAATCGTCGTCTACGAGTCCGAACTCAATTTAATAACAGCATCGCTCACCTACCTACTTGTCCAAAAGTCCAGAGGAAGAAAAAACCAGCTAAATACACAGGCTGCACGTAATCTCGCTACACGCGGTACACGGTTATTCATTATAAATTACCCACCCCTTATCATCGTTATTATTGCCTATAGAAAAAAAAGTTTTAAATAAAAGTTATGTGGTTATAACTGAATTTTGTTAAAATGCTATCAAAAGTACAGTGGCGTGCATAATTAAGGGGATACAAAAAAGTAATATATTTTTTAAATGGAATACCCTGTATATTATTAAATTTTTGGAATGATCTTTCTTTCCTGATTTCAAAAATATACCATATGTTACCCCTACCGTTGGACGATTTGGATACAACACCCTGTATGCTCTTTTTGCTGCACGTTTATTTTTGTTATTTTGTATATAACAAGTAAATATTTGAACTTTTTCTTCCTCACTATAAACCATTTTGATTATTTCATTAAAGAAATGTCACTTATCAAACAAAGTAGTTGTTATTTTCATAGCTTACTTTAATAATGTTAATGATATTCGACGTTTAATAACTCAAAAACGGTATAAGGTAGGGGTAACATATGGTATATTTTTGAAATCAGGAAAGAAAGATCATTCCAAAAATTTAATAATATACAGGGTGTTCCATTTAAAAAAATATATTACTTTTTTGTATCCCCTTAATTATGCACGCCACTGTACTTTTGATAGCATTTTAACAAAATTCAGTTATAACCACATAACTTTTATTTAAAACTTTTTTTTCTATAGGCAATAATAACGATGATAAGGGGTGGGTAATTTATAATGAATAACCCTGTACACCTGTCGGCCGCGATAAATACGAGTCGCGTCCGGAATGCATGTAAGTTAACTTAATATTGCCCCGCACTTTCAACAATTTGAAGACAAAATTCGTTGTTTACATGCCGCCACCTCCGCTAGAGTGGCTTCAAAGTAAGAATTACATAGGCGTGGCTACAGTTATGCGCCAATAGACGTTATCAGTGGCGTAGCAATAGGTATTTTTAGGGAGGCACATTAAAATTCCCATTTTAAAGGAAAACTTTTCATGCTGATTTATTTTTGGTTTCAAATGCTAAATAAATTAGCATGTCATAAGAAGTACAAGCTCTACTAGAAGCTCGCTAGGCCGCCCTCCGCTAAACGCTTTCCGCGGCGGGAGGACTCGCCGTGCGTCATCCGCTCCATTCCGCGCGAGGAATTATTACTAAATTTGCCCGTTTTTCTGCGAATTTTTGTCAAAGCTGTGCATGGAACTTCGCCATTTGGTCGTGACACCATTTTAGACAACAGCTGGGAATCTAGCAGAGGGCGCAGGCCAAAAACTCTTGAATACGCGTGTGACCTGAGAAAGTTCGAATATGGCGCTACGGACAAGAAATGACTAACCCCAATGCGTCATGTAGCTACCAGACTGTAAGGTGCTCGCCCAAACCCCTTTTTGATATTATTAATAGTCATGGAAACATGTAAACAAAATGACACGACGAACGGCAATGAAGTGAATACAACAGCGGAAATCACCTTGTTGAACGTAATGGACTCGTCCGGACTTTTCTAGCGTTCTGCGCATCTATGACGCGGTGTACTTTACAAACTGTAAGACTTCTAACATCTTATCTGTGCAGGCTCGACGATCCGCTTACGTGACATCGGAACTATTCTACATAGAGGCTGTTCCAAAAGAAACTAACACGGCCCGATCCCAACAAGCAAGAAGTTAGAAGAGTTTTATTAATTTACAATAGTTGTTACATTTTTATTTTCTGTTTTGAATACAATATAATTTACTATGTATCTAGCTAGAATTTATTATATGTTTAGAAAAGTTATTTCGTATTCTTTCCTGGGTAATCAAGTTTGAGTTTATTATTGGAACTTTGGCATTCTGAGCTTCCTATGAAGCCAGTTTCAGTCTGGTATTTTTGTAGCAAACGGATTAAACAATTAAATTAAATTAAACTAGCCAGAACACGCTACAATATAACAGCAAGGTCCGTACACAGCAAGCTTGGAAGTGAATAGGTCATCTCAATAACCGCTGTTTTCGTGCCCATTTATAACTAATTCGTGGCAAAGCTGTCGCGATTACACTGAGAAACGCTACAATCTGTCATCTAAAAGGTTGAGATTATAGTATATTATTATATGAGCGATTATGACAGCCATTATTCACGAAGATGACATTTGCGCCACAAGCCGAAGGCGCGTGGTGCAAGTCATCTGAGTGAATAATGGCCATAATCGCGAATATAATACGATATTTTATCTACTCCAATGCAATAGGAGTCTTGTGTTCATATTTCCCAATTATGACATTTGTGACAGCTGTTAACTTCAAAAGTCGTTGAATAATAAGAATGAATTTTGTGATTAGCTACAACCTATTGAGTAATGAAAATATAATTTTCTGATTGGTTGCAACTTGCAAACTATTGAATAATGAAAATAGAATTTTATGATTGGCTGCAAACTGTGAATTATGAATGGTCATTGTACAGTAGGAGTAGATAAAATTGTTTTTTTCACTACCTTATTTCTAAGTGATCCTTACACTGTCAAGTTTGAGAGATGTAAGAAACGTTTACAAAAATTTTTCCGGTTTCCTTGACCATGTACTTACTTCCCTAGAGAATTGAATTACTTACTCCCGCATGTATTACAACCAGGGGCGTGCTGGGCCGCCGGGACACCGGGCGAATGCCCGGTGGCCTGCGCTCGTCAGTGATCTGATGGCCTGCGCCCTTAAATTGAGAAAATTCCAGAAAGCCCGGAAAATAAAGCAATTATGAATAAAGACACACAAACTCAGGAGTCATGATGTAATGTAATAGAGAGCCAGCAAATAATTACCATTCTTATTATTGTTATGAATGTTATGACGCCGGGCCGAGCGCCGTGCCTAGAAATAAAAATGTTTGGGTTAAATGTAATAGAACTCTATATTGTGTTTATCATGATTACCGTGATAAGATTGAGATGAGGCCACTATGCACTATCGGGTTGCATGGAATTGCTGAATGGATCGAACCGGTGAAAGACTGCGAAAGTGCCAAGTATTAATTCATTCAGTATTCGCGTCACGCCGTCGGGTATCACATTCTACTACCCGCAACAGTACATAAATAAAAAGAAAAAGATGTTGCAAACGGAAGCCGAAAAGTGTGTAAAATTAGACAGTTTCATTAATAAACCCAGTTCGGTGACAGAAAAATTGAGTATTGTTCAGACTTCTACTCCAAGTGAACGTTTTACGAGCAGTACTGCAAATGAGGTTGACTATACCACAGAAGATATTAGGGTGGAGACAGAAGAAACGGAAATCACCAGTGTTTCGTGTGATCATCGTGCTAGTACGTCAGTTTCCACCAGCCTACAGATAAATCAAACAATTTTAGAAAATGTTCAAGTGGAAGAAGTGTCTCGGGAAGTGTTAAACTTATTTGTGAAACCAAAAGAATCTGATTTTGATTTATTTTTCAAGAAGCATCCGCAACAAACATTTAATGATACTGTATCTGTCTCCAGGGCAATTAATAACTAAATTAATTCTAACTAAACGGAGAGCGTAAGACTCGATAATACCCACGCAAAGTAGAAGCTCGTATAGGGACTTACCTCGTGGGAGATACAGGAGGGCCTACATGTAGGGTGGCACGTCGATTGACCTGTGACTCCAGGAGCACAAAACGATAAACACTACACAAAACAAAAAAAAAACTGGATCAGTTGACCGACCGTTCACCAACTCGTCTTAAGTTCATCTGTGTTTACAATATGGGCCACCGACCCAACACTTAGGGGTGGCAGGAGAGGGGACAGTAAGCCCCATAACTCGACATTCCACCAATAATGGGTGAATTTACCGCTAGGTAGAATTATAAACTACACTAAATTTATGTACTTGTATTAAAAATTACTAATGAAATAAACTAAACTAATATTATTAAAAGCTAAATACCAAACAGATACGACGCTACAATTCTCCGCATAAAAAGCTTTTTTGCGTGAAAATGGGTCCAATCGGAAGTGGTTAAGTTATGATTCAGAAACTTCTAAACTCTTTTGTACTCTATGTTTATGTTTCTCAAAATCGTGAGATAAAAATTCTTTTTGCGACGGGGCTGACGATTGGCGGCATATTTGAACATGAGCTTAGTAGAGCTTACGAAAATAGTGTTGAATCATATATTTTCAAAGTTCAGGTAATCTAAAAAATATATAAACAGGATACTCTATTTGAAAAAATGGAGTTAGGTGCCACCCAGAATTAAATGGGACACCTCATATGATTAGAAATCATTTTAAGTGACGAAGAAGTTGCTTAGGTGAAACTTTTATAATTACAAGAATTGTGTAATGTATTTTCAATAAAAAGCGCTACAGAGCTCGGACCCTTAGGTGGGACACCTGTACGCAATAATTGGTTTGGGCCTGGCCTGCTCTGCTCTCTAGTCCCGGCCTGCATTGGTTCTGTCAGTACGCCCCTGATTACAATTGATAAAATGCCATGTCTGCCACTTGGTTAACACAAAGAAAACCATTATCGTTCGTACTATTATCCACTTTTAATCAGAATACAATCACATAGCTCACAAAACAGCATTCGCTATCGTATTCACACATTTTTTCCAAGAATTTTTCACAGTGCGTTTATAACTGTCAAACAAAACGTCACAGCGCTATAAGGCTACTACAATTTAGCAAATGTCATAATTTTACGCCAGATAGTACCTACCATTTACTTTACATAAGGAAATATTGGTAGCGAAAAAAATTATGTACTTTACACAGGATGTAGGAAGATTTACACCACCTCGCAACTTGCTACCCTCGTTCGCTTCACTCACTCAGGCATCAAACGTTCCTCGGTAGTGTAAATCGTACTTACATCCCTTGTAAAGTAATATACTATTATTTGTTCCTCACTTGTAAACATCAATTTAGCAAGTCACTGTATTAATGAAGAAAGTTTATTTTAACAAGTTACTAACTTGTAAAATCTTTACAAGTTAACTGTCAGTTTTACAAGCGCGCTCATAGATAAATGAAAGCGTGCAAAGCCAGAGTTGTCTTCCTTAGTATGTATCATATTGATGAATTTAGTTGCTTGTCAGTTTGACATTTTGAATAAATGGTAAATTTCTAGTTATTTACAAGTGAGGAACAAAACAAAATATTCAACAATACACGCAAGGTAACAAGTTTTACTGGCTCAAGAAGGTGACTGGCTCGCCAGTCATATCCTTCTATTCGCTAGTAAAAACCCTCTTACCAAGCTAGTAATGTTAAATACTATTAAAATGCCAAGATGTGAATCTTTAAACTGCACTAACCATTCAAGGCGAGGTTTTCGTTTATTCAGTTTTCCCGTTGATCAAAAACGAGAAAAAAATTGGGTTCAACGTTGTAGTCAATTACTAGTGCACTGCAGGTTTTTAATTTCCGGCCATTTGGCGCTATTTTCGTACCCATTGCATAGTAGAAATACATGGGATGACCCACATTTCTAACCTTGCTATATTTTATTGACCTTGATATTACAAGTACTTCGGCTATTCGAAGAAAGCGAAAGAAGAATGGAAACAATTCACAGCACACGTCTTTCAGCTTCTATACACCGATATCCAGGGACGATTCGCAACAGCTGTCCACGATGCAATCCGCGACCCGAGAACACCGATGACATGGATTTTTATTTCCTTTTACAATAAAGAAAGTATTGTATTCACCCAAAAAATTGGAAATTGAGTTTTCAACAGATGTTCACGTCCCCTGAACCCAAAAAACATGTATTTGTTTATTGGTCTGTCTGTCTGTGAACAGAATATATTAAAAACGAAAGGAGGTATGTCGTTGAAACTTCATATATAGTTTTGTGTACTATCTAAATGCGACAGCAATCTTTTGAAGAAAATCGCATAACCGAAAGTATGATGTTTACTCTTGTGATTTTTCAGTTTCTTTCGATTTTTTCAAAAACGGCTCTACCGATTTTTTTCAAACTTTACATGTTTATAACATTTTTAGTGTATTGATGTGAGATAGGTGACTTTTTAGTTGAATACCTCTAAAATGGGTTTGTTTTGTTTTTTTTATTATCTCCTATTTTAAATAGAACACCCGGTATATTATTACATTTTTAATTCAGCTTGATATTTTAGAGAAAATTTGTCTGTTCAACTAACGCTCTATTTTGTACCGTTTTTGCAGAATTTGTAATTTTTGAAAATTGTTAACAAATGCTTAAAATTTAAAAATCAAATATTTGGCTAATCATAAGATCACTGTAGAAGGAAGTTGTGTGCGTGTATCACACCAGATTTTTACATCGCCATCGCCAGCTGAGGATTCGGCCGATCGTTTCAATTATGATCCACGATACACTGGCTGGTGCGATTTTGAACATCGAGGCCAAACAAATACTGTCCTTTTTCACGTTTTACAGCGTGCTAAGAAAGCACAGCTGTCGCTAATCGAAAACAAAGCCAATATAGTCCTAGGGGGTGGTATTAGTAAAAGGCAGCACATTCTCAATACAACCGTCCCTAAGCGTCTTCAGAACAAGGGGATCACTACTAAGTTCATCATCCTCTCGGACGCATCAAACAGGACTCTCTTCGAGATGGAGTTTCTGGAAGGCGCCCGGATAATTATCGATTTGTCTAGAAGATTTTAGTTTTCAGAGGACATGAATCGGCCCAACAGTAGGTGCCTTATATTTCCGCCTCAATACATTATCGGACTCAAAACTAAAAAACTCTTTGGCTCATACGCTGCAACCCCAGGAAGCTCAGAGGTCGACCGCAACTTGAACGCTATTTTCCAGGACAGCATTTCCTATTTCTACCCATAAGTGGACGAAGGAGCACCTCTGTTTAGCGCATCCATTTTTCCACACTGGTCATTTCATGAATGTAAAATGCTATCTAAAAATATTCCATAATGTGCTGATTTGTGATTTAATCTTTGTACAATATTGCCATGGATGTGACAATAATTTGGTTAAAAACTGTATGGAAATCGTATTAGCTTTGCTGCAACAAAGTAATCAGAGTAGGCGTTGGATTGTCATGACAACAATAAAATCTGAAAACAAAACAATAGGGGATAGGAAGCCAAACTTGGTGGCTGTTCATTTTGGCTTCCCCAATTTAAAATTCAATTATCAATACATAAATATCCCAGTTTTAATTAAAAGTTGCATCATTTTTATTGGGAGTGTCTTGTGGAAACTGTGGAAGTTTGGTTGGTGTTGGTAGTGCTTCCGCCCAGGTAAAATAGCGTTTCGAAGTTAGTCGAGCAGTAGTTAGTGTTTCCACGGCAGTTTTGGGAAGAGCAGGCAGCGTAATTGAAGTCTGAGGAGAGTGTGAACGAGGCAGCGGTTTGTCCAGGAGCAGTTTGGGGCCCTAGGACTGGGCAAAGTGCAGAGTAGCAGCAGTAATTAACATTTGTTATTATTTTTTCCAGTTACAAATATCTTAAGTTTTCACCTAACAAAATTTGAATGTTAAAATTAAGTCTTGGTATGTGAAATTTTGAAAAATATTTTAAAAATTGATAAAATTAATTTTTGCTAAAGTTATAGAAAAATATGTGTTTTCTGGCCTTGAGATTGTTCAGCTGCCTAAAACTAACACACTCTAAAACATTCATTGAAATCTTACTTAACTTCCGAAAAATGGCACTTTTTGGATTTTGACAATTTCGAAAAACGACATTTTCTAAATAAGTAAAAATTACTCGGTATACGATATATGATAGGAGCTAAATAGGTTTTTAGACAAGCGCAAATTATTATCGTTAAAGTTTTTTTGAAAAATAAAAAATAGAAACCACACCAACAACGTGAATTCACCTCGATCGGTAGCTTTGATTACCTCATCTACAATGTCCAAGAGTGCAGCACTACAGCTATAGCCTGCTCTGATTCCCGACCGATTGATCGGTAATATACTGAATTCTTTAAGATGATTGCGCAACTGGAATTCAATGGCTTTCTCCAAAACGTTGGACAAAATTGGAAAAATACTAAGGAGTAGTGATGGGCTTATTCGAATCAAAAATAACCGGTTATCCGGTTATTAAAATAACCTGTGTAACTCGGTTTTCGTTCCAAGTATTCGGATGAAAAATATCCTCATCCTGATACGTACTACGTGCCGCGTCTCAGCGACCTGCGAGTGATCGAAATGCTGTAAATAGTACGTCATTCATAACTCATATAACCTTTTCTACGTATGTACTTGATTGACCCAAGTGAGGCTCGCGGCTGCTTGTTGATGTTATTAAGACATTTGAGACTCCCAGTCGACGAGTTAAATTTATGGGGCCGTTCCTATTAAAGATAACGTTCTGCTGAGTATGAGATTTGCCGAAGCTGTGTTGGTATTAATTTATAACGCCTAAATTTTTGCTTCGAAACGCGGTTCATTATGCCTAATAAGGGATAAAAAGAAAGCGAAATAAGATTTTCCAATATCGTAACAGATTTATATTTAATTTTTAATAACGGAGCAGTCGGGACAAGAAGTGGATTGCGATGTTGAAAATTTTAAGTGTGCGTCCTTAGAACCGCGGAAGGCTGAACGTAGATAAAATATGGATTCTAAAATATACCGGTATGATGTGCAAGCGAAAAGGGAAGGGTGGCTAATAGAGAATTTTAGGAACTAAAAATAGATTCAATAGATACTTGTATACTGTATTCGCATATTTATAATTTCTTTATGATTAGTATTGATATAGCTATTCTCAATGGTTTAAACACCTTAGAAATCAAATAAAAATCATTTATACAATTATTATAATTAACGATTAACTGAGTTCTTCTGCTATCTGCAAGTTACGATGCCGATGCAGATGACGGTGAACCGCCAACCGGCAAACCGGCTGACTTAATCGAAACGAATCGAGACCCAAAATTGATTCGAATGATTATTCAAATAAACAATCGGTTATTAATATGATTCGAATGCAAATAATTCGGTTATGAAAATTGTCCGATTATGCCCATCACTACTAAGGAGTCACAGATCTTTGAGAGATGATGGTGTTGATGTTTTAGGAGCAGCATTAAAGTTTGCTTTTTTCCAACATTCGGTATATACCGAACGTGTTAAGCATAAATTGATTATATGGGTGAATACAGGTAGCAAGAAAGGTAAGCAGTAAGAAGATTGCATCGCAACCCACATCCTTAGATTATATGATAGTTAGATATTTTAAGACGTTAATTTTGATTACTGCTTTGAATTAAGACGCTGGTATACGTTTGATTTAATACTGCTGCTGTAGTGATTACTAATTTCTTTAATATTAGCCTGAGTAGACACTTTAGGAATCGAGTTTATAAAAAAGTCGTTAATAGATTCTTCTTTAACCAAATGAGAAAGGAACTCTATTGTTTTTAGAAAAATCAAGAATCTTAAACTCTTTCTAGAAAGAGTTTAGCTTCTTGGATTTGAACTTGTTATTAAGGAACGCTTTCTTTGTTATTCTGATAACGAATGTAGTATAATTACGCAGTTGTTTATCATACTGAAAATGCTGCAACTTTTTAGAAGATGTATCTCCTAAGGGCTTCGTATCGCAATGCTATTAATGCTTTTACACCATTGTCTAACCAAGGGGTGGGTTTTTTAATGACTTTTGCAGATTTTAAAGGGACATGTATTTCAAGCAATATTTTAATGTAGTATTTTAATGCAATCCAAGTCGCAAATGCTGTTCCAACGGATGGATCTTAGGGGATCATTGAATTGTTTATAATTAAATTGTTTAAAATTCCGATATGTTTTAATAATTGCTTTAGTTTTGGTACATTCAGTTGAAAAATCGCTTATGGTTCCAGTTCCTTTAATTAACATAGACACATTGGTAGTAATGGTGATCTAGGATGGAAAATTTATTAGCAGCTATACGAGTTAGTTCACTAACTAATTGTTCTAAGCCCAAACTATCTAAACACGATCTCAAACGTAGAGCTCCAGTACCGTCACAGTTCAATATGTCTACATTAAAATCTCCCAAACACAGTATATTATCGATCAACGGTAAAATTACTGATACACTACTTTCAAAGTCGTCAAGAAACTGAGTTAAATCAGACCGTGGGGATCTATAAACTACGAGTACATTTGTCTGCTTATTTCTGTATTGTACTGTAACGTTAGCCCCCGCGTCAAATTTACCTCAGTCACAAATAGTGTGCTAGAAATTTGAATGGCGCTAATTCCCGTTACAATATTTGCCTACATCTCCATAACGTTCGGATTTTCGATAAGGCGATCCTAATCGTTATGCGCGGACGTAACGTAAACCGGTACACCACGCAGTTCTTTCTTTAACCCCTCTAGAAATTTCCCTATAACGAAGAGTATAAAAGGAGACGCTCCAATCATTTCAAAACACTTGAGTCTGGAGACTTGAACCCAATCGTGATCACTATGTCCCCTCCGGAACCTGGCTCCCGCTTTCCTGATCTCCATTGACTAGCTAGCACCGGTCGGCCCCAATCTTACGAGAAACCCCGTTTAATTCCAGCACCAGCTGATCCCTGCCCTGACCCGCGAGCACCTATCGGCCCCAATCTTGCTAAAAACCCCGTTTAATTTGGACACCAGCTGATTTCCTCCCTGACCTGCTAGCACCGGTCGGCCCCGATCTTGCTAGAAACCCCGTTTAACTCCGGGACCAGCTGATTTCCACAGACTATTATTATCATAACTTTTTCATAAATTTAACCTTAAACTCGACTTACGTACTAGGAAGAATCTCCAGGCCGGCATAATCAAAGTGCCTAGACCTTGACAAATTGGTGCGCCTGTCGTAAGTCCGGATCGACGGTAAACCACCAGCGCTCACCGGCGATTCTAGCTGCAAAGAGCCGGACTTTGTAAAAGGTAAAATGTCCAGTTTATATTACTCCGAGTGGTCCAAACTTATTCCCGAAGGACGTAGTACGTCCAGATAAGCTTTATGCCGCAAACATCACCGACACCGTAAAACACTTTATTTCATTGACTTCGTCCGCCGCAAAAAATATAAAAACAAACGCCACCTTTGCTGGCAGAAATATAGCCTGTTTCAGATCCGCTTGAAGTCCGATGGAGTTACCTCATTCAAACCGACGTACACTCATTTCTACTTAATTTGAACTTCCTTTAAGATGGTCCAGGCGCAGCAGCCGAGCCAAACTAATGTGCTATTTGGGTTACGGTCCGGTCAGGAGCACAAAACACAAGAGATCAGAAGGAGCTTTATTTTATATTTACGTACATAACATTTTCTTAATTACAAATTATTTTGTATATATCCAAATACATTATACGAGTTACTTTTCTTTACATTGTATTATCCTTGTAATTATACATTTGAGCTTTACCCGAGGCAACCATTTTGAAACTAAATGTAGCGAATTTTAGTCAAGTTTAAAATAAGCACTTAAAATACAAAATTCTTATACAAGCCAGCAGCATTACAGTACTATTGTTTTGTGCTAAAACTTTACTCTCTCACCCTCCTGACAAACTTAATATTAAAATTTTGCATTACATCCTTCACTATGACTCTTACCAGTTTTTGTACTTTATTACTTCGACACGAAGTGTACGAAGTATTGAAATTCCCTCATATCGAAAACCACTCTGAGTCAAATATCTCTAAAATTCGTCCTAACCGACTAATGAACTCACTATATCAAATCTCCGTCTCGGCTGTGCGGATCTTTTGGTGAAGACCCCAGCCCACTAGATCCCTCCCCCGTATTGGGGGGTGCCTAAACGTGCTGTGCGGGGTATGTTCGTATGTGTACACGATTCCGGTCGCCAGGAACCTTCCTGAAGTCTTGGATCGTTTTCATACGATAGGTCCTCCGAAAATGAAGGCAACATCAGCTTTTGAGGTATGGTCGTTGGCAAAATATTTTTTTAGGTTTTTTTCGAAGTATTCTTGGAAAGCACGGAAGGGCGGTTTTCTTGGGTGGGGGGTACCGTATATTTCATAATTAGTTTTGTGTTCCTCCAGGAGAATATCACGCGCTTCATAAAATATTTATTTAAAAAACTCTGATTTGGCAACAAATGCAGTATCGTAGTATTTTGAGATTAGGTAATTTGGAACTTGCAACTGTTGAATGATTGTTGTTATGCATACCGTCGCACCATCTTATTAACATTTTTCTATTCGCAAAATGTTAACATATCATTCTACTACGAGGATGTCACTATTTCTTTTAAAAAACCGAAAATAGAAACTACATAGTATACTACTACGACAATTTTGCTTATTGACAAAACCACAGAGATACACATAGTTTTCGATGTACAAATAGCATGAGTTGTGTTAAAAAATGAGTAATATACAGTTATACAGTACAGTACCTACACCTAATTGAATAACTTTTCAAAATACATTCATTTTTGTTAAAAAGTACTTGACAATTACTATTACAAGTATTTAAATTACTTGTGGTTATTGGAATTACTCGCAGTAATTCAATTTCTTTCTGGTAATTCAATTACTAAACTATTGGCCTCGATAGGGAATTAAAAGTCTAGAAAACAAAACATAAGATAACGCCTATTAACGTTCATGTTAGCAAATGCGAATAGGGCATTCCTGGAACAATATAAGTACAATTTATGATTTCCTATGACTAGTCGGGTAACAGCTAGTTTTGTGCACGAGCAAAGAAATATTTGGTGCAGGCGCGTATGTTTGTAAATGAGATGTGCATTTGTTGTGTCTTGTATAGCGTAGGCTGTGCAGGATGTAGCATTGGAACTTGCTAATAATTATTGTGTAAGAAGCGAGAAATATGCCTGCGGTAAGTGCAGAGTTAAATTTTTCCATGACAATTGACAACAAATAGCTTCATTTTATAATATTGCTATACAGGGTGTTTTAGAATAACTGTTCCTAATTCTCAGAATTGAGAGAGGGCATGTTATTCAACACTTTTTAATAATAAACTAGTGTTCGGAAATACTTCCGTTTCGAGATAATACGACATTAAGGAATTGAGTCTTTCAACATGATGGTGCACCAGCGCATTTTTGTTTAAATGTTCGAAATTATTGAAATGCACAATTTCGAAACCGATGGATTGGAGACAAGGTCCTGTTCTTTGGCCTGCACGTTCTCCAGATATGACTCCAATTGATTTTTGTTTTTGGGGTCATATTAAATCACTCGTCTATGCGACACCTGTGGACATAGCAGAGGAGTTAGTGGCTTGAATTATTCTTGCTTTTGATGACATTCGTCATCGTCCGCAGATATTTCGAAGAATTCGTCGGTCAATCACACATCGTTATACCTTGTGTGTCGACAATGGCGGCCATAATTTTGAACAATTCTTATAATTTTTGTATAATACCATTTTTTAAATATTAATAAAAATTGCAACCGCTGGAAATCAATAAAATCGTTACTTTTCACATTGAGATTATTTCAAGTACTCAATTCGTTAATGTCGTATTATCTCGAAACGGAAGTATTTCCGAACACTAGTTTATTATTAAAAAGTGTTGAATAACATGCCCTCTCTCAATTCTGAAAATTAGGAACAGTTATTCTGAAACACCCTGTATAATAATTATTTATTCATTTTAATTTGTTTGTTTAATACGATGTAGGAGCACATGGATGTAGGAGCACAGGACTATCTAAATACTAATAAATACCAATATACGACTACAGTTTCTAGTGAACGTAATTGAAAAACTAATTTATGTTGTGCAATTACAATTACCAAGTATTTGATATTGAATTACTATTTCTTTGAGTAATTGAAAATCTAGTAATTCAGTTACTTCATTGGCGTTAACTGGTAATTGATAATTAATACTTTTTTAAAATAATTTTCCTAGCTCTGACTGGCACTTTAAATTCTTGAGAAAAAATTATTAGTTCTGGGCAATAAATGTGTCGAATAAAACACTTTATCTTTAAAACATCTGGACCTAGTGGCCAATTTGCTACTTTCCACGAACAGTATATTAAAGATGATTTCAATAAGGCACTTAACTCATTTTATTAAAAATATATGTTTGCGTAAATGAGGTGTGTGCTTGTTGTTTCTCTAGTAACGAAATAAAAATAATTTTCTATAACAGTTCTAAAACCGTTATATTTTATAACGGATCGATTGTTTCGTTGTTGTCATACCAACCAAGAAGATTACGGTGACTTGAACTATCAGTGCTAAATATCAAGCCCAAAAGCAAGTAAAAATAGGTTGTAGCACAAAAACTTTTTTAGATTCATTTAAATACAAGGTGAAGCAAAACTATTTACTCTATTTTAATAACATGTGGGAGCAATCACAATATGTTATGTATCTACCAATATATTGTAGTCTCTAATGCTCGTTTTGTAAGGGTATAAATAATAATTATTTATAGGCACTATCCGAGACAAAAAACTGGAACAGTTAATATGGTCTGCTGTAATATGTTGCTAAGAATTTTTAACTTGGTTAGACTTTGCTATGAATTACAATTGATAAAGTAAATGTAATTGTTTAAAAACCTTGTTTTAGGGCCGGTTCTACAAACAAGGATAAAGTTGCCCGAGGAATAAATACCCTAGAAACGATTGCTGTAACAAAGCAAACTATGACAATTATACCTCGAATAGCTTATTCTAGGTATAGACTTGCATTGTAGAACTGGCCCTAAGCTAATAAAGTAATGCTGAAATCTATATCAATAGTTGTACCAGATTCTTTGTCTTTGATAGTACCTAGTAAGGAACAACAAATTTTGAAAATATACAGGACCTACTGATATTAGCTTGAGGACCCCCAAAATTAGACACACTGTATAGATTGCAATTAATGTATTTCGTAGCTACATAACAACAATACCTGTTATATTGGAATAAATAATTGCGATAAGCTTTGTTTATTATTTGTGGTTTCAGAATTAAATTTTTGTTTTTATATTAACCACTTTTTGTATTTCAACATTTTACATTGGAAACTTAATAAGAGGGTACCTAACTAAGTCATAGTTAGTCTACCGTTCTAGGATGATAAAATTGGAAGTTAAGAACATTTTAAAGTGATTCAAATTCTTGCCTGAATCTTGCATGTTTCATGTTATTTTTCAGTTCGAATGAATAAAACGAACTAATAAGCCCCAAAATAACTTCAGTAAATACCTGTCCCCTTTATAAAATCTATATTTGGTAGCAGTACAATATTACGACTTCTTCATCATGGCCTATTTTTACCTAGCACCGGCAAAGATCTCGAAAAATTGAGAATGTGCGTCTGTTTGCTTTTACCGACCAAGTTATTTTGGGCAAAGCGACTGCAGACCTGTCTAGAAAATGCTTTGCCCCTCCATCTTTTACTAGCGCATTTTTAGCACCGAAGCTGACATTCTCGCACTTTTCGAAGTCGCTGAGTGGAAGCACCTTATGTTTCATGCTATTCTAGAAACAACTGGAAGGTGTGCTTCTCACCGAACTACCAAAACTTCTGTATATATAACGAGGTGCATTTGGCTAAGCTTCAGTTTCACACTCGAACCTACAGCGAAAACAGTGTTTTGAGTTACTAACCGACAAGGATTTAAATTTAAGAAAGGTCAGTGAACAGTTTATTATTTTAGTTGTGCTTAAAAATATACCACTGGAGTTAATAGTATACCTAGAAGAATAGATTAATTTTAATGCTTTACAAATATTATTACGAGAAATATTTTGTTTTTTCTTGTTTATTTTTGTATACATATACTGATACGACAATTTAGTAAGATTATGGTAATGAGAAAACCATATAGGAATAAATTGCTAATCGTGGAATTATAAATTCAATTTATTATGTTCCGGTATTATAAAATCTTCATTTATTACATTTTGTTACAGAAACAATGTTCTAATAAATTGCCAAATATTCTTACAGATGTCCATGGTACCAATGTTCTTCCGTGATTGGTGGGATGACCTGGAAGTCAGCCGTCCCCACCGTCTCCTCGACCAACACTTCGGCACTGTACTTAACAGGGATGAACTGTTGAGCTCCTTCTCCAGCTTGCCACGCAGCTCTTCCATCAATCGCTATTACCGACCATGGCGCAGCACCATTGCCAGGCAGGATTCTGGATCTACCATCGTAGCAGAAAAGGAAAAATTTCAAGTCATACTCGACGTCCAACAATTTTCTCCCAACGAAATCACTGTTAAGACTAAAGATAACAGCATAGTCGTCGAGGGCAAGCACGAAGAAAAGCAGGACGAACATGGTTTCGTAGCCAGGCACTTTGTAAGGAGGTACGTCCTTCCTCAAGACCATGACATCGATGAGGTTTCATCAGCTTGTCATCCGATGGAGTTTTGACCATTACCGCCCCAGGAAGGGAGTTAAGCCTGTTAACAGTGAGAGGGTTGTTCCCATCACCCAAACTGGACCAGCCAAAGCCACGGTCACCGAAGATAATTAATTTTATGATTCCTTGTTAAATATATTTATTTTTTATATGTATTTGTAACGCCCAAATACTTTTGTTGTACTTATTTCATTAAAAGCAATTTTTATTAAACAACCCTGTTGTTTATATTTCAGACTGAAGATGTAGTTCAAGTAATTCCATAAAGACTCATCGTTATCATAATTAATTCCCTTAAGGCTTGATTTAAATCTTGTTGATTTGTTCCAATATTACATTCATATATTATTCGTTCTCACAAAATTTATCCTGGAAGCGTGCCAAACTTCAATGGAATATATTCGTGCAATGATTCATATGACGCTGTACTGCGTGACGTCATAAACTTATTTTTACTTCGTCCTATAAATGAGTGTTGCTATGTCGGAACGGTACGAGGCTACTGCATGCTTTGGCATCGATTCAACATTTTTAGAACTAATGGTTGCATAGACTTCAAGATTAATACGTTTCTTTTGGCTGCACTAAAAGTGGACAATTTATTACACCTCTTTCGCTCAAATGATATTAGAGCGACCAAGAAAACCAGCATACTGTCGATTAGTTGAAAACAATCAAAACGATTAAGTATTTTATGTAAACTTATTTACTAAATAATAGAAAATTTACACAGATTAAAATTGCCCTTGTACTCGTATGTACCTGATTTATAAGAAACACTTAAACACACTAGCTAACAATGCGTGAACCATATTTAAGAACAAAATCAATTAATAGTAATTAATATGTTATAAATGTTTTTATAGCACTTTTTTGTTAGGATGAAATATTTGATGGTTTTGGGATGCATTATTTTTAAGTAAATTACTACGTTGGCAATTTCTGGAATGTTTGAGCCCTGGAATGTAATACCGGGTGGCCATAAACATCTGAGATCCCGGTGCCATGGAATTAGCTACTTATAAATGTTGGTTAGCATTATACATATTTCAATTATAATAAGTATTGTAAGAAATGTAATAAAATGCAAATAAGAGGAGGGTAATGTGCCCCAGATTCTGCAGTTTAGCCTACGACTCGATTATAAAAATCTCATGTTCTAACTTATTGCAATCTGTAATCATTTTTGACAGATAGGAATTTTAGTTGTGATGACATTAATGACATTTAGTTTAGTTGCATTCATCACTTAATAAAGCGGTGTTGATTCCAAAGGTAATGTGATATCAGATATTTATGGCCACCCGGTATAATCTCTCTTGTTTCGGAAACCCGGACGACACGTGCAACCAATGCACCGTGTCGAGGGGTGCTGGAATAGAAATGGAACTCGGAATGGGAGAACGTTCAATGCTGTGATAGGGACTAGACGTGGGTGGACTATTTTGTGTAGTTATTTGTTGGCACAAGTTATTAGGCGATTATACGTACCAATAATTATTTATAATGTGTTAAGTTGCAATAATAAAAGACGAATCGGTGAGCGCTACCATGCGTATTCTTAGGTAGTGAATCAGATTAGCTAGAGTAAAATGCGCGTACTATCTTAGCCAGTTGAATGATGTTTGGTAGCTTTTTGGAAATTACAACACCCGGTAGACTTCAGAGGTTCTCGCCCATGCTCGACAATTACATGATAATCAGGAGGGATCAGTATTGATACCGTGGAAGCATGTTCTTCCGCAGCAGCCGGACGAGATTTGTGTTCGTGCTGGACAATTATATGTAAGCAGGGGGTGGATCCGTAGTGATCCCGCGGATGCTTGTCCTTCCGCAGCAGCTCGGGCGAGATCTACAGTAATTACTTTACGGTGAAAGGTAGTCGGTACTGGTCGTAACACTAGTTAATCGAACGGATTAATGTTGGGCAGTAAAAGCGATAGGTGCCGACAGCTAACCCAGCCAGTAAACGTAGCGATGATATGCTAAGGGTTGATACTGACTGATGCAAATCCAAGTGTAAACTTCGCTGCCGGAAGGACGAAAGGGCCAGGGGACCGGCCACCCCCAGTGAGTACAATCATTAGTATCGATGAGATTTACAGATCAGTAAGTTTATGTTATTTAGATTTAACCGCCTGCCTCCGTCACTGGGCTCAGGGAAGCTCGAACTGCACTGTTTGCAGCCTGTTGCCGCCTTGCGCTCATTACACCCACCATTTTGAAACATTCCAAAAGTATTGGAATTTGATTTTTTTTGTTATATGGTTGACACTAACATACACAAGTAAAAACAAGTTATTCTAGCACAGAAGAGAATACAGTTAAGCCTAATTTTAAAAAATAAACTAGCTTGAAAGCGTCACAATCAAAATTGCCAGGGCTGGAAGACAAATCTTAGTTTCAAGGACTTATGATATGTTATGAAACTGCTATACTGCAACGAACTAAAATTAAACTGTTAAACTGCACAATTCAATAAACCATCTTACTATAGCCAGAAGGGGTGCATTGTATGTAAATGTCGCTACGGAATAAAAAAGACAGCAGAAGTTTTGACCATGGAATTTTAAATTGAAATCTGGATATTAAATTCTTAGTTCCCAAATTGTAGTTCAAAATATTAAATTTAATGAATATTTTTTTATTACAAGACTTTGCATTTGAAATTCTTTGAGTAAACCTGTCGATCTTACATGATTCGAGTCTGGATAGCGTTTATGTTTTCTAAAATATAGTATCTGAAGCATTTGTTTGAACCATTTCTATTTGATTTCCAGCACTGATAGAATGTGCCAAATAGCAGACGCATATTTGAGTTTTGATTTGATCAGAGTATAATAAAACAATTTCAGTGTATTTATTTTTGTAAAACTGGATGGTTGTGTATCGCTCTTCCTCAAAAGGCGATCACAATTCGGACTAGCTCAAACTGTCGGCGAGCTGATGTCATGGGTTAGGCAATAATTCTTAAAGTTCTTGACTGAATAAAAGGTGAAGCAAGTTACAAAAGAGCAACTACGACAACAACAAATAAGTCGGCTGCTCTATTGAATAATACAGTATGTGATAATGAGTAAAATGTTGGGAAACAAGGAAACACTTTAGATGGATGGCCCCACACTCTGCATGCATTCCCAAAGTTAAATCCCGTATATTTGCAGTCTGTATTAAAATATAATTTTTACTGTCTCACCAAAAATCTTGCAACCCTAAAGTTTCATGGTAAAATGTAGTTACTGTGTTTTGATATCCAATGGTGGGCGGAAGTGAGGATTACATTAATTTTCTACACAGTATCTACAAGAACAGTTTTATTATTTTTTTTACGATAGCTATACAAATTTTTTTATCAAAAAGATATGCTGGACAACTTAAACAAATACAAAAACAAAAAAATAACCAAAATTTATGATTTAACGCCCTGCACACCAATAACAAACACTCACAAATTAAGGTTATGTAGGTACGTTGAATGAGCATGTCTGCAACAAAACACAGTATCTCGTAGATACTGTGTTATACACAGAATTTTGACAAAAAAGTTTGCTAGGTGTTTTTTCTAAAACACAGTAACTACCAGATACTGTGTTTTCTTTGGTTCTTTCGAACATTATAATGACTTGCTGTGTTTTAAATTGGAGAACAGAATAAATGCATGTAGATACTGTGTTTATGGGTAGCTGTAAATAGGTAACCAGTAGAGATAGCTCAAATCTGATTAGCTAGAAAGATGCGGGACAACACAGTATCTACATATGACCATTCAGCTCAATTTCACAGAAAATGTTGGATACTGTGTTTTTCGATGGAGCAGCCGAAATCCCAACTCATAGTCTAAATAAAACTCATTTACCGCGTATATTCAAGAGAAATATGAAAGCAAAAAAAATAAAATGGACAAAGTTAAATAGTGAAAAGAAATTATTGAAATGTTGGATAAAAAGTAAATTGTGCGTTTGATAGCATCAACATTCATAATCATAATACAGTTACTTTTCAGGGATCAAGCAGCCAAAAACTCATCCTATCTGACATGCAGCGCATGAAACGCTGACAAAAAAGCTACTTTCTCACCTGAGAAATAGTACGCAAATCTATCGATAGCTAATGCTACAACGGAGCCAAAGTCATCTAGTTTTCATGGGGCAGCTCCAGTGGGAGGCCTGGTGGAAAAGGAAATCAAAAAGGCGAGCAAAAACTCTGGTGGCTGTATCTCCTCAAAAGCAAGAAAGCCTTTGGCAATCTGCAGGACAGTTTTAGTCTATGACAAACGGGAGCGGTTTATGTGATAAATAAAATGTTCTCCCAGCTAAATACAGCCAACAAATATAGCGAAGCGGCTTAGCTGTTCCTAACGTGCTTTAACGCAAATCACATAATCAGTAACACTAACGAAAAAACACTTACCTTAAGGTTGATAACGCCCACGACTACGTGTAGTAAAAAATTAAATTTGCACGGTCCGCAACTCGGTTGAAATTACCACGAAGCTGGTTTCAGCAAATCTGGGTAAACAACACGGTTCCTACAGCTCCCATTCAAACGGCTTAACTTGCTGATACGCAGAGAGGAGGTGCGCTTGGATCCAAAATTCCACCGTGTCAGTTTTTGAAAACTGCCGAATAAAGTTAGCTTGACTCTCACAATCCATGGAACCATCAATAAAAGGAAGCAGGTATGAAATCAATAGTTTAAAGCAACAAACGAACAAACTCAAAATGGGCCGTTAATCTTGTCTCATCACAAAAACCCATTTTATAAGCATGTGTCACTATCTGGATTCTATATGATCATTGAAGTTTAAGGTATCGTCATAAGTTACTCAGAAACCTTTATTATACTCTCAAAAATTTCGCCTTGTATTTTCACATATAATCTCATAAGAGCATTAATTCTTTCCGGAAATTTTCTTGACTGCGTTCCAACAACGTCGTATTAATTTGCCGGGAGCGGATTCGAGGGCAAATTAGGAAGTTGTTGGAATGCACGGAAAATAATTTCCGGATATGAATTAATGCTCGAATGCAGATTCCGTAAGAAAATTTCTAACGACACAAACCCTCACAGTTAGGTTGTCTACCTACAAAAAATGTCTAAGAAATTTTGTTGTTGTCTTGGTTACGGCTCGTTAACTACTTTTTCTATTTGTCATTAATGAGTGTGGTACGATTTTCTAATTAAAAATTATTAGGCTGTTTTTCTTACTGAATGTTAAAACTGCATTTTTTCTAGTAAATGGTATTTGTTATTACAGCACCAATCAACCGATTGGTTTTTATTAAAAAAGTGCTTAAACTGTTAAAAAAAAACATTTTCACTGGATTGTATGTTTTCGAGATATGGGATTTTTTATTACAATGCATTTCCTCTAGTTATCACGTTATTAACATTTTAAGGAAAAATTTGCAGTTGATATTTAATCCAAAGCTTTTCAAACATTTATTGGTGTCAAGAAATATATTATGCAGAAGCCTGATAAGCGCAAAATTTTAGGGGACGCCGAAATGGAGTGATTAACAAAAAATGTGTTTTATCTTTATCATAAAACATTTATTCCAGGCATGTGTATACTGAAAATAACACTTAAAATAATCACAGCAAATATATGTTTTAGTGTTTTCGAATAGTAAGTAAAATTTGGAGACAACATTTTAAAGGGCTTCGAGCGCAAGTATGGTTAATGCGTTACTACTTGGCTGCTTACAATTGTGTACTTGCCGAATACACGATAAAAACGGCATTTACTAGAAAGGCAAACACTGCTTGCTGCACCCAAACTCATGCAGCAAAATTTAAACACGATAAGCTTATTAAGCCGCTTCTTATTTACCTCGCTGCAGGCACAATGTACTAAGAGCCGCTTATCCACATGTAGCTTTGGGCAAGGCCCGCAAGCAACTACTTTTGTCCAGCAAGAAATGGTCCTAGGATGCTGCCACCAGCTTTTATTAAGTGGTATGTATAATGTGTAAGTGGTTGTTATACTTCATAAAAAGTGGCCGTCGGTGAGATACGATTTTTGTAATATATAGTAGATACCTAATCGGTAGTAGTACTGATTGCTTTATTTTGTATAATATATCGGTGTGCCACACTTTATCAAATGCCTGCAATACACCTAAGGATACCGCAGTGCAGATTTTTTCCTCCACGATTTTGGCTATTTGGTTAACGATTCGGTGAATTTGTTTGGACTGCAGAGTGAGCCTCTCGATAACCAAATAGATGGTTGGAATTAGCGTAGTCATTATCTTCCTTGAGTTTTTTCAGAAAGCGCTTATGAAAAAATTTGCCTAGTGTGGTCTAGTAGTATTCCGGTAGGAGTATAGTTAAGTGCGATAGTTTAACTAGCTTTAGTAACATTATTACCTGTTTCTACTTCCATGGCATGGGGAAGTATAACAAGCTTGGCATCTGATTAAATATGGTAGTGAGATAACTGCTTCTTTCGAAAATTTCTTTAGCATCTGCCTCATTAGTGAAGTCGTAACCTGGCGTTTTGTGATTTTTATAGGGCTCATGGCATTACTTCAGAGGGGGGTGAAAGGTTTAATGGGTGACATGGGACTAACAAGTTGACTATTTCATCATTATTTATTGTTGGTTCCACGCATTTTTCATTAACAGGTCATGCCAAGTGTCGTCTGTATTTTGGATTGGTGGGGTGTTAATGGGCTGCCTTTAATTTTTTGTATCTCCCAAAATAAAATGATTTTCCTTCTTTAGTTTTGTGAAATTTTATTTGAGAATTTTACATGAAAGATGAATATAAAGAAGTAAATATAGAAGCTGCTCCCTAATAATGAGAATACTGTACTTACATGTCTTTACTGTCATGTTATTCGTTCTTGTTCCAGAATTGTTGGTGTAGATATCAAATACGTATATGCTGCAACTTAAGCTCAAAATATTTTGGACGATTTATCCATGTTTACATTACTATTTGTTTCTATCAGTTATTTTTCATTAAAATCGCTCTACTGTTTTGTAAATTCAATCATGGGTGCTGCTCTATTTCCAGATTTTAATGATAAGTGTTTAATCATGCACTATTTTTAATCAAATGTTTATATGTAGCACTTCTAAAGATAATTAAAGGCAAAGCCAATATAGTATTGTAGCAAAATCTACCTGGTAATATTCTAGTAGTTATTAAGAAAAAAACATTAAAAATTAATATTTAATTAAAATATTTACATCAATTGTATATCAACACAGGAATATAAAAAATATAAAAGTTCATAAACGACTGCTCGGCATTTCTAATTGGCAGATGCAGGTCCAGTCTGGTTGATAGGAACAATTCTTTCAGTCTTGGTTTCGGTAGCAGTTTTCTTAGGTGCTGAGATGGTCAAAATCCCATCTGAAGACAAGCTCGACGCAATCTTGTCAAGGTCGTATCCTTCGGGAACAACGAATCTCCTAGAAAAGTTTCTGGATATATACCCATGCTCGTCTTCCTTCTCCTCGTGTTTGCAATCAACGATGACGTTATTGTTGTTAACTTTGACGGTAATTTCTTTGGGGGTGAATTGTTGCACATCAACTACAGCATGGAATGCGTCCTTGTCAGAAATACTGGAGCTGGATTGTTGCCTATCCAGTACATTGGGTGGCCGCAAGCCTTCCAAGTCACTCCACCAATCGCGCAAAATCATTGGAATATTAGACATCTTTGGGAAAAAAATGAAATTATTAACTTTTGTGAAAACAATCTTTTAGAGCAACTTATATAAAGCTTAATTTAAGAAACAATCTGATCAAAAGCAAAAATTCACAATCTAAGCTTCTAATAAATCCTACTAATGTTCATTTATAAAAGTAAAATAAAAATATGACTGACCTTGGTTTATTGATAGCTCGACACTTGAGTAAGTGTAGTGTAATTGTTTCCACTGTGAACGTAAGAGCGAAACTGAGGCTTCATTTTAATGCATCTCAATATATACCACAGATTTTTGGGGTTACACTCGGCATACCTTCCAGGTGTTTCTAGATCGGCAATAAACCTCAGTTTGCTCTGGATCGTTTCGAATAACCGGCAAGATAGAGCTGAGTTTTACTCACAAAACGTGCGAGCAAGAGATGGAGAAGCAACAATTTTCATGGATGTCTAGAACGCCAGACGCCCAAAATAACTCGTTCAGTATCTATGAGTATGCACTGACGCTCACACTTCTGGCTAATAAACAATATTTTTCGCCCACCAGTTCAATCCTAAATATTTAAATATCATTAACTTTTCGTGTGTAGCACTTGTTGATTTTTCATTTAAAAAAATATAAATACGAAATTACTAATCTCTGAAAAAATACTTTGTAATTTGATACTGTTGTCCTTATAATATTTGATCTGAAATCACTCGTCGGGCAATATGTAAACCTTTGTGAAATATTTATTTTAAATTTAAATGAAAAAGCTCTAAAGTACTTTTCTAACTGCTGTAAACATAGCTACAAATAGAATATGAACGTCAGGCACACAAAATCGGTTTTGGAAAATTCCTCTGTTTTCGAAATCAAAGGTTTATTAATGACATAAGATATTATTCATAGTTGAGATATTTTTAAATTTTATTTTTAAAGCAATAGTTTTAGAGGACGCTAGTAACGGATTAAAACAGTTAAACATTTGCTTATTGAATTAACAATTTCAACAATAGCTGCACAATTCAAGTCGCTTCCACCCGGCGAAGTTTAAATAAAATAAAATCCAAATTTACATTATGATATAACGCATTTATAAAGAGTTTGCTATTTCCAGTTCAAAGCTGTTAATTGGTTTGTTAACTGGTTGTTTGAAGATGCAGCCCTTTGCTTTAGTTAAACGCTATTCGAGAGATAGGTAACCAATATGAATGCATATCCAGTCAACAGGTAGTGAGTTCGAACCTCACAACCGGACGATTATTGATTATTACATCTTATGCTCTCCGGCCATCATATACACCTTTGCTGGTCATAATCCTTGTGTAAAGTATTTTTCCGTAATTTCTTAAATACTGTGAAAAATGTGTTAGCCAAATTTTGAAAATGTAAATCAATATATCAATTCTGCCTTGATCAGAGACTCTTAACACAAAAATAAAAGGAGCACCTAACATTGAAGTCAGTTTTTCATTCAAGGAGTATTTAGATAAGAAACTGGTGAAATATCTATTCATAACATTACTGCCAAAGTTTGACAATAAATAGCTCAGGTCGATTTGATGTTTAGGGCAATGATGAATGCTGAAATTACGGAATTATGTAGTCTCCTGAACGGAATTATGCTGTAAAATCAATAACGACGCTAATATTTGAACTAACGGAAATTAAGAATTTGATATATTGCATTAGTCTTTGCAACACTCTCTATGTTTCGCGCCTAGTCTTATTATCCTACCTCAACGTCGAATGGTCACCCGGCTCAGTAGTATCAATCGTGTAATATTCTTATTTATTATAGCGAGTTGAAAATGCACTACAATTAAATGTGACCGTGAACAATGCATCGCAAAGAGTAGAAACAAACCAGGCTGTTTAATGCCCAAAACAGAAGAAGGTTTAGGACGCTTGTACGCGATACCTACCTATTATTGTGATAGAGTGGCAATTAGAAATGTTATTTAGGAAATGCACCAAAAAAGTAAGTTAATTGAAGTTAATTAGTTAGAAATAATTTACTCAAGTGTTAAAATTGCTTTATTAACCGAGATTTTTTTGAACAAAGTCTAGTTCAACTACTGCATGTACGGAACGTTCAACTCTATGTTGACTATGTTGACTTTCTGTCTTCTGTCAATACATATTCGTCTAATATCTTTTTTCTACGACCACTACTAAAAGTAGGCCTTTTAGCGTTAGCTTGTTTCACTAGCACTGGCTTCGCAAACATTTGCCCGCGCATGGCCTACTACTTATTATGACATGAATTAGAAGTGTCGTAGATGCAAACATTTGTTAAATCGATATTTATGGATTAATAACGGTAAAATTAAGGTCGTAGATAAAATATTGTATGCAACGCGTGCTAAAAGTCGTTTATGCACGAGACATGTTATGAAACTCAGCATTCGGCTTCGTTTCATAATTTTCATGTCTCGTGCATAAACGTCGACTTTTAACACTTGTTGCATAAATAGCTATTATTTGATTTCAGTTAATTTAAATCTTATCTCTTGACCACAGTCTTTAGTAGGTAATTGTAATAACCTTAGTTATTCGACTCTATCTCAGGGTTACTATTAAAATCAGATTAAGACATAAACAATAAATAACTATAATGCAAGATATAGTACAATTAATTGTATTTATTAAGCAATTAATATCTGCCTTTATCATACGTTTAACACTTTTGTTAATAATATTTGATAATACTTAATTTCAGTTAAATCAATTTTAGATTAATATTACTGTCTGTTTACAATTTTATGATTATATAATTTATAATTCAATTGAATTCAATTTTTAATAACTCTGTATGTAGCAGATATATTTTATGTTACGACTTTCCTATTATACGTGTCTTGTTTTAAGTTGAAGGTTATAGGCTCACTTTGTGAGCGTCTATCTTTCAGCTCTTTATTTTCTATAATCTTCTATTACCAAACCTCTGCTACAGCTATCCTCGTTATGGTTGGCAGCACATCCTTGTGTAGTAGTAATCGATGCACTCACTAATTTTTAATTTCGCACTAATATTCGTCGATCACACTCTTTAGGTGTATGGCAATATAAACGGGTACATACCAGTACATTAACGTCTAAAATTGACCCTTAAATTCAATATTAATTGGGACTTGTGTCAATTCAATTTATATTTTTATACAACCCATTTGTTCTGTGTATTTTTAAACTACCCGCCAAAAGCAATGGTTATCAAACAAATGATAATACAGTTTTTTATTACTTGTTATGAATTTTCTAATTGTCATAAATCATATTTTTAAGTTAACAGTTTAGATTGTGTGTGTTTTCAACTACATGACCAAATATGTAAATATTAAACCTTTATATATTACATTTTATAATAATAATTACTTTTTTCAGATAAGTTTTGACTAATTTGTATTACAATTGCAATCAAAACTGGACTATTTACAAATGAATTGCAGATACCGTTGTAAGAAACCGAAATTCCAATGATAAAAGGAAACCATCACTCCTTTTAGGAACATTATTTTAAGCTGCTTTATTATTGTGTAGTTATTGAATGCTTTATTATTTCGTTATATGACTGATATTCAGGCAAATGGTCATTTTCCCCCTATTAATGAATTACTGTTACAAACATCTTGTAAATGTTCTTTTACAGTTGTCTAAATGAGGAGATTTTTCTTTATTCAGATTATGTGTTCTAAAAATTTAGGATTCTTTTAATATTCAGCCAAAATTTTGTATTTAGATAGAAAATCACATGTTAAACAACATTTTTAGTATTTTTTTCTCTATCTTGGCTTGTAAATTCATTTTTTGCAATTATTTTCAATTGACAGATAACGGAACTCACGTGACAACTTTTATTTGGCCCAATTGTAATGTGTTTAAACCACCTCCGATCGCCAGGGTTTTGATTTGCCAAAAAACTCTAAATGTTTACCATTTAATTCCCACTTTTTGGCGATCACTGTATAATATGATTTAGGAGTGTTCTACTTGCAAGAGGGAAAATGTACTTCTGTGTGATATGAAATATATTATAAGTAAACCTATGAGGTTTATTATCCCTATTCCCCAGAACCAAAACCTCTTCAAGATACAACGCTGATAGTACTTTACACTATATTATAAAAAAAGAAATAAATGAGCTACTCAGAAAGATAACTACGTGCAAAGCCAACACTAGAAAACCCAGAAGCTGTTTTCGCACCAAATTTGTTATTACAGTAGAAATGTAGAAAACGAAAAAGCCCACTGGTGAAAAATAATCGGTTCAAGATATGTAAATTTGGCTGATGCTCATAAATTGCTGTATAGCCATCAATACAATAAAAATAATCAAACGTATTCAGCAGACTATCCTGTCAGTTTTTTCTATCTTACCCTTAAAAAATGTATAGGAACGATTAGCATACAAAGCACAATAACAAAGGATTGCAAATAAGAGAGAGAATCATGGACACTAAAAATAAATGAACATTGTATGTTGCAAGATATAAATATATTTCAGTACCAAGGTACAATACAAGAATTACAAAGCCGTAAAAATAGGGAAAATACTAATAAAGTTATAACATAATAGGCACAACAAATACAAAAGATATCAAAAGATAAATCAAATTTCATTACCTAAAACACAAAATTCAAAATAGTTTGGCACCAGAAGAAGATAAAAAGAGTGTTACTGGAAAATCTCCGTTTACGACATGTGCCAAGGGATGCTTCATAGCTCTTAAACTTAAATCAGAGGGAGCTCGCTCAAGGTATTCGAAATAATGTATGTTGAAGATACAGAGATATGTGATTAAATTCCTATTAGTTTAGGACGTCACCATGATGTAATAAGACAATCCGCCATAGAAAATCCTGCGCACGTTTTCTGCACCCTATCTTATTTCTGAATCTCAGAAAATGCTTCCTTGTTTTCAAAATATGCGGAACTGCATTGCGATTTACAAAAGGAAATAATAGAAAAAAGAACTACCTATATTAAGATAACACTCCAAATATTACATTTAAGCGGATCAGCCTTGCTGCTGTTACCACAGCAACTTGTTTGCAAAACAATTTAAGAGAATTTTATGTGTGCGTTATCAGCGAATCTAGTAGATGGGCTGGTCCTATTTCTTAACGGCAACTACGTACAAACACATACAAAATTTGGGAATAATTTACGGGTAGGTACTAAGTTTTTAATTAGCAATAAACTACACATGCAACATAATAACATAAAATAATAAACTATAAATGACTTTCAACTGGGTGCAGTAAATGAAATGATGCAGGATGTCGAGCAAAATTTGGGTGGTTTTACACGCAAGACAAGAGAAGATTCCCCAAAGCTTCGTCTTCAGGACGTAGAACACTGGACAGCGGCTGTTTGACAATTTTCTACGAGCACTTAGCATGACTCTAGACGCGATGTACGAAAAGTAGTTTATGGATGCATTGATATATGGGATGGCTGCGATATAAGTTGTCGATAAACGATAGCGGTTTCTTTCAATCCGGTCAGAGATCGATATGAAATGTCTGCGGTACTGCAAGACAGGAATTCGGCATTTCAAACTGAGTAGCCTGCATGTTGAGAAAGCTGAGTGGATCAGACAATCGTAAATTTGCCAAAGCGGAACGGTAAGGCTTCACCCAATAAGAATGTGGTGTCTAAATTTATAAATCAAATAAACAATATGACTTTAATCACACACCGTTTAATCACGTTCACAAACATTTTCACATAAACATACTTTTGATACTTACCTTTGTCGCTTCCGATTTTATTGTAAGTATTTTTTTACCTAATTGACATTCCCGGTTTTGTTTTACGATTCCGATAGAAACTAAAATCCTACATAAATGTTTTTCCAGCATTACAATCAGTTGAAAAACTGCGAAGCCATGGCTAATCTTCTTTCTACATAAAAGAAGCTATGAGAAAAATTGAAAAGTAGACTATGAACTTACAGGAAATTTAAGCAAACAATCACTACCTTAACTTTTCTAATTTCTTATACCGGCCTTACAACTTTACCGAAGGAGTACAGTTTCGAGAGAAATTTATACAGAAGAGTCTCTGATTGACTTTTACAGTAATTGCTTCTTCTTTATAATTACTCGAATAATGATTATCAAGCGTTCAATTAACAACAATAATTTTTGTAAACTGCGTACTAAAAGTGGGGAAACTTACATTTTCATAATTTACTATTCGATCAATATAATCGATTTTATTTATTTTTCTCATTTTTATCATAGGTTTATTTAAAAATAATTGTTTGTGAAAATCTTTATAGTCACTCTTCAAAATAATGCAAAATGAAGAATGCGATGCCATTAAAAAATAGTGAAAGAGACGTATCGTATATATCAAAGCGAGTGCAACTGCGCATATGGGTTCGAATCGGACTTACTTCTTTTGCAATCGGGATTACTTCCTTGCATCCTCCCATCCACTTCATAATACAACAATAAGGCTGTGTGTCGAGTAGCGTTCTTGGTCGAGTGATTAAGGCGTCTGACTAAAAATCTTATTTCCTTTGAATGTTTAGGTTTGAATATAGTCGGGGATCTGGCCTCTCAAAAGACACTTTTGAAATGAAGAGTAGTGCACTCGAAGATATAGTTTTAAAAAAATGTACACTATCTGGAATGACCTGACGGATTTAAATGTGGAGGGCTCCATTCTTTTTGCGGTTGCAAAAAATCAGAAAAAATATTTTCCTATTTGTTTATTACTGAAAATTCATTAATTGTATGCATACAGCACAACTTATTTTTGAATATTTCTCAATGATTTTTAATCTAGTCGAAAGCATATTCTTTCTAGATTCAGATAATGTCAAATTAATCACGAAATTATTTTTAATAAATGCGAAAGAAATTGCACAAAGCCCACCGGGAATGCGGGGTATACGTTTCAGCATTGATGTATTTTGAAAACTATTGCACATAAATGTATACTTCCAGGGTATGGCGTGTAGAAAAGAATAAAAGAATGTTTAGTGAAATCATTATCTGCATCTATTTATTGTTGTAAAAAATGCGATTTATTTTCCGCTGCGTGTTTTGGTTGATACGCAGGTCACACTTTACTGATCACTAATTTGCCCCATGTAGACCAAGAAATAAATGAAAGGTATTTTAATTTTAAAATTAAAAATTTTGTTTTATCCTTGTAGTTTGTTTAAAAATGACGAATTAACTTACAATACTATAGAGTTTTAATTATTTACAGTATACACAGTCACTCTTCAAAAGCAGCGTCATTTTCTTCTAGAAAGACCGGTGAGTGGTGACATGACACTTTATTTCAGTGCTCACACTTTGTGGAGCAATTCAAGCCCTCTTTTTGCATCCACAATATTTTCCACATCCTGACTTAACAGCTGCAGGATAGGAGGCGTAAAAGTTGATGCGAGGCAAAAGGCAGTAAACTCAATGCCTTCTTCTTTCGTCCATTCCTTTTTACGAAATCTATCCTCCATCGTCATTCAGTTGCCAAAAGTTTACTTCCTAGCGACGTTTGAACATGAATATAAAACAATAAAGCTATGCTGATGAGAGGCGTATGATGTATATATGTGTTTGATGTGAGAGTTTCGTAAAAAATAACTTTATGCTGACTTAGATTGAAGTAGCGAGTTTCGTTCGACGGTTTTAAATTTTTACAGCCCAGAAAACTCAAATTTGAATGAAGCTCGCATTAAGTCGACCTTAAGGTCAAATTTTGTCTTGGCGAAACTTCCTCACTCATCAGAAGCGTTTCATCGACATTGTTTGAGTACAAACGTCGTCGTCGTCGTCAGCAAATAAACTTCTAGCAACTGAATGAATATGAAAGATAGAATACGTAAAGGAGGATGTACAAAAGAAGAATACGCCTAGTATCCTGCACCTGTAAGTCAGGATGTGAAAATAATTGTAGATGCAAAAAAGCGGGCTTGAATTGCTCCACAAAGTGTGAGCACTGCAATGGATTGTCATGTCACCACTCACCTGTCTTTCTAGAAGAAAATAATTCTCCTTTTAGCAAGTGACTCTGTATGCATTGTAAATTTTGACTATATATTATACCGTAAATAATTAAAACTGTATGGTATTGTAACTTATTTTGTAATTTTTAAACAAGCTACAAGGATCGAACGAAATTTTTAATTTTCAAATTAAAATACCTTTCCTTTATTTCTTGGTCTACATGGGGCAAATTAGTGATCAGTAAAGTGTGACCCGCGTATCAACCAAAACACGCAGCTGAAAATAAATAGTATTTTTTTAAACAATAAATCAATGCAGATAATTCTTTCACTAAAAATTTCTTCATTCTTTTCTACACATTTCATACACTGGAAGTATGCATTTACGTGCAATAGTTTTCAAAATACCCCGAGGCTGAAATTTACACCCGGTACGCTTTGTTTAAACAATTTCTGTAACAATGTCTTAAAAATAATTTCGGGATTAGTTTGACGTCATCTGAATCTAGAAAGAATATGCTTTCCACTAGTTTAAAAATCATTGAGAAATATTTTTAACAAAGCTTGTAAATGCGATGTACGCATAAAAGTAATTAATTTTCAGTAATAAAAAAATCGGAAAATATGTTTTTGTTTTTTTTGCAATGGTATGCCCTCCACATTTAGATCCGCAAAGTTATTTCAGATGGTGTGCATTTTTTTTTAAACGATATCTTTGAGTTCACACCCTATGATCGAATGTATGGTTCCTGATACCAGATTAATATGCAATATTTTTTGTGAATTAATATAATTCACATTACTGTTCCGGTCTTATTATAAACAGATATGTTACCTATTTAGTACATAATTATGAGCACTATGTCCCCGAACGGGTTTAGTTTTTTCAGCGTCATCTAACTGCAATGGCACAAACTTCATTGCAATACTGCTCTGCCATTGTAATCGATTATTTATTGGTTTAAGTATAAGAACAGATCCAAATAATAAATAAAGACAAACTGAAGAATTTGTCTATGATGGTTGATGCTGGTAATAACCCGAAAAGTAGGTGCACCACCCAGCCTAAAAGAGATACTTAAAGTGGTGGGCTAAAGGTAGTAAAAAAACCGAAGATCCACCTTATGTTGGCGGATTAAGCCAATTTAAAGTATTTATGGAATATGAATTTGTATCTTTTGAAAAAAATTAAATCGCATGGTGAATTACTAACAATAATTTTGTTAGCTTGTTGTATTTTCATAGCTTACACTTCGAAAAGTTGGCTCTCGCCATTTATCCATTTTTTTGTGTTTAAACCAATTTTAAATTTATAAAAGCTATTATTTTGGAAATGTTAGTAATATGAAATGCTGAAAAACTAAAAGTTGCATTTAATAAAAACTGATCGATTTTATCTGCTGTAAAACCCGAAACGACGTTTTAACAATTTTTATCTTGTAAAATTCGAAAAATTTTGAAGGTAGTATGTCTCTAGGAGTCTAGGACAAATATTTGTCACAGCAATTCTTGCGAATATTTTTTTAAAAGAAAAAGATTTATAGTTAACTTTATATATTCAATAAAATACATTCATGACTGCCTAGAGTGCCTAGTATAGCAGAATTCTAGAAACTTTTCCAACCGCTTCAGATTACCACTCGATGCCATTCAAAATTCAACATCTAACTTGAAGGTGTGATCTTTGTAAGTTTTGATAAAATGCCAAGTTGCATGTTTTTATGATGCCGACACAAGCCAAAGTTTTAAATTCTCATTATGATGTGACTTTTGATCTGTTAGTCAAACGATTTTGCTAGATTATTTACTTATTTGATCTTCTACCGAATAAATAATATATATTCTACATTTTCAATCTTCGAATTATGTTTTAAACAGAATTATTTATTCATTTTTCAGATGAAATGTTCTACAATGGCTATATGAGGTTTATTTTTGAAGTATAATGGTTGTATGAAAGGAGGTGATGGTATAAAAAAATTATTTTTAACTTAAGTCAATCTGATATTTTATTTAAGCAAAATCATAAGATAATAATTAATTATAAAAACTGTTGTAATTCTTTCGAAGTAGGCATCTAAAAGCTATTTTGTCTTATTAAAAAGAAAAAATGGGAGTAAGGTGATATGGAGAATAGAAATACCTACACTATATCTGTTGTTAAATAGTACACTAGATCAATTTAGGAAAAACTAAATACTGTAAGCCAAATATGCCATTAGTTCTATTCTCTTACCTTCAATTTGATCATTACTACCTTACTTGAGCACCATACCCGTAGTAATTAAAATTGCTACCTTGTAGTTAAATATTCCACAAACTATTTGAATTGCGCAATTGAATTACAAAACAAAGATCATTATAAAAAATGGTATTTTATTACAATTTGTACATCATTTAACAGGCATAACAAATATTAATATAAAAAATAAAAATGTCTATCAAGCTACCAAAACTACTTTTCTTCAATGATGGGCGTAACGGTAGCCTTGGCAGGTCCAGTCTGGGTAATGGGAATTATTCGTTCGTTCTTGACTTCCTTAACGCCTCGTTTAGGGGCAGAGACGGTTAAGACTCCATCAGACGACAACGATGATACAACCTTTTCCACATCATGATCTTGAGGAAGAACGTATCTCCTTAAGAAGTGTCGAGATATAAACCCATGCTCGTCTTGCTTTTCCTCGTGTTTTCCTTCGATGATGATGTTTTGTCCATTGGTTTTTACAGTAATTTCGCTAGGAACGAACTGTTGGACATCAAGGATGACCTGGAACTTCTCTTGGTCGGCGGTGATGGTGGAACCGGAATCCTGTCTCGCTAAGCTGGTGGTCCATGGTCTGTGATGGCGGTCGAAGATGGAACCTCGTGGAAAGCGGCTGAAAGAGTCCCAAAGCTCATCCCTCCTAAGCGCACTGCCAAAGTGTTGATCGAACAGGCGATGTGGACGTTTCAAGTCAAGGTCGTCCCACCAGTCGCGGAAAAAGGGTGTGATAGACATCTGTTATTTAAAAATATCAATTAAAATATGCGAGTAGTTATGACTATAAAGTAGAAAATAAATCAGCAAGGGTGTTTGGGCAACACTATCTGCATAATTAATTAGCACTACAGGCAATTGAAATTTAAAACAGTCAGTTAACGTGCCAAATTATAAAAAAAATGAATGGCCGTGAGTAGGACGTGGAAATGCAAGAGCAGCAGGAGATATAAATATTGCTGTAAAAATAAATTCTCTACCCACTGACCTTTCTCAACTTTACGTCCTAGTCACCTAACTGCTGAAAACCTTGTGCTTGTTTTCGCTTTGGGTCTAAGCGTGAAACTGAAGCTGTGCCCAGGTGCATACCAATATATATGTTCGGAAAATTAGCGATCCGCTCACTCGGGCATGTTTTCCAGTTGTTTCTAGAATAGCATGAAATAGTCAGCTTTGAATCGTTCAGTCACGCATAGGCGTTTGAAAGTCGGGCTTCGCCGACAAAATGGGTTAGAGGAAAACAGAAGCCAAAAATTGTGCGCGTAGTCGAGAAACGTCCAGCCTAAAATAACATATTACTAAACCCAAGCAGACGCCTGCATTTTTATAACGTTAATGTAACATTGCATATTCTTGTAACTTCGTCATTCTTTCAATGACGTTTGCACTTCCAGAAAAATTTATTTAATTCTGTTCATTCTTTCAGTTTTCGCGAAATACAGAACATTAGAATAAAATACTACAGTTCTATTATGGGGTTAATTGTTTATTTAAATTTTATTACGCCTTATCCATTTATATTAATTTAACAGTGCTAACATTTTTGAAACAGCTGTATCTGTACGGTAATATTACTTTATCGTACATGGCAACCATTACCATACTGCAACCGATAAACTATTGAACAAACCACGGATGTTATGAACCATAACAGCCTTAGATACCTTAAAACACAATCTGCGGCAGTTATGATACTCATAACATTCCTAGATATGTTAATAGCTATACATAATTTAAATATGGCCGTTTTTACAATAGTAGAAGTGTCAAGTCGTTTAAATTATCAAATTTTAAATGCCAGGCTCGTTAGCTCAGTGGTTAAGTATTATGCCTACTGATCTAAGAGTCGAGAGTTCGATTCGCGGTTCCGATGACCTTTTTAAAATTAAAAAATGTGGATGAAAACCTCTACAGAATGCCATTATCCGGAGTGATGTAAAGCCGTGGATCCCATGTTACGACGGTGTGTAACATGTAAAAGATCCGTTGCTAGGGTTGGAACTCCTTAGTATCGACAAAAATCTATGTAGGACTTACACACCAAGTGTAAGGTACCGCCATTCCATTCCTAGCATGAAAAACATGTAGGATAAAGAGAACAAATGCAAATTTCCCAAGTGCAATTATTAGCCATTATTAGCCCAGGCATAATAGCTTTTACTCAAAAATATGTAGGTCTGATTTTTGGCACAAATGTTTCGCAGTAGGTACCCTAGGAGCAACCCCTCAAAAGTCCCCGCCTTTGGGGTGTCGGCGTTATAGTTTTTTGGAGCAAAAAAGGGTAAGGGCGCAGTATTATTAGGAAAACTTTAACGGAAATCTGAAACAAATAATAGGTAGTAATCAGTTTTAAAAGTCGCCGTCGCTGGGGTGCCAGCGTTGTAGTTTTTCGAAGCAAGAAAGGACCAATAGTCAAGTAATAATAGGAGACAAATATTAAAGGAAATATGAAACAAATACAGTAGTATTAATTTTTGAATAAATATTCCTTAATACCCTAGAAGTGACCCTTCAAAAGTCCACTCCTACCAGCGTTGTAGTTTTCTTGGGTCAGACTACATTATTTGATTCAGATTTTCTTTAAACTTTTTTTTTAATATAACTGCGCTATTAGCCCTTTTCTTGTCCAAGAAAGCTACAACGCCGGCAGCCCAGAGGCGGGGACTTTAAAAAGGTTACTGCTTGGGTACTAAGCAACATTTATCCAAAAATCTATACTACATTATTTGTTTCATGTTTCCTTGAAACTGTTTTAATATTACTGCGTTATTGGCCCTTCCTTGCACCAAGAACTACGACGCAAACACATCAGAGGCAGGGGTTTTTGAAGGGTTGCTGCTAGGATACTAAGGAGCATTTGTGCCAAAAACAACAGTACTAAATTATTTGTTTCAGGATTCCTATAATTTATTATGTACCAGACTATATATTTATTCACTAATATACAATAACCGCCAAAAAGTCGGCATATGGAAATTTTTTGTTTTTTATTTTTCAAAAAAACTTTTTACGTAAATAATTTGTGCTTGTTTTAAAACTTATTTAGCCCCTATCATATACAGTCTGTTCTATAAAAAAGGCCCCGCCTTCTAGCTACTTTATTATTTATTTTAGACCCAATAAACCTTATATCAAATCAAATGGCACATAAAAACCTACATTTTAACACTATCAAAAATTTTTTATCTTCAATTGTTTTAGAGCGGTGATGTCACGTGCAATTTTTTTAAATGACACTGTATATATTTTTTTACATTTTCTGGTAGAGGTTTTTTTTCTCTTTTCAACAATATAAATATTTCATGCACTTGCATCAAAAAATTTTCGTGAAAAATTACAAACACTTTTTCACAGTGGGAGGCCATGATACAAAACTGTAAACAAAAGTGTAACTCAGAAAAACAAAACAAATAGTAGCCAAACGCTTTAACTGTCAGATTTCAGAATAATCTAAAGTGTTTATTGTTTTGTTTTTCTGAGTTACACTTTTGTTTATAGTTTTGTATGGTGGCCTCCCACCGATAAAAAAGTTTTTTAATTTTTCTCGAAAATTTTCTTATGTAAGGGCATAAAATATTTATATTGTTGAAAAGAGAAAAAAAACCTCTACCAGAAAATGTCAAAAAATATATACAGTGTCATTTAAAAAAATTGCACGTGACGTCACCACTCTGAAACAATTGAAGATAAAATTTTTTTGATAGTGTTAAAATGTAGGTTTTTATGTGCCATTTGATTTGATATCAGGTTTATTGGGTCTAAAATAAATAATAAAGTAGCTAGAAGGCGGGGCCTTTTTTTATAGAACAGACGGTATACCGAGTGATGTTTACTTATTTAGAAAATGGAGTTTTTCGAAATTGTTAAAATCCAAAAAGTGCTATTTTTCGGAAATTAGGTAAGATTTCAATGAGTTTTTTTAGAGTGTGTTATTTTTAGCTAACTGAACAATCTCAAGGCCAGAAAAAATCTAGTTTTTTAACTTTAGCTAAAAAATTTTTTTTCAATTTTTTATTTTGTGAAGACTTATAATTGGAAAAGATTATATAAAATGTTAATTACTTATTAATTACCGAAAATTAGTGTGCATAATTTTTGCGTTTTTTATGCAAAGCGCTTTTTAGGAGAAATATTTTTCAGTCTAATTAATATCTATTTAAATGGCCTCTAGAAACTTTAATCTAGCCCTGTTAATGAATTACTGTTTTTTTACAGTTGTCTAAATGAGGAGATTTTATAGAACATGTAAATTGGATAAAGAAAAATCTCCTCGTTTAGACAACTGTAAAAGAACATTTACAGGATTTTTGTAACAGTAATTCATTAACAGGGCTAGATTAGAATTTTAATAGATATTAATTAGAAGTGAAAAATATTTCTCTTAAAAAGCGCCTTGCATAAAAAATTTTAAAATTATACAAACATATTACTTTTCGGTAAATAATAAAAAATCTAAAGAAGTAATTAAGATTTTATATTACTTTTTCCCATTATAAATCTTTCAAATCTTCACATAAAAAGGCCTTTGAAGCAATAGGTAAGATGGTCCATACAGAAACCCATGATGCACTGTCTACTTTCTGAGTCCAGTCCCAGTCTTCTGGATTAGAAGCATGCTGTTGACTGTGCTCATTGGTACGCCATACTCCTGCCTGATATGCAGCCCAATTGGAGTGTTGGAGTAGTGTGTCCTTCGTAGGGGGAAGTTTCTCCATTGACTTGCTCTTCTGACAACACAACTCCTTCCTGGCTTTATTCGCACTGTCTAGATCACAGTTCTTATCATACAAGATCATGGTGAAGCGTTCTAGTAGTTTAAAATTTTCATTATCAATATTATGTTCTGTCTAAGGATGGAGTACCATGTAGGTAAAGGCATGTGTCACATCCCTCTCACGCAGATTTCTTGCCTCGTCCAAAAAATTATGATGTGGTATCACATCCCGTGAGACTGTGGAATACAGGGAGGGCTTGGGATTTCTCTACACCCAGTTTCTCGTAGATAGCATTAATGTTAATATAAGTAAATGTTTTGCCTGTACCTACCAAAAACAACACAAATCTTCACAACTGCACACAAAGTCATCCGGTGATGGAACTGAGGATCACCACTACGTCCGTGTCAACAGTACGCACCATACCTACAGTTACTACAGCCATTCAAAAGTGCATCCTGTAAGTGGATAATCAGCCTGGTGTCGCTTCCTCATGGTGACATGGGCCCATCAGTTCCTCGGAGAATAACTTCGGCATCACATGTGACGACAATTAGCTTGTTTTCGGCACGTTCGACACTTCTAATTTTTTTTTAAAGAAATGCAAAAAGTTTCTGTTTGTTGGTGGGGTCTTTTAAGAAATCGACCCACTTATTAAGTGGGTGCTTGTTTCATCCTTCGCGCTTTCTCCTAAAACCCTTACCTTGCTTTTCTCTAGTGACTTCTTTGAGGCTTGTCGGATTGTATTTGTCCCACATTACATCTCTGATAAGAGAAATCATTAACCTTTCAATTAATGGCACACCTATATCGATTAAGGATGACGCTAGGATTCTCGGCTTGGTGATGGATAATACATTTAAATTTATAAACCATGTTTCTAATTGTATAAAACGCGCCTACATAAATTTCAGGTTTATTTTTCCTCATCGTCATAGCCTATCAACTAAAATTAAAACTATGTTATGTGACACGTTAGTCCTGTCTCAGTTTTTGTACTGTGCTGAAGTGTATGGGCCTTTAATTTCCTATGACAGTGTTCAAAGAATTCAGAGAGTTCAAAATGCTTGCATACGGCTTATATATGGTTTTAAGAAATATGATCACGTATCACATAAACTTGTTGATTTAAAATGGCTAAACATGCAGAATAGAAGACTGTTGTTGACGGCCTGCTCATACCACAAAATAATAATTGAAAAACAACCTGCTTATCATAAAATCACATTTCGAACAGATGTCCATTCCCTAAATTTAAGATTTAAAGGAACAATCACTCCGCCCCTACACCGAACAAGTCTATATGAAGGTGGATTTTCATATAATATATCTAAAGTTTATAATAACCTAAATTATGACATAAAAATGCGTCATTGCCGATATTTAAACATAAATTACGCCAGTTTCTCTTACCTAACCAATAATATTATTTCTTTTTGCCTCTTTTTCTTTCCTCTTTTCTTGAATGGGATAACAATTATCATTGTTATATACATACCTGTACCCTCCCTGTTAGATCGAAATAGAATTTAATTTAGTTTAGATGTTCTATTAAGAGTAGGCATGTATCAATACTTTTTTGAGAATTCATTGATTCAAGGGTATAGTGGAAGAACAAAACATTTTTTTAACAGTATCCATGTGATTTTCGCATATTATTTAGTTAGGCACAGACAAGGAATGTATTTTTTTTTTGTTTAAATTTAATATGTGGAATAAACAATTTATTATTATTATTATTATTATTATTATTATTATTATCAACCCGTTTGCAGCTTTCTAATTGTTTATTGTTGTGTGTAATGAATACGCGATCAGCAGAATCATCAAATGTGGTAGTTGGGGGGAGGATATGTACAACAGCGCAGCGGCTCTATCGAGAGGCTTCACATCAACATAATCAAGAGGATCATTTGAAGAACCCTTGTCCAGAAGGTTCATAAGATCAGACTTCTTTCCGAATCGCAGATTTCCATTGTCAGATAGTGAAAAAAGACAATGATGATTCTCATAGTTGAAGAATGTAGTCACTCTCCCTATCAAAAATTTAAAGATAAGTACCTAAGTAGCACCTGGAAAAAAATTGGTGCTTTTGTCCGGTGTGTTCACATTTGCATGATAAGCTGCCCTACTATTAGTTCTTTTTATTTTGTCAATAAAATTTCTAATAAAACCACCTTTTGAATTTTTTCTCTTATTTTGCTTTTGTGAGTGCTTCTTTTGGATTCTGTTTTGGCTTTATTTCAGGTTTAAAGGCTTATTATAAGCACTTATTGTCTAAAAATAAATGCTTTGTAATCCGCGCTCTAGTTATAATACTTATTGCTGTTAGAATTACTCGAAAATGTAAATCTACACTCATATCTCTTTTCTTGGATATGCTTGTATTTCATAAAATATCAAAGATGAGTCGGTGCAAGCCCTTTTTTGATATTTAGGCGCACTGTTAGCATGGTGCAGTTTTTGCTATGCGCTTTTTACAACACTAATTTGCTTTTCGTAGTCTGTTAAAATGGTGGATTCAATGTGGTATGCCCGTTATCATATATAATGTTATTTTCATGGTGCCACTATGTGTGCGACGACCAGGGATGTGCGGCGTAGATTCCATAGAGTAGACAATGGAAGTGTCAACTTGTCGACAGTAACGCCGAAGTAGCAACTTTTTGCTACATCCGTCCATGTAACCAAATAACAAAATTCAGTCTAAACTTATATATTTAAACGAAGGTTAAATATTTTTTCCACGCCCACATACAAAAGCCGGTCGTTATCATAACGAACAATAAAGCTGTCATTCATAAAATTGCAATTTTGGAAAAATAGCCTCGTTTCTCAAATATACTCGCACGATATACGCCACTTTCGCAGCTTGTTATGTAATATACTATATTATATAGCAGACTCATATAATTAGTAACTTACGTATTTACATACAGAATTATTCATATCCGGATCAAAATTGACTGGCCTCAGTAAAAGTATCTACATCGCACTAAAAATTAATCGCTTACGGAAAAATATCGTATTAGGGCTGATATAAATTTTTAAGAGAACATTAGTTTATTGCACCAAATGTGAGCAAGTCCTCGGTTCGAATCCCGCGGCGGCCGGGATTTTCCGCAGCCTTAGCCTTGCGATTTGAACCGGGCTCGGTGAGACCATTCACAGTTGGGCACCAAATTAACTGTGCTTTACTCAGAACCACAGATCTAAGAAATAGAGTCACAAGGTCAACATAACACACACACACACACACACACACACACACACACACACACACACACACACACACACACACACACACACACACACACACACACACACACACACACCTCACACAATGGTTGCTGTGCAAGCACAAAAGGCTCGCTCCAACTTTGTACCCCGAATCCGGGGCAAGTTGAGCATTTTACCGCCAGATGCAAGCACATAAAGCACCAGCCTCTGCACCGAAAGGTAAAACGAGGTTATCGATTATACATACATCAAAAAAGCCAGCACCAAAGCGAGTATGTCAGCAGAAGAGCAAAATAAATTCTACGTGGTTTATATTGTCTACATTGTTGACGCATGTATTTATTATCTTCACGTTTCCAATAAATAAAAAAAAATCAAATTAAAAAAATGTATTCCTCTGGGGTTTGAACCCACCGCATCTGCAGAGCGCCCCTACATATAGATCCTATCTGCATCGATAAAGCCAACTGCGCTACCAAGCCGCTTTCAAATAAGTCCAGGGCGCGCCTGTCTTGAAGAAAACGTTGTTATTGTTGAAACGTTTTTATTCTTTTGTGACATTATCGTCTATCGGTTGAGTCTTATTTTCGGCAAATGTAAAGCCTGACCTATGTGAAAGTTATTACTTCCTTCTATTTCAAAATTAACCCAAAAATAAACATAATTTTATTACTCACCTTGTATATATTTGTATGAAATTGTAACTGTTTCATGCGGGGTAGATATGTAATATTTATGCAAGATATAGTCTTCCTCCGACAAATAGTTTTTGTGCCATACTGCCAACAGACAGGCAGACAGACAGACAGACAGACAGACAGACGGAATTAAGAAAACCTCTTTTTCGTCATCTAGGGACCTTGAAACATGAAGATCTGAAGAAATCTCGGAAGGTGATTTTTTCGTGATTACAATACTTTCTTCGTCTTTTAGACGAGGGAAGTAAAAATGAACAAGATGATTATGAAGCAGAAAACCGTACTGTTGATATCAACTTTTGTTAAAAATTTATAGTTTGTTGCTACTACGTTCTGAAGAAATATAATTTATACGCTGAAGTATACCCTGATCTAGAAAAAGCATATTAGATATTATGAAACAAGTTTTAAAATCAGGGTTTTTTTCACGAGTCGCTTTGCTCGCTGAACAATTACGAGGAGTGAAAAAATGAAAAAAAAACTAACTTTTGCAGCGTATTGCATACATTTTTTTTGCAATTCTATAATGAACACAAAGTTTTAGATATGTTATGTTATTTAGATAGATTATGTTAACATACAAATTTATGGCAAAGCGTGAAAAAGTGTATGCAATTTTGACATTAACAATGACAACTACAAAATTGACATTTTACTATAGGATTGTAAAATAGTTATTTGTGCCTGCAAAACAGAGTGTTTTGCTTCACAAGTCGAAACAGTACTGATTTTTGCAACATGTTGCGTACAATATTTTCTGCAAATCTGCATTACACAAAATTTTTTAGGTATTCTAGGTTATGTCGGCAAAGTAATTTTTTACGTCATCAATAGTAACGCTAATAAACTAACATTATGTACGACCGGGTGGAATTGGTCACTTTACTCCCTATATTTGAGGGCGTACTATGTTACTTTACGGCCCAAGCGCCATAATATTTATTTATGTACCAAGAGTATTATATAAATGGTTGTGCCCCAGGGGTATAAACATCAAGTAATACCGGTGGTTCATACAACATTTTATTTTCCACCTTTAATACGTAAATAAATTGAAAAGCTTGAAAAGCTCAAAAAGCATTCTATACCTCGTATCACAGATATAAATAACAAAAATAATAGTTCACTAGAAAATAAAGTATCTACTTTATGGCCTGCTAAGCGCCACTAGATGTGTCGTAATAGCTATTTATGAAGCAAAAGTTACAAAATGTTTTTTTTCACTATTAAAAAAGATCGTAATTTTTACATCCTTAATGACAACTAAATAGTTGACATATTTGTACAGGATTGCAAAAGTATTTTACGACCAGGTTAGTGTCTTCTTAGTCAGCTTGACAAACAATGATATCGTTAATCGTCAACATTTTTTACTCCGACCTATACATAAAATGTTGATCCACCTGGTGCATAACTATCGTTTATTCCCTATGTTTTCACGGCTAGGGCCATAAACCCCGTCTTACGCCCTTGGTAGATAAATGACTATTTTCCACTAGTAAAAAACATGTCCTTTTGCAACCATAATATTGTTTAATGGACCTCGATAGCGGGCGTAATAAGGTTTTTATGGCCCGATGGCCTATAAAGTAGCTAAGTAGTATAACAAACTCCAAAAATCTAGTACACCAACACCAAAAATCTGCATAGAAGCCATAGCATACCAAAAATGTACAGAGTCGGTACAAAGATGACGCAGTAGTGTGTAGTAGAGCTCTTTACATATAATACAAGCAGACGCATGTCGCACAAGTTGCATACAATCTTGCATCACCGTACTTTCGCGTTTACATGTTGGTGGCCATGATGCAACCAAAACATAACCCTATAACGCCAAACAATTCACTTGTTGTGGGTTATATTATCTATGCTCGCTGTTCTAGCTTCTAACCTTGTGTTTGAGTTGCCAACTGTGTTCGTTTTCCTGTGTCTTTTTGTCTTTTATGCGTTGCCTCTCATATTCTTTATTAAAAAATCAGTCTATTTCAAGACTAAGAAATACTTTTTCTGGATATAAGGTAAGCCTAAAACATTGATTCATTTTTGAATGAACTATTTACGGTCTATTCTGTTTTTCAGATTTCATAATCTTCGAGCATGACCGGTTGTTCAGCCTCGAATTAGTACTATTAAACGTATAGACATTAACATATTTTCATTTTCTGAAAAGTAACTAATTTTTTGAATTTGCTGCTTTTGTGATGTGATTGGCTGACAAGCATGCTCATATTATAGAGGTGCTTTAGTGTGTAGTAGCCAAAATACTAAATATTTGATTTTTGCCCATATTGAGAGCCAAAATAAAATAAAACGTTGTATGTACCACGTGCGTAATCACGATCATACCCTCGGGATATTGAAAACTCTCCGCTTCGGGTCGCGCTTTAAACATTCCCTCGTGCTATAATCTATTGATTATGCCCTTAATACATAAATAACAATTATTAACACTTTCTATTTCACAATTTGCATATGAAATAAACTTTTCTAAATTAACTTTTATTTAAATAGTGCAAGAAGCTATTTGTCTCAAGCTAATTTGCTAGCTTTCATGTTAGTATCTTCCAAAAAAGATGTTCTGGTGTATCGAAAATGGTAATATTTTGCATAAACTGACATATAAGTGTAAAAGCATGAAAAAATTACTGGTAATTTGATAATCTACCTTAATCTTAATACTACATTTGTTCTTTCTTACTTTATACATAGTTACAACAATGTGCAATATGAGTTGATACTATTTTTTAAATTGTTTTTCTAATATTTGTGTATTACCTAAATGATGTTTTTGGAATATACCGTCTGTTCTATAAAAAGGGCCCCGCCTTCTAGCTACTTTATTATTTATTTTAGACCCAATAAACCTTATATCAAATCAAATGGCACATAAAAACCTACATTTTAACACTATCAAAATTTTTTTATCTTCAATTGTTTCAGAGTGGTGACGTCACATGCAATTTTTTTAAATGACACTGTATATTATATTTTTTGACATTTTCTGGTAGAGGTTTTTTTTCTCTTTTCAACAATATAAATATTTTATGCCCTTACATAAGAAAATTTTCGAGAAAAATTAAAAAACTTTTTCATCGGTGGGAGACCACCATACAAAACTATAAACAAAAGTGTAACTCAGAAAAACAAAACAATAAACACTTTAGATTATTCTGAAATCTGACAGTTAAGGCGTTTGGCTACTATTTGTTTTGTTTTTCTGAGTTACACTTTTGTTTACAGTTTTGTATCATGGCCTCCCACTGTGAAAAAGTTTTGTAATTTTTCACGAAAAATTTTTTATGCAACTGCATAAAATATTTATATTGTTGAAAAGAGAAAAACAACCTCTACCAGAAAATGTCAAAAAATATATACCGTGTCATTTAACAAAATTGCACGTGACGTCACCACTCTGAAACAATTGAAGATAAAAAATTTTTGATAGTGTTAAAATGTAGGTTTTTATGTGCAATTTGATTTGATATCGGGTTTATTGGGTCTAAAATAAATAATAAAGTAGCTAGAAGGCGGGGCCTTTTTTATAGAACAGACTGTATATATTTTTCTAAAAACAAATATTGTCTTTTATGTCTAATAATTGGGTTTGTTTGCCTTATAAAAAGATGCATTTTTTAAAAGGGGCCGATTTGATGTCACTCGCCCATGCCGATTCAAACACCCAGTCCGGCTCTGTCAGGCCGTGTGTCGTATAACATATTTTTTGTATACCTACTGCACAAGAACGATTTTGAAAGCAAATAATTTAGGATAATTATTTAATAATGAAAGTGTTTCTTCTCTGTCAATACTCATTCTATTAATCCTAGGACGGCGGAAACCGGTCAAAATTGATGCATCATGGATTTTTTAAAATAAGTCCTTTAACTGTTTATCTCTTTTAAGTCACAGGCATCTGCACAAAGACTCTTGCTACGGGCAAAATTATCGGCAAGTGTGTCGCCTGTTTTGAAGATTACTACACAAAAGACATGCACGAATTATTTTCTATTAATAAATATAATAAATTACTACTATTTAACAGTAAAGACAACTAATACTGCTAAAAAAGATAGCTAAAGTACAATATCTCCGCTGGATCAAAATTGACTTATTTCCGCAGCCCAAGTTACAAAATTATTTCCGCCGGACGAGGGTTAATAATTGAACATTTTAATTCTTACGGTAATAAATAGTATAGTAGTAATTTTAGACGCATTGCTTATCTAAATTTAACGAGAGTTCGTTTTAACATAACTACCGGACATCGTCGAGGGCGTCGTTAAGTGATACTGGCCTAGGCCATAAAAACGTGCCTGCAGAACTTGTTTCTTTTCTTTATCTATGCTTGTCGCTAAACTGATAGATATTTGGTCTGGTCTAGTAATCAGTATACAAAAAGACATTTTTCACGACGGTAGCGATGTGACGCTTGTAATGTAGCCCGCGCATCAAATTTATTTAAGACACAAATATGCTAGAAATTTGAATGGCGCTAAAACCGTTATAATATTGACTCGCATCTTGAAAGCGTTCGGATTTTCGATAAGGCGATCCTAGCCACGATGCGTGACGTAGCGTAAACCGGCACTCGACGCAATCCCTATTCGATTCCACCTAGAATATAATGCAATAACGGGGTACCCAGAGAGTATATAAAAAGAACACGGGGCCATTTCAGGACACTTGAGACCTGAGAACCTGATGCTGACTACCAGCTCTAGGGCCTCCAGCCCCTGCCCCTTTTCTAGTACCTTTCCGATCAGCACCGGTGGATATGGTCCTATTTGCTGAATAATTCCTTTACCTGATCAGCACCGGTGGATACGGTCCCATCTAGCTGAGCATCCTGTTTGATTTCCGTACCAGCCGTTTCCCCCAATCCCATATCGCTTTATAAACTTAACCCAGATCACGACTTACCTGCATACTACGAGAAACCTCCACGCCGCCGCGCCACCGGCGTCTACAGGTACCAATTCCACTTTGGCTCCCTGACTTTCGCATGCGCATATTCGTTTCGCCTGAATTAGCGCTAATTTTAAATTACTGGAAAGTAATTATTGGCACAATGATTTGAGTTGGAGATTTTTTTGTAATTTTTGTATTTTTAGGATTAAAAAAGATGATAGATAATAAAAAAACTCTACAGGGATAAACTTTCTTTTTTATTAAAATATAATAAAGCTACAGCTATGAATGCAAATTTACATTTAAGAGCTGCATAGCAGTAAAATCTGTCTCTTCAGAAGTCGGCTTATTTAATTTTGAACTATGTTTCTTTACAATTTTTCTTGTTGAGAATAAACGGCGTTGTTTTTCAATAGTTTTATTATGTGGTATCTTTTTGCTTGATGTAGCAAGTACTACGTTTTTGTGTATTTTTGTTTCTAGGGCCACCATAGTTGGTTCCAAAGGAGCCGTAATCTTTTTGAAAGCCTCCAATTGTTCAAAACTTGTTATTTTTTCTATTAGCTGTAGATGGTTTATTTTTAATTTTTCTTTTTCAGCATTTAACTCCTCTTGATTTGTATTTCGTTTTTGTTTGCTTAAAACTTGAATAAGTTGTTGATGTTCTTCATTAAATTCATTTTTGCTTTCATCTATTACTAGAATTTTTTCTTCATCTAGGAAAAATAAAATACCTGAGTTAACATTCTTTGCAAAATAATAAGAAAAATATTAAGCTTAAAATTCGCGCAATCACAAAAAATGTAATATAACACCTTTATATAATTATGTGCTAACAGTGACTAAAGTTGAGATTGGAAAATGTTACCAACAAATAATCTACAGGAATAAATATCACAAATTTCTTTGAAGATTTGCTATTTAAAAAGGTCTTTTAAGAGTAAGTAGGTATTACCTTCATTTGTCTTTATTGTAGTAGGATTTCCATCAACGGATTTTCTGTATCGACAAACCAAATGTATGTGCTTGCACATATTCCAACGAATACTATTATCTAAGCAAGTACATGAGTATGAGTGTAGGCATGCATCACAAAAGGAACAGATTAACTTGCAACTACAATTTAAATCTTTTTCTTCTACTAGATATATTTCATTGGTCGAAGAGGAGGGAACCTGCCAACCCATTTCAGACTGCATAACTGAACTTACACTTAAATGTTTGCTATTATTATGTCTATTTCTTAGTTCTTTCATTTTTGATGAAATTTTGCCTTTATTCATGGTAATAACCCTTTCAAATAATTTATCCTTAACAAATTTCATCAGAATGTTTATTGTTTTGTCAAGACGGTGGACATTTTTACCTTCTAAATAAATATATTTGATTGTTTGGTGCATTCGCTCTATGTGCATATTAGTATTAATGCCTGCACCAAGGCGATAGCAATATGCCCATGCTGGGGCACGATCCATGTAATACTGTTTAAAATAGCGACCAAATTCTATAGTTTCATTAGATGAAAACATCAGTGTAACAAAATTTTGCAGCATAGTAAAAAATACTTCAGGATATCTTTCTTGAAGTAAAGTACGTAATTGTCGGTACACACTTGTCTAAAAAATAGCAATCGTTGGTATATAAACGCCTATAGAATCTACTTACACTTACTTTTTGCTCTTGATTTTGAAGCTTGTTTAAATTCTTCCTCCATGCGCGATCAATATGCCATGTACAAAAAAGCCTGAAATACATAAATTTATAACAATAAAAAATTACAATGTTATCAATAATATAAATTTATTGGAATAAAAATAGATTTAAGTATATATACCTAAGATTTGTTGGTGACATTACTTGTAACCAAGCTGTATAATAGTATTCGGCCATATCAGACATAAAAACCTTAGGTCCAATTTGCCTGTTCAATTTTTCTTTTATTTCTTTGAAAAAAATAACCATAATTTCTTCATCAGATCTGTTTGAGAACATAAAACAGCAGGAAAATCCTTCCCTCATATCATCCAAAACTAGTAGAGTGGTAAGTTCAAATTTATATGCGTTGAGGCCGTGAGTCCCGTCTATACAGATGCAATCATCTGAAAATTTCGTCAACATTTCCAGTTGCCCAGGATGCATGATAATCAAAATAAAATCTTCTTTCTTCAAATAGGAGTAACGGTCACATTGTTTATTTTGTTGCTTATAGTATAGAACAGTTTGACTTTCACGGACTTCATTTACCCATGACTCCACACTTATTACATCATTTGTGTGCCGCATAAAATCATTGTTTAAATTAAACGATTTTGTTATATTATGTAGGTCTTTCTTAGTTAAGAGATTAATTCTCTCTAACTTCTCATTGGTTACAGAATCCCTAATATCATCCAGGATAGCTGAAAAGGGCACTTTAGTAGCAATTTTTTCAGCGATTTCCATTCTTTGAGAAACAGTTAAGTTTAAATGTCCCAATGTGTTATCATGTCCTACGTGGGTCTCTATAAAAGTTACTTTATGAACTCCATTTTCCAAGACTTGAACATGTATTTCAGATGGACATAAACCGTGTATTTTTTTACTGCCCTGAGTTTTTAAATGCCTTTTACCAGTTCCCTTTGCAATGTAATATCCTGAACGTTGGCAAACATAAGTAGTTATAACACTATTTAAGGTCTTATATGAACCGTGTTCATTTATATACAAAGAATGCGTTTGCTGTTCCAAACTATTTCTCCAATGTTTAAATTCATCTGCATTTGGAAAATGTAATTATTTAGATAAAATTTTTATATTATGGTTTTCAAAAAAGTGATCATATCAAATTAATTTAGACACACAAATATAAGTACATAAACTGCACTTCAGTTGACGAAGTCTTTTATCAAAATTTCTTTCGTGTGAGTGTATATTTTGATGGTATTTGTAATGCTTAATACTTGAAAATTTTTTTTGACATTCTTTACATTGATAGGAATACACCTTTGGCGAAGTCAGCTGATTAACTTCATCTAAAAAATTAAATTACACATTAACAATCAATTATTTAGATGATTATAAAATATTAGTTGGTTACAGAACTTACCAGGGTGGAATTTCACCACATGTTTCTTTAGGTTCGAGTATTTTGAAAATGTTTTCGAGCACTTGTTACATACAGCTGAACATCTAAATGTCTTATTTGGCGCAATGTCATTTAGTACATCTAGAAATTAAAAATATACTTTTATAATGTCAACTTGACAGAATTTTTTTACAATAAAATAATTTTACGATAAATAACTTACCAGGATGAAATCTTTTTACATGACTTCTTAAATTACAGTGTTTACTAAATTCTTTTTTGCAGACAGTGCATTCATTTGCCATCTTATTTAACAAATCTAGTCTTAACACATCGAAACACACTTATTAATATTATTATTATTATATAAACAATAATTAATAAACAAAAGTTTTAAAGTACATACATAACCTCTTATGTCTATTTCTTTTAGAAACAATAACAGACGTAATTGCGCATGCGAAAGTCAGGGAGCCAAAGTGGAATTGGTATCTGTAGACGCGAGTCGCCGCGCCGGCGTAATCCAAGTAACGCGACGCAGGTAAATTGGCGCGCTCATCGGGAAGCCAAACCTACCGCAAGCCTACAGCGGTCACCGACAATTCTAGCTATCAGAAGACGGACTTTTGCACGAAGGTAAAATTTCCAGTTTATATTATCCTGAGTGGCCCAAGGAGGAAACGGCGACGTCCTGTATGGCTTAACGCACTGCAAGTAAAAGCCATCAGCTCTATATCATTTATATTTAACAGTAATTTGCCAGTCCGCAATAGATAAACAAACGCCATTTTGCCGGCACGAATGCAATCTGTTTCAGACACATCGTTCGAGACCCGAGTACACTGGAGCCACCAAGTAAAGCCAACTTATCGATTGGATTGGAGGCCGTCTAGGAACATCAAAATACGGAATTACTCAACCGAAAGAATTTTCTGTTATATTTTTATGTATATAGCATTTTTAATATTATGTATATTAGTTAACCACAATAAACAATTTATTGCTGACTTTATTATTCCTGTGTTTATATGTATATTTCAGTAGTAACGAACCTTGGCATCTGAGTTTATCCGAGGCAATAGTAATCGAATGGCCCCCTTCGCATAGACAAAAATAAATTTAAAAATTTCCAGAGCATTTTGCAACATTACCAGCTAATTATTACGAAGTAACGCGTAGAGGCTGTTAAATGGGTTGCCTATATACGAGGTCCGGCAGCGTTGGGAGAGTAGAAGATATTTGTAAAACTATGACGCCCGTATTCATAGTCGTTCGCCAGCGGATCGCCGGCGACTCGCCAGAGTTTCGTTATGAATAGTATGTTGGCGGCACTGTACGTCTATGTCAAATTCGAGGTTAGCAGGTTATATTTTGTGTCAGTTTCTGTCAAAACTGACTGAAAACCTAACCTGATCTTCTCGAATTTGACATAGACGTACAGTGCCGCCAACATACTATTCATAACGAAACTCCGGCGAGTCGCCGGCGATCCGCTGGCGAACGACTATGAATACGGGTGTGAGAGTTACATACATAAAAATAGTTGGTATAAAAGTTGTAAGTACGTAGGTGGTGCATGTTACTAATTTTTTTTTATTGTACAGGGTGGCTCAAAACAGTATGGCGAACGAAACCTACTTTTTTTAATAGAACGCTTCATATTTAGGTAGCTTAAGAGTCTTGTGTTGAAATACTAACCATTTTAAAATCAGATGATCAACAAAATTTTACGTCTAGGATGCTGTGGCTCCATTTAAATTATATAGGGCCACAGTAAGGCTGCCAACTATTGAAGGCCTCAATGCGTGACATGATTACTCTGCGGCGGAGGGGTCAAGAAGGGGGAAGTGGGAGTTAACAAAATATATGCAGATTATACAATAAAAAAAATTATGGTTCTTACATGCCCATGAATTGTAAGTGTCACTTATAGTTCGCGGTTAGTATAGTCGAGAAGCTATAGAGGACGTGATTGTTGCACGGAGATTAGAGTCCCTATATATAAAGAGTTGGGACATGTAGGCGACTCATTTTGGATCCACAAATCATGGAGTACCTGATTTTTGTTGAATTTAGATTTTATGCAGATCATGCATATCTATGGACAACAGTTTGGCAACCATTACAAATTAGAATCACATTTTGTGACAGTTGTGACAAATACTTAACAAATATTTTTAATTTGAAAACTATTGTGCAATGACTGGTGGTTCAGCGATTAATTGTAAAAATCGAACAGATCTAGGATATTATTTGCATCTTTTTCTAAGGAATGAGAAAATAAAGGGTATCTGGGTAAATAACAGCAAAATTAAGGATTTTAAGTCAACAAGCCGTTTATTCTCTGAATGTCATTTTTTTGCCGTGGTCTATTATGATATGTTTATCGGACTCTTTCCACTGCCACCGTTTATGTAATAACCATTTTTCGGATAATCAGTGGTTGATTAAACGTGGAAAAACGACACTGCAATACAGTGCCATTCCAACATTATTCAATTTTTGGTAACCAGATTTAAATAAATGTGAAAATTCTGAAATAGAAGAAAACGAACTAATCGATGTTGAAAGCATCAAAGGGCAGATTATTCAAGCCAGTGTTAATCGGTACACAAAGACAATTTTCATACCAGATTTACAGCTGCCACTAAACATCCTACCCCACACCTAAGATTACCTATAAGCAGAGGTTTTTCATAACACAAGATTTCAATGCCTGTTTATTTCTAACCGCAGTTCACTTAAGTCATCAGAAATACTTTTTACCATAACCTGAAAACACACTAGGACTAAAAAAGTAACTAAATTTAGCCGGCAAATTTTTCAAGTTTTAATAATTTCACATAAATATTATTTTTCTTGCACGTTGCCTCAGATTTCTAAATGAATGAATTCTGTGATTTGACATGTCAATAAATGTCATTTTGTTTGTCTTACATATTTCAAATATAAAAAAATGAAATATATTATTGTTGAATCATGTGATCCTTGGTTTGTGGATCCAATGTCCCAACTCTTTATATATAGGGACTCTAACGGAGATGTGTACAGCAAATGTTTTTACTGAGTGTCTTCCTAACACCTATAGATCATTTTTAGCTATGGTACGCTTTTCTACTATGGGGAGATTTTTTTTAAAATCCCCACCATGCCCTGCCACGGTTACATAAGTAAAATCCATATAACTCTTAAACTATAGTCAAATTTATACCCATTCGGAGTCACGTGATAATCTAGTAATTTTACGTATGTCGATTCTTAAAAATGCAATTTTAGGGAAATAAATGACATTCCGTTTTGTAGGTTATCCTGACATATGCCAATTTCTAAAACAAGGTTGCGACGGGTTTATTCTCTTATATGAAATCAAACTGAATTTACAGGTTAAAGAAAACATAACATGTCGTAAAATGTAAATATAATAAAGATATGTCAGCTGCTACATTAAAAACCTGCTGCGTATAGCAAATTTTAAGTCAATTTCTGTGCATGCATATTCTGTTATAGAACATTGCCATTTGAAGCCTATTTCCTTGCACAATCTATTTAGGGAAGAAACTGAATGTGAAAAATTTCCAGATTCTTCAACCAAGCATTTTTTAGATTTTTTATGGTTACAAATTCTTTAGCTACATACATTTTATATACAGTGTCTTGACGGCTTCGTCGACTTCCGTTTTTGCATTCTTCACTTTCTGGCTCATATTTTCGGTAAATTGTGCTCTCCGAGATATTTAACGCAAGAGAAGCACGGCGAACAGCGTTGGAGGGTGAAACTGTTGATTTACTATTATTAATATTGTACTCTTCATAAAAAAAAACGCATAATATTCAAATTAATTGTTGTGACTGCTCGTTATACCGCATGTCCGATGGTTTCTTTTAATTTCCAGTTTTCGGCTCAACAATTTTAGGTTTTATTACCCTTATCTCAATAACTTACACGAAAAATATAATCTGACAGATTAGAAACGTCAAATTTTTAAAATTAATTTTATGAATCGACATGCCTTTTTTTCAAATTTCTTCCATTTCATCTATTTTACTAAAGATGAACAGAGACAGACAAAAGTCACGTGACTCCGAATGGGTATAATTTTGACTATACTCGTTTTAGCAAAATTTGTCCGATTATATCACTCATCATACTTGTATCCAATGATGTGGCTCTATTCTAGAAAATCAACCAATCACATGGCTTTATAAGTGACAATTTCCCAAGGGAAATTATCGCAGCGATAAAGTCCCAAGGGAATTTATCGCATCTTGCCAAGTAACAATGCGTATCCTTTATATAAACAAATTTTACATTAATTACTTACGCCGCAGTCAATTATAGCATGGAAAAGCTGCGGTACGCCTTTTAAGTGAAGTTTACTTAGATTTTGTACTTCTGCTAACGTTTATTTAATTGTTACATCAATATTTGTGGTAGCATGTCTTACAATAAAATTAGTAGTAAAAAAGGTCGAAAAATCGTGTCTGCCGTGGACGACGAAAAATTTGCTGTTTGTTTTGTTTGTTTACGCGTCCGCGTCAGTCATCAGCGCTGGATTCTGTCAACGCTTCGTCGTATACAACAATGAGTCGTTTTGGGAATATGAGTGTGCAACAAATCAACGAAGAAATCGAAAATAAAAAGTCGGAATACACGAAGAAGAACCAAGAGTGTTTGTGGAGAGTTTTTATGAGTTTTTGCGTCGAGAAAAAGTATGTACTGTTGCCCATGGTGTAAAGAATACAAGGTGTAACGTTCCCCAGAATGTGGGTGGACCTCAAATTCAACCAATAGGACATGGTCCGACAAATGGCACGATTGGTAGTACTGAAGTGTATTGTTGAAGACGCTGTCGATGTCAAATCGAGGTTAGGTTTTGCGTCAGTTGGTGTCAGATTGACGCAAAATGTAACCTGCTAACCCCGAATTTGACATCGACTGACAGTGCCAGCAACATATACGATCGCAACCATGGTTACACCATGATCGCGGCCGTGATGGATTTCCTGAGCAGGACCATCGGGGATTGGTTGACATCTCCCCTCTATTTTCTGAACGACTGCCCATCCCGGGAGCGTTACACCTTGTATTATTTACACCATGCTGTTGCCTACGACGCCAGTGACTGAATTAGCCAATATTTTATGTGATTTTGGCTTTAATATGAAAAAAACTAATGGTGAAGATTATAAAGAATATAGTGTAAAAACCATTTGGAACATTGTTGCGAAAATGCTCCAAACAAAATACTTTGAAGAACACGGTGTGAAATTCAACCCCTTTGAAGATATCGAGTTTAAAAAAGCCCGTGATGCTAAAAGTGCTTTAAGGAAGAATTTACAGTTGCGTGTTGAAAAAAGAAAGAGAAGTTCCGATGCTCTAAGAATGGATGAGCTTAACCAAATAATAGATTCTTGTGACGAGAACACCCCAAATGGTCTCCAACAAAAATTTTACCATGTTGTTTCATACGAGCTTGCCTGGCGTGGAGGGGAAGCGACGAATTGTATGACGTGGTTTTTTCAAGAGAGAAAAAATGATGGTAGTTGTTCCAATCGGATTATTTATAACCCGTTATTTACGAAAACTTGCCAAGGAGGGGACAAAAAGTGCTCTCAAAATAAATGGCTAACTGCAAACGTAAACCACCCAGAAAAATGTCCAGTTAGATTGTTTAAAAAGTTAATGGAAAAAAGAACATCCAATATAACTACCGATAGAATGTTCTTAACTCCCAACTCAAACTACAAAAATTCATATTGGTATAAAAATATGCCTGTGGGAAAAAATGAAATTTCAAAATGGACGAAAACTGCTGCGGAAAAAATTGGACTAGATGTTACAAATAGAAAGATTACGAACCACTCAAAAAGGTAATGCATGTCGTATTTTTTACTAATATCTAATTACTGACGAAATATTTTAATTTTTAGATCGTCGGCAGTATCTCAACTGGCAAAAAAAAGGTGTAGGTGAACAGCAATTAATTCAATTAACAGGACATTCTAGTGCCTCCTCAATAAGGCCCTACTTACAAATGGATGACGAACACCACTTGCAACTAGTCAGTGAGTTACGTGCAACAAAGACTACTATAGTACAAGAAACAACAACGACTGCGTCAACAAGTAACGCATCAAACGTATTGCCTGTAGCTAACGAGCTAGGTGATACTAATGAAAATGAAAAACCTACCATTATATTTCAAAATTGTACGATAAATTGCCACACATTTAATGCAAAATAATACTATTTCAGCAATATTTCCGTTTTTTTTAAATAAGTAAGTAATGTAGGTATTACATGTCATTATTTAATAATAATAAATATGTTATATGTTATAATTCTTGTTAAGTTATTGTCATTGTCAAAAAGTTAATGTAAATAAAGAAACTTTTCGTATTTTATTCGTGAAATATTCTCAACAAAAACCACACGCGACGTAATTTTTTCTTGATAAATTTGTTCTTAAGCACTTTTTGCCTTAAGCAAGATTACTCGTGTAAATTGTCCTCTTTATTTTCAAAGATAAAACCCCTCGAGCTTCGCTCTCGGGGTTTTATCAGAAAATAAAGAGATCAATTTACACTCGTAATCTTTCTAGGCAAAATAGTGCTTTCGAAAAATTTATCGATAAAATTATCGTCTCTTGTGATTTTACATACGATAAACCACATTTACAAAACCTAGAACATGAGATAGAGCTTAATCTGCATGCACACTTATTTTTAAATCCGCAAGTCTTGCAAGTGCATGGGTGTGGAAAGTCATCTGGTAGATTCTGATCAATAATCTTTGGCATCCACCCTGATTCACATTCTTCATATCCATAAAAAGAAGGGTCCAGATGTAGTAAATTTTGTTCTTCCAACAGGTTGTACCACCGAGCAGCTTGTAAATATGCTCTTTTTATGTATAGAGAAACACTAAAAGATGCTGGAGGGAGCTTTGTAAAGTCCAATTTTTTCATATGGTACTTGGATGTACGAAGATCATCCATTCCCTTAAAACCTTTGCTTAGTACTCTTGTCAAGTACTCCTCTGCCTTTTGAATCATATCATCCGTTAATTCTTCTTTTCGAAATTCTTGTATAATGTATTCAGTCTTTAGCTTGTGTAAGAGCAGATTGCTTTGTTCCCAATTTACTCGTTGTGGGACAGCCAGTCAGTGAATGTATAGCGGGCAGAGTTCCAATGACCTGTTTGTCCAAAGCTTCCGATAGTTCATGAAGTGGAACATATCTTGAGGTTTGGCCAGCCCCAAAAAGAATCCATAATTGCTTTAATCCATTAGACTGGAACACTTTGTAGAAGAAGTACACTGCGCATACAAATACGTCTGTGTCAGATGATGCTATTAGGATATTTTCTTCACTCGTAGTGTTGATGACATGATGAACGTGCAGAAATATGCGTTCATCAGCTTCTTCGAGAGAAGATTTTAACGCGACTACTTCTGCTACCTCGTTTCCTTGCACGTTTAGTGCCTCTTCCCCAATCACACCACTTAAGTACAGTTGCTCTTGAGAATTTGTCCTTATGATCGAGAAAATAAAGTTTGAAGAATTTTTGTAGTTGCGTTTTATTGTGGTTTGATGACCAAAATGCATCCATATCTTTAGGCAAATGTGTCAAAGAAGTTGAGATTGCTTTGATGCTGTTGTCCACATACGAGTCAAAAACTATATCCACCTTATTAGCATTTCTTGAGAGTGAAATGAATCTGTTTAAAATAATATCGGCAAAATCACCGAAAGTTCTCATGAAATTTCCAGCAGCTGCAGACACTACTCGAGCATGTTGCATGAAATCAAAGACTATGCACGAAGTGATTGGAGGGTTTTGAAGATTCAGTTGAGATGTACAAAGAATTATGTTCTCCAGTTGTTTAACCGTCTCGGATTGATTATCTTTTTGTAAAATTCCGTTGTTAGTCAAGAAAAAAGATGTACTGGTCAATTCATACTTTAAAAGTTTGTCTACAGGATAAACGGTCTCTTGCAATCTCTACTAGTCTCTGAGCATTTGATGTTTCTTTTATTACATTAACATGTTTTTGTGACACCTGAATCTGATTTCTTGATTTTGTGCTCAACGGGTCAAACAGTTGCCTTGATTTTTGTACGAAGACTTCGTGACGAAACGTTTCATATTTTTGTTGTCCTTCAATAAAACATGTTTGCTTAAAGATTTGTTCTTGTTTTGACATGTGTTTGCCAGTTGCATAGTTTAGTACTCGTTCCTCGTTTTGCAAAGAAAATATACTTTCATTGACGAAATTCATTATTTTAACAATCAACTGGTTGTCGTTTTTTGTTATAGACTCTGAAAACTCGTGATGTAAGTCATACTCATCATTTTCCGTTGTTCCACACATTCTTCTGTGAAGAATATTCATAGAATATGTCTCGTGCTTTATTATGTCCTGCAATGCTACAGCTTCTTTTCTTCGGGTCATACCAGTTATACCACTCTGTCCTTTTTCTGGTTTATTATAGCACATCTCCAAGCCTTGGTCCATAGCAACACTACTAAATTTCTTGCCTGCATGTTGAACCATAAATTCGCCTTTCATAAACGCATCATATATGCTAGGATGTTTCTCTCTTAGTTTCAAACAGTCTTCATAATAAACTGATCCCCATTATGCATAATTGACTTTACCACAAGAAAAAAATAAGGGCAATGCTCTGTTAAATGCAGACATGTGCAGTTCCCAGTTTCCTTCTCTGTCACCTCTTATTAGGTCCCGCAATACCGGGGTGTTCCAGTATAAGAACATATTTGATTTCTCTTCCCCTGCCTTAATAAACTCAGCAAAGTCGGCAGTAAATTCGTGCTGGAGACCGAGTATGTTTTCAATAGTCTTTTTCGCATTAATAGAGTCTTTTCCATCACAAAACTCCTCCAATTGCTTTATATGGTCAAAGAGTGGTTTGTATTTTTCTATGTCATTGTTGAGGAAAAACTGTTGAAATTGTAATCGTTACTCTGCTACTATTCTCATACCTCGAACCCCTAGAATAGTGTTTTCCTTGTAAAACACTTTCAACAACTTTTGGTCCAAATACCTTTGTTTCTATCAGGGCTTCGGTAATACCACTGTCCTTGAGATACTGCCCCAAACAGTTGATAACAATTTTTGCCGTGTGAAAAGAACTCATTCCTAGAAATATATTGTCAAATTCGGTGGAAAATAGCAGTTGAAGTTTTTTTGCTATACGGTACACCCTTTCGTCACTCCAGAGAGCTCCACCACTTTGACTGACCTGTGACATTGCATTTTGAAAGTTTATCAGTGTTGTGAATATGGAGGCTTGACTTGTGGCAGGATGAGGAAATATAGGTACACAGGCTGAAATAATTTTTAGATATATTGCAATGATCCTTGTCTTTAATGTTTAATAATATGTAAACAAATAATTCAAATACAAAAGATCACTACAAACCTTTTTGTTTACGTTGGTTCTTATTTAAAATCAATATTTGACTGACTAATAATATTTACGTGGTTCGTTCTATTCAAGTGTTAATCGTGTTTTGCCCTTTTATTTCAAATTCACCAATCCGTAATTAGTAATTTGGCTAGCACCGGAATTAAGCATGAAAAACTCAAATATCTTTACGGGTATGAGGTTCCTTCTTGTTAATAAAATTGTACGCCACTGAAGTGCGTAGTTCAAATGCTCTACCATAACCTTGTAACTAACTCAGTCTAAATTGACGTTCTACAGAGACATTTAACTAAGTGCAAGTCGCCTGAAAGTTTAATTATTTGTTTACTGCAATTCGAATGAGCAAACGAACTCGGTAAGATTTGAATTATCGCGCTCAATCTACGCGTCGCTCTAGCAATTGTTTTGCAGATCGAAAATTAGGCTTTTGTTTCGGTAATCAGGAAGAATCTCAAATTTTCTAACCCAACTTTCTGATGGCGGTTATAGCAGTTTTAAAACGTTCCGAAGTCCTGGATTCTGCTTATATCGGCTCCGCAGCGCAGCTTTTGGGTCCCTCAGTAAGTTGTACGCTTACAATAATAGAATTGGCTTCACCACTGACCTTTTGAATTTTCCCCAGATGGTCTCCGTTGAGGTTCCGCAGGTGAAAATTGTTGACACCTTCTCTTGCGGTCGGTTGCCAGATGTGCGATGCTGGTATGGTCCTCGTAGGCCTCGGCTGCTAGTGCAGGAGCTCCAATATTGCCCCTGGGGGTCCTAGAATGGCCCGAAATTACTTGTCGAAGCTCGGTCGTCAGGAACGGAATGATGGCCGAAGATGAATTTAACTTTAGGTGAAGGATTTTATTGCCTTTATTTGTGCACGAACACTGACACGTTATAAACACTTTGGTGCTATTTTGTGGCTGTAAATTAATGTAAAGGGTATGAAAATTGAAATTAAACACCAGCCACAATTTAAGCTGTCGACCAGCAATTTTTATTCATTTGTTAATAATCTCTTGTTCGTTATAAACAAAAAACAATCTACCAAAATTAAACAGGAAATTCGAACTGTCTCAAATCAGCATCTTTACAAATTAAATCTTAAATTTAATACATTTTTACAATTAAACTTAATTCTATAAAATTGTTTTTGTAAGTTTATGGTTATTGTCCTTTGATTTTCACTCGCGTTTCGTTAATTAACAGGCCCTTTTGTTCACTCATTTTACTGATCACTGCCTCCTTTCGGTCATTTCCTCTTTAGCTATTTTAGAGTTCAATGTAAGTTCCGCTTTCACTTAGGTACTCCCAAACCAATACACATTTTAAATCCAGCTATTTTCGAATTCTTGTTGATCCATTTTTAATTCATGATTCGCCTTCTAAATCTGCCTTTGGGTTCTTTTACCCCATTCTTTCATAAGCCTTCAGCCTCTCTAACCTTTGTTTAATTTGCTCAAAGAAATTATTATTTTATTTTCAAATTCATTTGCGACACACAGTTAATTATTGCTCTCTGTAAGAACTTGCTTTTTCTCTGCATATTTTAAATAATGCCACAAGTTTAACTAAATTACTTTAAGAACTGCACACCCTTGTGACAATCAAGCTTCATTTCCTTCTAGCTTATTTAATTTATTTCCAATAATAATGGCTCAATTTGTCCATGTAATTTCATATTGACAACTTATGTGAAAATTATACAGATGTGTGAATTCTATCAGCTCTGTGCTTTTCTATTTTGATTTAATTTGTTCGCACGGCTACCAGAGCTGCTTTGAGGGTTAAAGACCATTGCAATATTTATTTCTGTTATTAGTGAATTGAAAGCACCCCATGAGGGTATTTTACTAAAGTCAGAAAAAGTGGCATTTAAGGAATTAAAATGTCGATAAAAATCTAGCCAATGACCATGTCAACTCAATGCATCCCCTCTTTTTCGGTTTAGTAAAATGTACTAGCTTTTGGCAACTTAAAACATCTTTTAGTTTCTTCTGTTGTTTGTCAATTGCGAAGTCATCTATTCTTAAACGAGTGAAATTATGTTCACTTTCACTCTGGAACAGGACTAGCACAGTATTATGTGAGCCACCAATAGCAGACATAGTGTTCTCCTCATGATCGAAGTTATCCACTAAACCTCGAAGTGGCTTATCTTTCACAAAGTGTGTAGGGAGTGGAACCCTGTAATTTTCTGCAAGAATTACTAATCTTTCTGCAAAATAATAATTTATCCTCTGAAGCGTTTCGTAGCTACTACATAAACCAACATGATTTAGGGATGTTATCAAAGTTTTGGATTTACAGGTTTCGTGGATTGCCTGTGCAGTTAAAACATGAAAAGGAGTTTTCTTCCGGCCATTGTGGAACGTATGATATAATATCTGGAAGAAAGTATCACATTTTCTTTTCACACTTTCATTTTCTTTAATTGATGATGATGATGATAACGCCATAATTCTTTGAAAAAAATGTCCCAGAATTCAGGCCTGTTGTTTTTAAAATGAAGTAGACTCATTTCTAAGTCTCCTGCGTCACAGAATTTGTCATCTAGCTGGAAGTCATGTTTAAGCTCTCGCGCTAATTCGTCAGTGATATCTTTTAAGCTGTTAGTGCTGCAGAATTTTTGGATTGTTTTCAAAACACTTATGTTCGCGAAATGTACAATCTGAGATTTTGAACGTTCCTTAGGATAAGTGAAAGATATTTTCTCTCCGAAATGCTTAACCAATAGGGTTTTCATTTGCCTATTTGAAAGAGGAGACTCAAGTTCACATTCACAATTCATAAATGAGGTAAGATCTGACACTTGATAACCATTTTCAGACAGGTCTAGTTTCTCAAGTAGCTTTTGAAATCCTCTTGTAACATTGGAGTCATGAATCAAAGTTTCAAATTTATCTGGAGTATTTTGATAAGTAGTTAGTCATGCATAATTTATGATATAAAACATCAGCTGCGAAAACGCTTTCTACATCACCAAGAATGCTCACCCTTGAAAAAACATCATCTTAAAAGTGTTGTGTCGCTGTTAGGAATTTCTCAGCTCTGTCTTTTTCACAAATTCTTAGAAGTCGCAAATCTCCTTTGTATTTTTTGTTATTACAAATAACACGCAATTCTCTATCGCGTTTTTGTCTTGTGCTTTGTCTTCTTCTGATGTCATCACTATCCTCTAATTTACTAATTGAAGCTTTTTCAATTTTAACTGAGCCGTGCTGTTTTTGTTCCCTATTTGCTTTCAAACAGTATTTTTTGTAGCACTCGAGTTGATAAGAAAAATCTTCTTTGTTGAGTTTCTTGATAAACTCGACATCCTCACAATAATTCGATGCTTCAGTTAATTTTTTTCTCCCGTTATCAGTCCCGTACGTCTTTTTTCCTGTTACGTCCTTTTCACATATAACACAAAGTTCAAAGATATCGTGAATTTTCCTCTTCTTGGTTGCTGGGGTAAGTTGTAATTTCTTCATGTTTGGTTTGTTTCAATCAAAATTAGGCAATACTATAATTCCATCCAGTTATAACCTGAAAAAGAAGGTTGGTTAGTATATAAGCACACTTTCTTGTTTAACTGTCCGATGCAGCAAATACAAAGTATGTTATTCAAATGTAAAAACGTGTTTTGAAAATTTTTTGTTCTTTACAATTTTTTATTAGTGGTTTATGATGAAACAATAAAGAAGCCGACCTGCGATTAATTAATAAAATTAAGCAGTGGTAGTAAAAATCGCAGATCAACCCCCCCACAGTTTATACACCACGGCAGCTCTGAAAACTCTTTACTCACCGCGATGGCCCTAACTAACTCAAATTTCGGCGGCCTAGAGTCGTAGGTTCAAATCATCAGCTGTGTACCCTGGAATGTCTTCAAAAAAGGAAAGGAAATGGGCGCCAGAAATCAAAAGATTTCAAATAATAAGAGGAAATAAACTGCAAGTGACTAACGTTTAATTAGTAAATAATAAAATAGTCTTGTAGTGTCAGTAGTAAATAATCAGAATAATTAAAATGCAGATAATGTTATAACAAAATTGTGTACGTAAACTGAACAGAGATGCCTGAGAGGCTGTATCAGGACTCCGTTACTTTGCGCTGATTCTATCCGTCAAGCACGTAAACAAGACTGTGTTTACGTTTTAAACCAATGTAGTCAATGGTACTTGAAACGGACGGCAGTAGAGACACTAACCCTCGGAGCACAGCCTCATGCCCCGTGAATATTATGGCTTAGAAAGGGTAGTGAATGAATCAAACATTAAATGCAGATTGATTTTTATTATGAAAATAGACTAGTATTTATATAAAACTAAAAATGCTTAACGCAGTAACAATATTAAAGTTCATAATAGTGTAATAGAACGCGTTTAAAGGTCCGCAAAGACCGCAACTCAGCATGATAAGCTTTTATATTTCCGCATCGGTTTGCAGGCTGAGCGTTGAACTTGCTTTCTAGGTCGCCGAGTTGCATTTTCACTTAATGTTGGCGAAACAATATTCGTTTAAGGTTTCGTAAATGGGAACTGAATTTTGCCTGTTTTAATTCAAGATTAAAACAGATATAAATTACGTATAAACTTGCGAAATTATGAAGTAAAACTGGAGGTTAAAACTGTTTGTTTATGAAATCAGAATTACATTTCGAACTTCTGACTGGCTTCGTAAATTTTGTTATTAAAATTTATGTGTGTTTAAACCAAGTTTAAACATATTGCCAATTTTAGGCCGAAGAAAAAGAAAAGGAAAACTATATTGTTTCTTCCACATTAAGGGTTCTTAAAGGATATTCTTCTACGGTTGACTGGCGTTGTTTGGATTGATGCTTCCTTCGGTTGATCCTTTTTCGAATGTAGTAGACTGCTCCTATTAGAATAGCCCCTCCCAATAGGCTGCTTGTTATCCCGCTGGATAGATAGGAGTGGTGGCGGATGGTTTTCCAAGTAATGTCCTTTAGGTGCTGCTGGAATTCCAATTGTGAAGTTTGTAGATCCTCGAAGTGGTCTGATTGTTTTAGAACTGGCTCCTCTGCAATTTCTGAAAAGGAGTTGGGTGTTATTGTGTTGGTAAAATTGATGCTGACGGCCTTGGAATATCCTGCGAGGATCTTGAATTTCTTGCTATGCCTGGGGGTTAACGTATTCTTTGGAGTTTGTATGATGCAGTCTGACGAGATCTGAATCACACCTGTAGTGTTGACAGTGATTTCTTCCCTATTGCCACTACAAGTGATAGCTATTCGGGTTGGCTTGTTGACTACGAACATCCAGGTGTTTTCCATGTATAGTTGTTTCCAAATAATGGACTGGATCTGATGTCTTCGTAGGCTGCACTGACTAATTTCTGTTCGATGATATATATCATCAATGATGCAATTTGGGTTATTTTCAATTCCTTTCACGACTGTTGGACTGCAGATATACGTGTTTGGAGTAATTTGGAGATTTTCTTTGAATTCCTCATCTGTCTCTTGAAAGTACATTTGTAAGTTGTAATCCACAGCGAAGATCCCTTTTGGTACGTCGATCACCCAGTAGGACCCATTGTTAATTCGGAGAGGAATTGGAGTCACTTTGATTAAGGTATATTCGGTTTTTTCGACTATGATGAAGTATCCTTGGACGTTGATGTAGATGTCATCATGTCCGATGTCGACCTTCAGGATTGGAGTCGGTAAAATTTCTAAATTTGGCGAGAGTTTACTGGTTGCATTTGCGAGGATTTGCTTGATTTGGGCAGGTGTTATTAACTCGTAAAAATTACCTTGTTGGAAATGAACGTTCAAAATGTTTGTGTGGTAATTGCATAGTTCACTAATAACATTTGTGGCGACTTGATAGACACTGATGATGTGGATATTTAATCGGTTGGAGTCGGTTGCCTTATACCACTTGTCCATGTTGTTGATCGCCCTGATTCCTTGGTTCAGCTTCTCTTGGAAATGTTCCAGTTTCTGATCGATTCGTTCTTCGGTCTCATTAAATTTTGAAAGTGCTGACAGCAAGAATTTGGATTGTTGACTGTCCATTTTTATTAATTCCTGTTGATTTTTGTCGAGTCTGTCAATATCTTGATAGACCTCGTCATTTACTCCGAAAATTGACGTTAGTACAGTCCCAAGCACTCCTCGTTTCTCTCGTCTTGCTATGATATCTTCCATGCCAGTTTTAATCCATTCCATATGCCTTTTTTGTTCCAGAAGATGATGCACCAATGTCTTGCATAACGTATCTTCGGACAGTTCTTTCGCAGAGTTGCAGAGGTCGTCGAATTTGTCCACCATGTCGGTAACTGTTTCGAAGTCTTCTTCGATCTTCCCCCTCTCGAACTGGATTTCGATCCTGAATGTTCCTCGTTCAATCTTCCCGTGTCCAATATGCTCTACATAGTACCCGCCGTCTGGTTTTTGTATGTTGAATTCTGCCTTACTCGATGTATTTGTAGTAAGGAGAGTAAATATTAGTAGAAACATTTTCCATTTGGACGTGACAGTTTTCTTTGGTGCTGGGAATGATTGTGTGTGGGTGCTGTTGGCCGAAATTTTTTCTTCAGGCTCTGGTTCCTGCGATTCTTCGTTATTTGGTAATGGAATGATACTGCCTATGGAACGTTTTAATTGATGTCCTCCTGATTTCTGGATGGTTATTACTCGTACTGATCCATCGGTTGCAGGATGAATGTCGGCAACTCTCGCTAATGGCCATTTACTAGGATTAATGTTTTCTTCTTTGATTAGCACCAGGTCACCAACTTTTATATTCTCCACCGGTTTTTTCCATTTGTTTCTTTGCTGCAATCCATGAAGGTAGTCTGAGCTCCATGATTTCCAAAAATCTTGCTTGATTTTTTGGATCAATCTCCAGCGATTTGACAGATTTGTAGATATTGGTGTGCTGATTGGGTCCGGTGGTGAGATTATCTCTCTTCCTATCAGGAAATGGCCTGGTGTCAATGCACTGGTGTCTTCAATATTGTTGCCTTGTGGGCACAGAGGACGTGAGTTTAAGCAGGCTTCTATTTGGCAAAGCAAAGTTGTTAATTCTTCAAACGTTAGAGTAGCGTTGCCAATGGTTCTCTTCAGATGATGCTTCATTGATTTTACTCCTGCTTCCCAGATTCCTCCGAAGTGTGGGGCTACTGGGGGGATGAAGTGCCATTGAGTACCAATGGTGGATAAATTTTCTTGGATAACTGGGCCTTCCATTGCTTGACGGATTTCCTTGTCCAAGACCTTTCTTGCTCCAACGAAATTCGTTCCGTTGTCGCTATAAAGATGTGCACAGCGTCCTCTTCGGGCGATGAACCTCCTGAAGACTGCTAGGAAGCTGTTAGTTGTCATGTCGCTGACGGCTTCTAAGTGTATTGCTTTGGTTGACAGACAGACAAAAACAGCAATGTATCCCTTGGATGAAGAATGCCCTCTTCCTTTAGATGTTCGGATTTGTATTGGACCGGCATAGTCCACTCCGGAATGGAAGAATGGCGGGGTTGAATTAACTCTTGTTGGTGGAAGATTCCCCATTAATTGCTAGGCTGCCTCTGCCTTGAATCGGATGCATCGAAAGCATTTCTTGATGCTGGAACTGACGGCTTTCTTTGCGTTGATGATCCAATATTTTCTTCGGACATAGGACAGTGTGAGTTGAGTGCCACCGTGTAAGGTGCGTAAATGTGCCTCATGGATTATTAATTTGGAAATATGATTGGAATAAGGAAGGATAATTGGGTGTTTTTCGTGGTAGGATAGGTTCGAATTTTCTAGTCTTCCTCCAACACGTACGATTCCATGTTGATCGATGAATGGATTGAGATTTGCGAGTTTGTTGTTGGAGTCCACACATTTTCTCTTTTGGAGTTGAGATCCTGTTGCCTTCAAAATAGGATCACTTCCTTGGACGACCTTGATGAGTGTGAGGATGGTGTCTTCCATTTCTTTAACTGATAGACATCCTGGTTGAATGGGAAGACGCCTACACTTGTTGATGAATCTTCGGCAATAGGACACAACTCGTACCATTCTTGTCAGAGACGAGAAGCGATGAATAATCTCGTTCTCGTCTTGATGAACTGTGGCTTGATGCACAGTGTAACCTTTTGCTTCTTCATTGGTTGTGGCGGTGTCTGGTTGGCACGGCCATAACTCTTTGTTAATTAACCAACTTGGACCATCCCACCATAGTTTATGTTCCTTTAATTTCCCTGGACTAGTACCTCTGGAGATGACGTCTGCAGGATTTTCTTCTGACTTGACGTGGTTCCAATGTTGGGCCGGAATCAGGTGGTTGATTTCGGCTACGCGGTTGGCGACGAATGTCTTCCATCTTACTGGATCTCCCTTAATCCAACCTAGTGTGACCATGGAATCGGTCCAGGCGAAGATAGATACCTTAGGAATGTCCAGTGCTGTAATTACCCGTTGTAATAGATTAGCAAGTAGTACAGCTGCGCAGAGTTCTAGTCTGGGTAGGGTTGCCTTTGCCCTAGCTGGTGCCACTTTGGATTTGGCTATTAATAATGATACTTTGGATTGGCCTGATGACGTGATGACTCTGGAGTAGACCACGGCTCCAATAGCTCTTTCGGAAGCGTCACAGAATCCATGTAGTTCCATTTGGGCTTCCCTTTTGGTAAAAAGCCACCTTGGTAAAGTAATTTCTTCTACTGATTTGAGTTGAGATTTAAATGTTTCCCATTTGCCTTGGATACATTCTGAGACTGGGTCGTCCCACTTGACATTTTCGAGCCATAGCTCTTGGATGAGTAGTTTAGCAGTGATGATGATGGGTGCTAACCAACCCAAAGGGTCGAAAATTTTAGCGACTTCGGATAATATGCTGCGTTTTGTGGATCCCTTTTGCTTCACATCCACCTTGAAGCAAAACACGTCTTCATATGGAGACCAGTGAACGCCCAATTACTTCTTTAAGCCGTCCTCACTTATTTCGAGGTAGGTTTGCTCCTTCAATTCTTCGGGTAGTTCTTGTATGATGGCTAATTCATTACTGCACCATTTATGTAGGGTAAAGCCTCCACGTTTTAATAAGGAAATTAACTGACCTTGCTGCTTGATTGCTTCTTCTAAAGTGTCGGCTCCGGAGAGTACATCGTCCACATAGAAATCTCTCTTCACAACTTCCGCTGCTAATGGAAAAGAAGATTTTTCGTCCTCTGCTAATTGGTGCAAGGTTCGGATGGCCAGATAGGGAGCTGATGCGGTTCCATACGTGACGGTGCATAACCTGTATTCCCTGATTGGCTGTGATTGATCGAATCTCCATAAGATTCGTTGATACTCCTGGTCTTGGCTGTCCATCTTGATTTGTCGGTACACTTTCTTAATGTCCGCAGAGAAGACGACCTTGTGAGTTCTCCATCGGAGTAGAATGTCGACCAGTTCTTGCTGAAGTTTCGGTCCAGCATACATGACTTCGTTTAAGGACTTTCCATAAGATGCCTTGTTCGAAGCGTCGAAGACGACACGGAGCTTCGTTGATGAACTTGCTTCTCGAATTACGCCGTGGTGTGGGATGTAATACTTGCCATTGTTTTCTTGCTTCTTTTCTACTCTTTCCATATGTCCTAGATCTAGATATTCTTGCATGAATTTCTTGTATTGGATTTCTAGATCTTGGTCTTGTCTCAGCTTCTTTTCCAGATGTAGTAATCTTGCCAATGCCGAAGGTTTGGATTTTCCCATGCTCTCTGGAGTTTGCTTAA